>CM031616.1:34559167-34563864 GCA_018398815.1 Conus ventricosus | reverse complement strand
CCCCCCCCCTGCTTGGCCTGCTTCGGATCTATTCGCGCACTGACGCCAACATGACGCAATATTGTTTTGACGTAGGTGTTCTGTAAAGCACTTATGACGCAGACGCCAGAATTGGCGAGAAAAAGTCTTGAGGTGTATTGTTTGATATGCTCCAGAGGTCATGATGAATCCGTTCATGTGACTGACCTCACGGCTGGATTATCTGTGTACGACAAGTTTACCATTCTATTCATTTAGTTCGATCGGCATCACGTCCGGTATTGTGCTGGGTCGAGTTAGGTTCAGACTGTTCAATGTCATGTTGCACTACCTTATGGTATGGAACAAATTCTAAGAATAATTCTTGGTGGGTCCGCCGAAAACAAGGACATACAAGTTACGAGACAAAACATGACGCGTTTCGAAATCTCAGGTCTTCTTCAGGCAAGCTAAACAACATTCAGAACAACGAAAACGAAGAACGAGCAATCACTTATCTTCTCATCATTTTCTTACAAAAATCGTTTTTTTTTAAATTGGTTTCAGTTTCCGCCGGCAGTCACGTCACTTTGAAAGTAACAGTGTTATGGAGTTCTGTATGTATTGTATTGTACTATGACATATCGTATTGCAGCACAGTAAATGTGTAATATTGTCTTGACTTGCGTTAGATTGAGTTTTGCATTGTAGTATTGTTTTGCCTTACTCTGAATTGTTGTTGCGGTGTCCCATATTGTCTTGTCTTGTGTTGTATTGTCTGTGTTACATTCTATTGTGTTGGACTGACTGGTTGTATTGGCTCTGTTGTGTCGCATTGTACAGTTTTTGAATGTGTTGTGGTAAATGTCATCGACAATATTGCATTGCATTGTATGGGATGTTTCTGTTCAATCAAAATGCATTGTATTGATTGCGTTGTTTTGCACTGGATTGTAATAACTGTTTTTGTTTGACATTGGGATTCAATGTTTTACAAATAATTGGGTCGCTCCATTGTTTTGTATTGCTTTGTGTTGACGGTAATGTATTGCGTTTGCATTGTATTGACTATACTGTATTGCATTAGCTTGATTGATTGTTATTGAATTGCAATGTCTTGTGTTGACTGTAATGTATTGCATTGTAATGCGCTGACTGTTGTGCACTGCATAGTAATTGAACGTATTGCACTTTAGTTCATTGTGATGCATTGCACTGCCTTGGATCGTTTTGCATTTAATTGCAATGCATTTTACTGCAATGCATTTAATTGCAATGCATTTAATTGCAATGCATTTAATTGCAATGTATTTTGTTGCATAAAACTGCCATTTGTATTATATAGACTGCATTGTCTCTGTTAGATTGTCACGTAATGTCATGCATTGCATTGTACGACATTATGTTGTACGTACTGTAATGTATTGCATCAGACTATACTGTATGATCCTGTTTTGTAGATATGTTGTTATTGAATGGTACCATAATGTATTACCCTGTGTTATTGTGACTGTAGCCAAACTGCTGTGGTTTCATGAATGTTTTCATATGTTATTTTTTGAGATGTTTACAATTCGGAATCTTTATCTACAGGACAAAAATTACAGACACCATGGAAACGCTCGTGATGAAACAACTCGAAACTGTTTTTGACTCTGTTTATGGCATAAGAACAACTCGTGACTGTCCCGAGTCTCTTTTATAACATAAGAACAATTTGTAAACTTATGAAATAACAAGTCGTAATTGCTCTAACGCTGTTTACAATAGAACAACTCGTGACTGTTCTGATATTGTTTGACTGTGTTTAAAGAACAAATCGTAACTGTCTGACTCTGTTTATAACATAAGAACAACTCGTAACTGTTTTGACTCTGTTCATAATATAAGAAGAACTCGTAACTGTTCTGACTCTGTTTATAACATAAGGACAACTCGTAACTGTTCTGACTCTGTCTTATCGGCGCACGGTCAAAAGATTTTTTATTTTGCGCCGATTATGCGAAGATGAGTGGTTTCTCGTCTTCGTTTCACTGTCCTAAAATGTTATTCATTTTTGCCTGAAGAAGACCCAAGAGGGCGAAGTGCATTGTGTTTTGTCCTGTCCTTTGTCTGTGTTCTTGGCGGTAACTAACCCCCTCTCTTTCTAAATTTTGCTTCATTTTCCGCCCTCAGTCACTCCGTTTTGAAACTTTGTTCTTTCGTTCGGCCCGCTCTGGAAATCTGTTTCTATTTCTGTGCTTCAGTCTCCGGCTGCAGACTTCCCACTTCGAAGCCCCGTTCAGTCTTATAGTTTTGTCCCCCATGCAACAGAAATAACATTCTCCCCTAAATGGTAGGGAGAATTATCGGCATACTCCCTCCCCTGCTCGCTGTCCCTGCGAGGAATGTTCGGTCTCTGTCTCTTGTCCTCGTCGTGATCGAGTAATGTATAATCCATGGAAGCGTTTTGAGGCCCTAGCATGAGTTTGAGCCAGCATTTGATATTAAGCTGATAGTTGATCAAAGAACAACCCCCACCCAATCATTTCACAGTTTTTGTACTTTAGAATAGGAACGGAAGAAATGCTGGCCGTGTGTCTGTGTACCTGCTGTCTTCTGTCCGTCCGTGGTCAAAATGTGTCCACTCGCTCCAGACAAACCTACTGGGCCCATCTTTCTGAAACTTTGTAGGTATATTCATTATGAGTCACGGATGATGCCCGATGTTTTTATTTTACCGTTATATCCGTTACTAACGGCAATAACGGCCCATAACGGTTTTTCTTCTTTATGGAATATCCAGAAAGTACTTGGCCGATCTTTCTGAAAATTTGTAGGTAGTTCACTATGGGTAACGGATGATGCCCGATATTTACCAGAATAGCCGTTACTAACGGCTTTAAACGGCCCAAAACGGGTTTTCCTCTTTATGGAATATCTCACGCGTATTCAAGATAAACTGGGAGTACGTTTTATATGCTTGCATCTCGTTTTTATGTATTTTGTTGTAAGCTTCCATCGATGACATCATTCACAATCTTCAAAACATAACCTTTTCCGTAGCTGACGTCACATGTCGGGCCTTCTCACTCACCTTGACGCTATCTTTACGCCAGCTGGTTCCTCCTAAAAAGTCCCGTTCCTTTCATTTTAATCTGTCTGCTTGGAACCGCCTGGCATGTACCTTGATGGCCATGTTAAAGAAAGAAGGTAAATCAACTTTCAGACACAATGAAACATTCTCAAAACAAGCTGCTTGTGCTGTCTATGAATACTGCCACAACTCGCTTCATCTGTCTCATACGCTCAGTCGTGAGACGACAACGATGTTGAGAGGGAGAAACGAACCAGTCATCACGTCCAATCAACGAAGATTGTACGAAATTGTATCTTCTGTACATCCGCTTAACTGGCCTAAAAACTCTCTCCTTATACCCCGGCTATGTAACCCGAACCATACACTGAACGAACCGTACCTAAAGCTAATTTTTGGAAATACAAACACACACACACACACACACACCACACACACACACACACACACACACACAAACCCAAACAAACAACAAAACAACAACAATAAAAAACAACAAAAATGAAGAAAACACACACACACACACACACACGCACCCACGCACCCCCCCACCCACCCCCACACACACACACGAACAAGAAACAAACAAACAAACGAACACAACATAACAGCCCCAGAAGAAGAACGCGTGCTGTGAGAAGGGCGACTCGCGGACCCAGCCGATTGGTGTTTGTTTGTCTGTTCCAAGTCGAGTACGTACTCCTCTACGGCCCCATTACGCTTGACCTTTTCTCTATGTGTGTCTGGTTTCTGCTCCAAGTCCTATGTGTGTCCTCCCTGCTGCTCTGTTCAGTGTTATACCTCCCTCCCCCCCCCCCCCCAACGACCTCTAGCCCCTCCCCCTCCTTTCGCCTACTCAACCTCCCCCCCCTCCACCCCTCCCTGACTCTCCCCCCCCCCCCCCCCCCCCCCCCCCCCCCCCCCCGCCAGCTCTCGGCGTCGTCTCCGTCTTTTCCTGTCCGCCCATGTCAGCCAGAAGTTACAGCCCGACCCGTTCATGTGTGTCACCAGGAACAGACGCCAGCGATGACGCAATTAATCTCGATGACGACAGTGGCTCTGCATAACAGTTCAGTGACATAGGGTCTACCGGGAGAGATCGGGGTTGAGGTCTTTCTTGAAAGGTCTTCTGTTTCTTTTGTTTGGGCGTCCATGACAAACACCCGTGGTTCTTTTATGTGTTAATGCCCTCGTGGCTCTGAGGTATTATTTAATACCGCCAAGGGCTATTAAATTTCCGCCTTTGTCTTTTTGTCTGGTAATGTGTCTGGACCATAACGCTAAAACGTCTGATCCGACTGTAACGAAACTTGGTGGGAAGATGGTATAGTGGCTCAGGAATGAAGGCATGCAGATATTTGCAGGCAGATCCGCGGTGCGATGCGAGTCCGGATTAAACGCCGGATCCAAGATCGTACAACCAGATATATAATAAACATGTGGAGAAACTCTTTCAGCTCCTACCAACTAATACCAGAAATTACTTCCCTAGGCGAACGGTTTTATGTAGCGGAAGTCTTCGCCATCCTATGAACTCATGTAGTCGGTGATTCTTTCAGTTTTAGGGTAAGGACTGAGAAATTAGGAAACAGCAACAACAAGAAGAACAAAAAGGAAAAGGAGAGATCCCTCACAGTAATTACTGTGTTGACTTTCCAAGAGG
>CM031616.1:34549167-34556667 GCA_018398815.1 Conus ventricosus | reverse complement strand
ATGGATGTCGTGATCATTAAAGCAAGGATGAGCTATCCACAGGGTAAAGAACATTAAGATAAAAAACAGAGAGAGAGAGAGAGGGGAGAGAGAGAGAGAGAGAGAGAGAGAATCGAAGTCAAAGTCGAAGCCGCAAGCTCAATTGTTTACCGATATCTTGATCATTAAAACAAGGCTGAGGATATCCACAGGGTAAAGAACATTAAGATAAACCAAATTGAGAGAGAGAGAGAGACGAGGGAGGGGGGGGGGGGGGGGGGGGGGGGGGGGGGGGGGGGGGGGGGGGAATGGGAAAAGGAAGGGAGGGAAAGTGCTCACACTCGTCAACGTTGTGACGTCAGCTGTGATCTGCTTTCGAAGCACGTGCGGGCTGCTCGTTGTGCCTGACTACAGTGACGGAGCCCGCGGCAATTCGCGTGAATGGGGTGAAATGGAAGCCAAGGGAATTGATGGAGATGTATTCCAGTACAGTAGCGCTACTACCATCATTCTGTAGCGCTACCACAGCCAGCATTTGACAATAATAACAACAGCAACGACAGCAAGAACAATGACAAGAATAACGATAAGTTGATGATATCGCTGACCGTTTTGGAATTACTGTTCGGTATCAGTGGTGAAAGGGTTGTGTATCCATTGCAATAACAATGATAGAATGACGATAACGACAAGCTAATGATAACGTTGGCCGTTTTGAATGACGTTCAGTATCGGGTTGTGAAAGGTTGTATATCCATTGGAAAATCACCCCTTCAAATCAGCCAATGGGCGATCGCAAAAGCCAATTTTAACGACAATGTTTAAACCCAAAAAGGCAGCAGCACCAGCAGCAGCACCAGCAGCAACACCAGAGGCAACGGCAGCAGCAACGACAACAACAGCAAGACAACAACATACAACATCAGAAACAACAAAAAGGACCAAATGAGAACAGATGAGGAATCCTTAGACGACACACCAACAGAGCTTTGTTGGAGAGACATCAGGTCTACTGAATCACTGTGCGATCAAATGAACCCGTATTCACGCCAGGCCGAGCTCTAGTGTCACTGGAGGAGTAGCCGACACTAGGATTTAACTGTGAGGCACTTGACAACACAGGAAAGCCGACGGTTTTCCCAACCAATCGCGTGGAAGTTGACAGAAAACGACGAATCATATGGCCCGAGTGTTAATACTCAAAGAGAGAGAGATGAAAACAAAGTTGTAGTTTACATAATTTAGTTTCGAATTCAGCCTATTTCCGCTAATATCCCGCTTCACCTTCCGAACAAACAGGATGAAATGTTGTCTGGAAGGGCTAAAGTTTAAAAGGAGAGAAAAGAGTTTCTACTCCCGCCCCCTTCTACATACACCTCCCTCCCTGCCCCGAAATGATCAATAATCGTCTGATCAGATGGAAGAGATGTCAGAATGTTTAACTCCAAAATACTCCAGCATCGGACTAGGCTGCAAACGAACAACGAATTATTCTTGTGGGTTTTGTTTGTTTGTTGTTTGTTTGTTTGTCTCGTTCCCTTTGCCGTGTCGTTCCTGCGGCGAAACTCCCACCTGCAATGATCAGTTCCTAAACTCCCACCCTGGTCATATGATCAGTTCCCATAAGCACACAGAGACGTGTACAAATTGCTTTCGTTGCAGTCCATCTCCCAATGGACCGTTGAAGAACGCGTTGCAGTCCATCTCCCAATGGACCGTTGAAGAACGCGTTGCAGTCCATATCCCAATGGACCGTTGAAGAACGCGTTGCAGTCCATCTCCCAATGGACCGTTGAAGAACGCGTTGCAGTCCATCTCCCAATGGACCGTTGAAGAACGTTGCAGTCCATCTCCAAGGACGTTGAAGACGCGTTGAGTCCATCCAATGACGTTGAAGAACGCGTTGCAGCATCTCCAATGGACCTTGAAGAACGCGATTGCAAGTCCATCCATGGACGTGAAGAACGCGTGCAGTCCATCTCCCAATGACCTTGAAGAACCGTTGCAGTCACACTCCCAATGGACCCTGAAGAACCATGCAGTCCATCTCCCAATGGACCGTTGGAAGAACGTTGCAGTCCATCACCGAATGGACCGTTGAAGAACGCGTTGCAGTCCATCTCCCAATGGACCGTGAAGAACGCTTGCAGTCCAATCCAATGGACGTGAAGAACGCGTTGCAGCCATCTCCAATGGACGTTGAAGACGCGTTCAGTCATTCCAATGGATCCTGTAAGACGCGTTGCATCCACTCCAATGGACCGTGAAGAACGCTTTGCAGTCCATTCCCAATGGCCGTTGAAGAACGCGTGCAGCCACTCCCGATGGACCGTTGAGAAAGCTTGCAGTCCATTCCCAATGGACCGTTGAAGACGGTTGCAGTCCATCTCCAATGACCGTTGATGAACGCGTTGCAGTCCATCTCCAATGGACCGTTGAAGAACGCGATGCAGTCCATTCCCAATGGACCGTTGAAGAACGCGTTGCGTCATCTCCCATGGACCGTGAAGAAGCGGTATAGCGTCCATCTCCCAATGGACCGTTGAAGAACACGTTGCAGTCCATCTCCCAATGGACCGTGAAAACGCGTTGCAATCCAAACTCCAATGGACGTTGAAGAAACGCGATTGCAGTCCAAACTCCCAATGGACGTGAAGAACGCGTTGCAGTCCATCTCCAATGGACCGTTGAAAACGTTGCAGTCCATCTCCCAATGGACTTGAAGAAGCGTTGCAAGTCATCTCCAATGGACTTGAAGAACGCGTTGCAGTCCATCTCCAATGACGTTGAAGAAAAGCGTTGCATCCATCTCCCAAGACCGTTGAAACGCGTGCAGCCATTCACCAATGGACCGTAAGACGCGTTGCAGTCCATCTCCCAATGACCTTTGATGAAAGCGTTGCGCATCTCCAATGACGTTGAAGAACGCGTGCAGTCCATCTCCATGGACCGTTGAAGAACGCGTTGCAGTCCATCTCCCAAGGACGTGTGAAGAACGCGTGCAGCCATCTCCAAGGGAAACGTTGAAGAACGCGTTGCAGTCCATCTCCCAATGGACCGTTGAAGAACGCGTTGCAGTCCATCTCCCAATGGACCGTTGAAGAACGCTTGCAGTCCATCTCCAATGGACGTTGAAGAACGCGTTGCAGTCCATCTCCCAATTGGACGTTGAAGAACCCTCATTGCCAACTTGTGACGGACACGAAGAAGAAGAAGTGATTGAAGAGAGGAAAAAGAACGATGGAAAGAAAGAACAAGGGTCAGAGACGAACAACAACAACAACAACAACAACAACAACAACAACACAAAATCCACAAACACTGGAAAGAAAAAAAAGGAATAGAAGCCGACGAAAACGAGGAAAGGAAACAAAGCGAGGAAAAGAAACAAAAACAAAAATAAGTAAACGAAGTGAAAATTGATTTATTGATTAATTAATTAATGATACTGATAATGATGATGACGACAATGATGATGATAATTATGATTGATTGACTGATTGAGGAGGAGGAGGAGGAGGAGGAGGGTAAAGATGATGACGATAATGATGATGATAATGATGATTGATTGATTGAAATTTATTGATTGATTGATGATGATGATGATGATGATGATGATGATGATGATGATGATGATGATGATGATGATGACGTCGACGACGACGAAGAAGCAGAGTATAGCGATAATGATAATGCAAAACAAAACAAAGCCAAACAAAAACAAAAAAAAAACAAAAAACAAAAAAGAGAGAAAAGAAGAAGGAAGGAAAAACAAAATAACAAACAAACAAACAAAAACAACAACAACAACAAAAACACGTACGAACGAGAGATGAAACTGGAAACTCTACTATAGCAGAATGCAAGTCTTTTGGCAGTCCAGCCAGGATGTCATGAATTCAGAAGACAACGACAGGTGTCGCACTTCACCAGACCTCATCCGCTGCATACAATTATGAAAGATGGTCTCAACACTGAAAACATATCAAGCTTTTGTAGGTTGCTAAGTTGAAAACTGCATCACCTGAGCCAAATAATAATTCACAGAGAGAGAGAGAGAGAGAGAGAGAGAAGAGAGAGAGAGAGAGAGAGAGAGAATGAACGACCCCCTCCACTCCCACTTCCCCTACATCTTGATGAAGGGGAACATCCATGCCAAGACAAGAACTGTACTTGTTCGAAAGCTCGTTAACGCGCTTGGAATTTTGTCGTGGGGCGGGAAGGGATGGGTGTGGGTGTGGAGGTGAGGTGTAAAACAGGTGAGGCCTACTTACCTGCAACTGGTCGCACAGTAACAAACAAGCTGTGAATTAATGTCAGGCCCTGGCGGCTGAATCGACAGGTTCATAAGATAGAGCCATACATACATAGCCCTGGGATTGTTTGGGTTTCAGGTCCTGAGTCTGATTTGTGATGGTACCGCTGCCAAGGAGGTAATGTCTTTATCCTATGGTTGTTTTTTTTTTTTTTTTTTTGCTCGTCTGTTCGCAAGATCACACACACACACACACACACGCGCGCGCGCGCGCACGCACGCACGCACGCACCACGCACGCACGCACGCACGCACGCACGCACGCACGCACGCACGCACGCACGCACGCACACACACACACACACACACACACACACACACACACACACACACACACACACACACACACTACAGCTCTGAATTTGGCGAATCTTGATGGAACGATAAAATGGGACCCAACGACGAATCCAGTAAATGTTTGTACAGATTTGTTGTGCTTATCCAGATGAAAGAGAACATGGTGGATCCGTTAAGCAATACTACGATTAAGTGAAAAAATATCACTATTAAACCGTTTTGAACGAAAATTGGCGAAAAGACCAGATATGGCCCATTGACGAACCGAGTGAATCTTGATGTAGATCCGTGGTGCAGATCTTGATCAAAAAGCAGATCCAGGATCTGTTCAAAGTTGGCAGAAGTCTGCGCTCTCCCTCTGTGTGTGTGTGTGTGTGTGTGTGTGTGTGTGTGTGTGTGTGTGTGTGTGTGTGTGTTTCTTCTTTTCTTTTTAATTGATTTGTTTGAGTTCGTGATAGTTTGTATATGCGAAGATCAATTTAGTTCATAGTGTAACTCGGCACCCAGGGATCGCCTGTGAAGTAGGGTATATTTTAGTGCTCTCTCTCTCTCTCCTCTCCTCTCCTCTCTCTCTCTCTCTCTCTCTCTCTCTGTATGTGTGTGTGTGTGTGTGCGTGCGTGCGTGCGTGCGTGCGTGCGCGTGTGTGTTGTGTGTGTGCGTGCCAAAGACGAATCCAAAAACGCGCACACTGCTACATGCACATATAAAGATATGAAGACAGACACGCAGACAGACGAAACAAACAAACAAACAAAATTTTGAAAAGGTCAAACATAATTTACCTGTGGGTCTAAACCCAATCTCTTCGTTTAGAACTGTTTTCCGGTTTAATTAACGACTCTTGATCTTTGAACTGTTCACGAAATATATACACAGACAGCACTTCAATGTTCCCCTGTAGATTTCGCCACTCACTCTTCTTCAGAAGACCTTATCTGCGCCGTAATATCTATACATAGAGATCCAACTCCTCAACTAATTAGTCACAATACCACAAATACTGTTATCGCTACGACGTTCAAAGGCTGCACGTTGGACTTTATAGCTTCACGAGATATTGCAGATTCTGATGGGTAGCTGTGAATAGCTTATCCACGCTCTAAATGGGTGAGGTTCTTTTTCACACACACACACACACACACACACACACACACACACCACACACACACACACACACACACGCACGCACCGCACGCACGCACGCACGCACCACACACACACACACACACGCACGCACGCACGCACGCATGCACACACACACACACACACACACACACACACACACACACACACACACACACACACACACACACTCACGCATGCATACCCACACGTATTTACTCACTCACACACAGTCGCACACTAGCACGTGTACGTGCATGCGTACGTCCATGCGAGCGCGCGCGCGCGCGCTTGTGTGTAAAAGAAACCCACCTGTCCAGTGTGTCTGTGAGCTGAACATTAAACTTACTACCGGGTGTTTCATACACAGACACAGACAGACAGACACACACACACACACACACACACACACACACACACACACACACACACACACACACACACACACACACACACGCACACACAGTGGCATGTATCTCGCCGTAACTGCTCTTCGACGTCTCTTTGTACCGGTTACAGAGTACGGCGGACGTCTGTGGGACAGAATAACGAAGTATCCCTGCCTTTCCATCTGTTCTCTGACCTACATCACTGTAGCTTCATTTCCCCACAGTTCTATGTCCCCACACCCCCACCTTCCGACACTTCTGTATCCCTGCAACTCCACCTTCCCGCAGTTCTATATACCCGCAGATCCATCGTCCCACAGACCTAGGCCTATATCCCTGTGGATTCATCGTCCAACATCTAAACATCCTTCGACTCCATCTTCCCACATTTCTATATACCCGCAGCTCCATCGTCTCACAGATCTATATCCCTGTGGATTCATCATCCAACATCTTTTACATCCTTCGACTCCATCTTCCCACATTTCTATATACCCGCAGCGCCATCGTCTCACAGACCTATATCCCTGTGGATTCATCGTCCCACATCTTTTACATCCTTCGACTCCATCTTCCCACATTTCTATATACCCGCAGTGCCATCGTCCCACAGACCTATATCCCTGTGGATTCATCGTTCCACATCTTTTACATCCTTCGACTCCATCTTCCCACATTTCTATATACCCGCAGCTCCATCGTCTCACAGACCTATATCCCTGTGGATTTATCGTCCCACATCTTTTACATCCTTCGACTCCATCTTCCTACATTTCTATATACCCGCAGCTCCATCGTCTCACAGACCTATATCCCTGTGGATTCATCGTTCCACATCTTTTACATCCTTTGACTCCATTTCCCCACAGTTCTGTATCCCTGCAGCTTCGTCTTTCTGCAGTTATCTTTCCCGCAGTTCCATATTTCAACAGACCTACATATCCCTGGGGCTACGTCGTCCCACGTGTTCTGTATTCCTGCCGTTCCATCTTCCCACAGTTTGTATCCCTGTGGCTCCGTCTTCCTGTTGTTCTCTATCCTGCAGCTCCGTCTTCCAGAGACCTATATCCCCGGAACTTCATCTTCCCACACGATATACAACCCTACAGTTACATTCTCCCAGAGTCCTGTATCTCGTCATCTTCAGCATTCTCACAGATCTATGTCCCCGCAGATCCATCATCCCAGAGACCTATATCCTCGGAGCTTAATCTTCCTAAACTTTCTATATCACTGCAGTTTCAACTTAAGACAGTTCTGTTACTCTGCAGCTCCAACTTCCCACAGTTCCACATTTCCAGCAATTAATCTTCCACAGATCTATATTCCCTGGATTTCACTTTCCCACGCGTCTTATGTCCCTAATCCCCCTATCTACACACAGTTATATATCTCTG
>CM031616.1:34529167-34536667 GCA_018398815.1 Conus ventricosus | reverse complement strand
GGGATGGAAATCCCAGAAAAAACAACCACGACCTTTACCTCCCCCCCCCCCCCCCCCCCTATCTCCAGAGAAAATAAGGATCACAATCGGGGAAGAGTGGGGGACTAGAGATGGGTGTGTTGTGGGTGTGTGTGTGTGTTGTTGTTGTGTGTGTGTGTTGAAAAGAGAGAGAGAGGTTAGAGAAGAGAGAGAGAGGGGAGAGAGAGAGAATTGGAAAAACCCCCCCCCCCCCCCCCCCCCCCCCCCCCCCCTTTCCCCTTTTTCAACATTGCGCCTCCCCCCTGGCTCCTTTCCCAAAAATTGGTGCTTTTGTCCTTCCAAACCCATTAATTTGGAACTCCTTTTGCCAAAAGTTGGGGGTTTTCCCCTCCCGTTTGGTTTTTTAACCCCAACGGGCTGGGCTGATGATTTGGAAGACGAACTGTCAAATCCCGGCATTTAAAATTTCCCTGATATAAACTATGTAAAAAATTCTTGGGTTTTTCTTCTTTTTGCAAATACTATATTTGGCCTTCTTATCAAAAATTTTTACATCTACACCTTTAGTGTTTTTAAACTGTATTATATCATGGAGTTTTTCAGTTTAAAAATTATTATTGCGGGTTCCTTTTTCCCAAAAATTTTAAAATTTCGATAAACATACCCAAACCGTTTTTCACGTGCAAAAGTGTATTTTTTTTTTTATTTATTTATTGTTTTTAAAACTTTAAAAACAAAAATTTCGTAATGTTAAATTTTTTCCAATCCTTCAATACCAAAAAATTTTCCTTTCACCCAGTGACCCATAAAAGAAAAAAATAAAAGAAGAGAGAGGGGAAAAGGAAAAAAAGAGAGGAAAAGCACACCTCAAGCAACCATAAAAACCGGTTTCTATTGAAATTTGCCCCTACCGCATTGCACCTCGTTTTACGGGGCTTTTAAAACAAAGTTTCCCCTTTGGGGTGTGAGCGCCGTCTATTGGCTAATCTCGGGCAGCACACACAAAAAAACGTCAGTTCAAGGACGCATGCGTCAGAGGCGAAAACACGTGAAACAAGGATGGGAAATATTTGACTTTAAGAAAAAACAACAACACATCAATGCCTTCAATGTGTGTGTGTGTGTGGGGGGGGGGGTGGGGGGGGGGGGGGGGGGGGGGGGGGGGGGGGGGGGGGGGAAGGGGGGTTTACACGTCTACGTCTATCTCTCCACGTTTCCGTCTTTCCCCCATCTATCTTTCTGCCTAGTCTCTGTATCTCTGCTGTTTGCGCATATGTGTAAAATTAAACACAGCTCATGATGGCGATGTAATATAAGTGTGTGTGTGTGTGTGTGTGTGTGTGTGTGTGTGAGCGAGCCAGAGAGAGAGAGAGAGAGAGAGAGAGAGAGAGAGAGAGCGTGTGTGTGTGCGCGCGCGTGTGTGTGTGTGTGTATGTGTGCAAAGGGATGCTTGAGAAAGAAGCGGAAAGAGGTGTGGAAAACGGAGAGTGGGACGAGAGAATGAGAAGCTGGACAGAGATCAGGGGCCTGAAGGGAAAAACAACAACCAACCAACCAACCAACCAACCAGCCAAGGAACCAACAAACTATGCGCCCAGCTAACAGAACTGTCCTTCATATGATTTTGTTCAGACTGTTTCTTGCCTTTACTGCTTTCCCCCAAACCCTTTTATTCCAAGCCTTTCTGTTAACTTCCCCTCCCCTTCCGCGCCCAACCTTTCTTACTGTTCCCCAGCTTTCCCTCTGTTCCTCAGCTTTTCTACTGTTCCCTAGCTTTCCTTGTGTTCACTGGCTTTCCTTCTGTTCCCTAGCTTTTCTCGTGTTCCCTAGCTTTCCTTGTGTTCCCTAGCTTTCCTTGTGTTCCCTAGCTTTCTTTGTGTTCCCTGGCTTTCCTTGTGTTCCCTAGCTTTCCCTTGTGTTCCCTAGCTTTCCTTGTGTACCTGGCTTTCCTTGTGTTCCCTGGCTTTCCTTGTGTCCCTGGCTTTCCTTCCGTTCCCTGGCTTTCCTTCCGTTCCCTAGCTTTCCTTGTGTTCCCTGGCTTTCCTTGTGTTCCCTGGCTTTCCTTGTGTTCCCTAGCTTTCCTTCCGTTCCCTGGCTTTCCTTGTGTTCCCTGGCTTTCCTTGTGTTCCCTGGCTTTCCTTGCCGTTCCCTAGCTTACTTGTGTTCCCTGGCTTTCCTTGTGTTCCCTGGCTTTTCCTTGTGTTCCCTGGCTTTCCTTGTGTTCATTGGCTTTCCTTGTGTCCCTGGCTTTCCTTCCGTTTCCCTGGCTTTCTTGTGTTCCCTAGCTTTCTCGTGTTCCTAGCTTTCCTTCCGTTCCCTAGCTTTCCTTGTGTTCCCTGGCTTTCCTTCTGTTCCCTAATTTCCTTCGTTCCCTAGGCTTTCCTTCGTTCCCTAGCTTTCCTTCTGTTCCCTAGCTTTCCTAGTTTTCCCAGCTTCCTAGCTTTCCTTGTGTTCCCTGGCTTTCCGGTCGTTCCCTAGCTTTCCTTGTGTCCCTAGCTTTCCTTCTGTCACCTAGCTTTCCTAGTGTTCCCTAGCCTTTCTTTTGTCACCTAGCTTTCTTCTGTTCCCTAGCTTTCCTTCTGTCACCTAGTTTTCCTTGATGTTCCCTAGCTTTCCTTCTGTTCCCTAGCTTTCCCTTGTTCCCTTGGTTTCCTTCTGTCACCTAGCTTCCCTAGTGTTCCCTAGCCTTCCTTCAATTCCCTGGTTTTCCTTCTGTCACCTAGCTTCCTAGTGTCCCTAGCTTTCCTAGTGTTCCCTGGTTTTTTCTTGTGTTCGCTATCTTTCTTGTGTTCCCTAGCCTTCCTTGTTTCCCTAGCTTTCCTTCTGTCACCTAGCTTTCCTTGTGTTCCCTAGCCTTCCTTCTGTCACCTAGCTTTCCTAGTGTTCCCTACCTTCTTTCTGTTCTCTGGGTTTCCTTCTGTTCCCTAGCTTTCCTAGTTTCCTACTTTCCTAGTGTTCCATGGCTTTCCAGGTTTTCCCTATCTTCCTTGTGTTCCCTAGCTTTCCTCGTCACCTGCTTCCTTCTGTCCCCTAGCCTTTCCTTCTGTCACCAGTTTCCTGAGCTTACTGTCCCTACTTCCTTCTGTTCCCTAGCTTCCTTCTGTCACCTAGCTTTCCTTCTGTTCCTACTCTTCTGCACCTAGCTTTCCTTGTGCTCCCTAGCTTTCCTTCTTTCCCTAGCTTTCCTTCTGTTCCCTGGTTTTCCTACTGTCACCTAGCTTTTCTAGTGTTCCCTAGCCTATCGTTCTGTTCCCTGGTTTTCCTTCTGTCACCTAGCTTTCCTAGTGTTCCCTAGCTTTCCTAGTGTTCCCTAGCTTTCCTATGTTCCCTAGCCTTCCTTGTGTTCCCTACGTTCCTGTGTTCCTTAGCTTTTCTTGTGTTCCCTAGTTTTTGGTTCTATTCCTGGTGTTCCCTAGCCTTCCTTGTGTTCCCTAGCTTTCCTTCTGTCACCTAGCTTTCCTTGTGTTTCCTAGCCTTCCCTCTGTCACCTAGCTTTCCTAGTGTTCCCTAGCCTTCCTTCTGTCACCTAGCTTTCCTTCTGTTCCCTAGCCTTCCTTCTGTCACCTAGTTACCTTGTGTTCCCTAGCTTTCCTTCTGTCACCTAGCTTTCCTTGTGTTCCATAGCCTTCCTTCTGTCACCTAGCTTTCCTTCTGTTCCCTAGCTTTCCTTCTGTCACCTAGCTTTCCTTCTGTTCCTAGCTTTCCTAGTGTTCCCTAGCTTTCCTGGTGTTCCCTAGATTTCCTTCTGTTCCCTAGCTTTCCTAGTGTTCCCTAGCTTTCCTGGTGTTCCCTAGTTTTCCTGGTGTTCCCTAGTTTTCCTTCTGTTCCCTAGCTTTCCTATTGTTCCCTAGCTTTCCTGGTGTTCCCTAGTTTTCCTGGTGTTCCCTAGCTTCCTTCTGTCCCCTAGCTTTCCTTCTGTTCCCTAGCTTTCCTGGTGTTCCCTAGTTTTCCTTCTGTTCCCTAGCTTTCCTTCTGTCACCTAGCTTTCCTATTGTTCCCTAGCTTTCCTAGTGTTCCCTAGCTTTCCTGGTGTTCCCTAGCTTTCGTTCTGTTCCCTAGCTTTCCTTCTGTCACCTAGCTTTCCTATGTCCCTAGTGTTCCTTCTTTTCCTGCCTTTTCTTCTTTTCTCTACCTCTTCCTATTTTCCCTGTCTTTCCTATCCTACTTTTCCACTGCTTGTCCCATGTTTCCCTTCTCTCCTACTCTTTCCCTACCTTTGTCCCATGTTTCCCTTTCTCTCCCTACTCTTTCCCTACCTTTCCTCCTTTCCACTGCTTTTCCTAGTTCTTCTCTCACTTTCCTCCACTTTTCCAGCGTTTTCTTAATTTCCCTACCACTTTGCAGTTTTTCCTACATTTCCTGCCCCCCCCCCCCCCCCCGACTCCCCCGATTAAAACAAAAGAACAAAAAATTTCCTAGTTTTCCCATCCTTCATGATTTTCGTACCTTTCCTACTTTTCCCTATCGTTCTATTTTCGCTGTCTTTCCTTCTTTTTCGCTACCTTTCTCTGTCTTTCATATTTTTTCTCAACTTTTCTTCATTTCCTCCATCTTTTCTTTTTACTATGAATACTTATATAGCATCCATCCTCGGCTAGAGACCGAGCTCTAAGAGCTTTACAATCCACTCTCGTTTACACATCTGGTTACCTACCTGGGTAGTGCCGACTGAAGAGCTGCCCGGCTAACGCCTTCAGTCTTTTCCCGTGTCATCCAGTCAATATCGTTAAATATCGTTCACTCAATTTCTTTGCATTCTCCATTCCTTCCACTTCACACGCAGGGTGCATGCTATGTGTAACGTGTCATCCATACCAACGGCCAAACTGGCCTTCTCTTCCGAAAGTTGGTGATGGATTTTACGTGTGTGCAAGATGTTATGCGTGCGTTCACACACGAACCTCGGTTTATAGTCTCATTCGAAGGACTGTGTGGGAAATGGAGTTAGAACCTATGTTAACTCCGAGGGAAAAATACCCCTGTACCGAAACGGCCTGGCAGAGATTCGAACCTGCAACCCCAGGATAACCAAGATTACGAGTCTGGCGCTCTAACCACTGAGCTATTTCCGGCCCCCACCTTTCCTACTTTTCCCTACCTTTCCGAAATTTCCTTGCCTGTCCTGCTTTCTCTTGTTTCCCCCCACTTTCGCCAGTTTTCTCACATTTTCCACTATTATTAGAGAGAGAGAGAGACTTCAGACATAATCTTTTTGACATTGACCTGTACAGTCATTGTGTCAAGGGGGAACAAGCTTACATTTGCAGCGTCAGAAAAAAAATATTCTAGAATGAAATAGGCAAACTGAATAGCTCAGTAAATGTGAACAATGTAAGCATTTCGAAGTAAAGTAATAGAAAAATCAAACAAAGGATTCGTCTTGATAACAATTCAAAGAGAGAGAGAGAGAGAGAGAGAGAGAGAGAGAGAGAGAGAGAGAGAGAGAGAGAGAGAAGAGACGAGGTACACAGCGCCGGGTAGACCCACTGTCAAACTTCTCGTGATTGGCAAATACGTAGCGCGCCATGTAAATGTTTGAACCTTGTTCTGTGTGGAGAGAACATTCCCAGGGTTAGCCTAATAAGCAGAGAGGTGAAGGAAAGTTCTTCGTTCTTTGCGCTGAGGTAGCGAGGGGAAAAGTGCTGATTCATTGACAGAAGAGCTCGCTTCCAGTGTGGGCAAATTGGGGATAACCCCCCCCCCCCCCCCCCCCCACCACACACACACACACACACACCACCCAGTCATCAGGACTGTTGAAAAGGTATACCGGAAGCACGATAAACGAGATCCTTCTGCAAACTTGACGAAATTCTCACTCCACACCCCCCCCCCCCCCCCCCCCTCTCTCTCTCTCTCTGCTTAGCTGTCGCTCCCATAGGACTAAGTACTGTCTCTCTGCCTATCCTTGTCAGTCTCTCTGCATATGTTTACCCCTCTCTCTCTCTCATGTTGGTGAGTGTGTGTGTGGTGTGTGTGTGTGTGTGTGTGTGTGTGTGTGTGTGAGAGAGAGAGAGAGGAGAGAGAGAGAGAGAGAGAGAGAGGAGAGAGAGAGAGAGAGAGAGAGAGAGAGTACAACCATGGGTTACATCTGACAATACATTGGTTTAATAAGTCAGAGTGTGTGTGTTGTGTGTGTGTGTGTGTGTGTGTGTGTGTGTGTGTGGTGTGTGTGTGTGTGTGTGTGTGTAGTGTGTTGTGTGTGAGAGAGAGAGAGAGAGAGGAGAGATGAGGAGAGAGAGAGAGAGAGAGAGAGAGAGAGAGTCTGCGTGCGTGCATGCGAGCGTGCATATTAGCGAGTGTGTGCGTCTGTAATTAGCTTTCTCCCTAACATTGTCTCTGTCTCGGTTTCTCTACTGCGAATGTTTTCAGCAATTCCTCCCCACACTCCCCCTCTCTCTTTGTATGTGCTTAGCCCTATCTCCCCTACTGTCTCTGTCTGTGTGTCTGTCTGCCTGTCTATCTCTGTCTGTCTGTCTCTGTCTGTCTGTCTCTCTGTCTCAGTTTCTCTACTGCGGCTGTTCTCAGCAATTCCTTTCCTCCATCTGTTTATGCTTAGCTTTTTCTCCCCTTTTATCTCTGTCTGCTGTCTGTCTGTCTGTCTGTCTGTCTGTCGTCTGTCTGACTGTCAGTCTGACTGTCTGTCTGTCTGACTGTCTGTCTGACTGTCTGTCTGACTGTCTGTGGTCTGTTTGTCTCTGTCCGTCTCTCTGTCTCAGTTTCTCTACTGCGGCTGTTCTCAGTAATTCCTTCCCTCCCTCTCTTTGTAATTGCTCAGCTATAATCTCCGCTACTGTCTCTGTTTGTCTGTCAGTCTGTGTGTTTGTCTGCCTGTCTGTCCTGTCTCTCTTTCTCAGTTTCTCCACTGCGGCTGCGTTCTCACAATTCTTTCCCCCCCCCCCCTCTCTTTGTGTGTGCTTAGCTAGATCTATATCTCCCCTTTTGTCTCTGTCTGTCTGTCTGTCTGTCTCTGTCCGTCTGTCTCTCTGTCTTAGTTTCTCTACTGCGGCTGCGTTCTCAGCAATTCTTTCCCTCCCTCTCCTTGTATATTCTTTACTATATCTCCCCTGTTGTCTCTGTCCGTCTGTCTGTCTGTTTGTCTGTCTCAGTTTCTCTAATGCGGTTGTTCTCATCAATTTCCTCCCTCCCTCTCTTTGTATGTGCTTAGCTGTATCTTCTCTTTTGTCTCTATCTGTCTGTCTGTCTGTCTTCATTTATTTGTACATTTACTGGGAATCAGAAGATGTGGAGGATGGAATAAGAGTAAGGAATGAATGAGGAGGTTGGGGGGGGGGGGGGTGGCGTAATGGTTATGGGAGGGCAGGAGGGAGAGGAAGAGGGCGGGAGGTGGTGGGGGGGGTGGGGGTGGGGGGAAGGGGGGTGGGGTGGGGGGCGGTGGTCGCGGTGTTTGACTATAGTGTCATTGTGTCCTTGCTTGATCCGTAAGTGTCTGACCTCGTCCCTCCTCCGCCTCTCACTAAACAGGGTCACCTCTACCCCCACCCCACCCCTCTGTGTGTG
>CM031616.1:34491667-34524167 GCA_018398815.1 Conus ventricosus | reverse complement strand
TAGTAGTCGTAGTAGTCGTAGTAGTAGTCGTAGTAGTAGTTGTGGTAGTAGTAGTAGTAGTAGTAGTTGTAGTAGTAGTAGTAGTAGTAGTAGTAGTAGTAGTAGTAGCAAAATTATGATGATGAAGATAATGATGATGATGATCATCATCATTATTATTACCAGTAGTAGTAGTAGTAGTAGTAGTAGTAGTAGTAGTAGTAGTAGTAACAGCAGTAGTAGTAGTGCTACCATAACATTATTGTTACTATCCTCCCATGCCTCGCTTTCCTCTTCTTCTGTTAATATTGTTATTATCATTTCTCCAACTATTATTACCATTATTGCTAGCATTATCATTCTACAATTATATGGTCTTTATTTTCATTAGTGTGATGATGATGATGATGATGATGATGATTACCAGTTGTTGTAGCAGTAGTTTTCATTTCTTTTCGACCCTTATCTTTGTACTTTTGACCCCTATAGTCTCCCCTTTCGGCCTCGATTCCATTCCGAGGTTTTAGCCGTTCATCCAAGAGCAAATGTTGCACAAGCTTGAAGGGATGAATAACTGTCCGTTCGTCTTCCATCCTCATTGCCTTGACTGTTATTTGTCTGGCCTAAAGAGCAGACTAAATAGGCCAAAAGAAGTTGTGTCTATTTACTAATTAGTCGTTCGTTTGACGGCGCAGTAATTCTGGTTTTTACATCTTTCACAAGTTTTCTTCCCCCCCCCCCACCCCTTGTCTCTTGTTTTTCTTGTATTTCTTTTTGTGATGCCAGTCATGTTGCTTTCCGCGTGGTTCGGTATCTTGTTGGGAACGGTATCGCTTTTTATTTTGTTTTCTAGCGCGGCTGTGATGGTTTTTTTTTTTTTTTTTTTTTTTGACAAACTAATCAAAACAGTTCATTTATAACGGCTACATAATGCATTTTTAAATGTAAACAGTTTTTTTTTTACCATGAAACTGGATACATATGTCCGTTGTTTTACTTTTCTGCCAGAATTGAGACCAGACTGACAGTAAGGTGCTGACATAACTGACATTAAACATTTTGAGAAAAAAAAAGGAAAAAAAAAAAGAAAATGGTGATCCCTCATTTGAGAGTACAGCGAACATTTCACATGATAGTTTCAAAGTTAGGTGACTTCAGGCGGAAATTCAAACAAACTTAAAAGAAGATCCACGCTGCGCTCAACTTGAGGAGATAGCTGATTGTTCGTTCTTCGTTGTCATTGTCTTGGATGTTGTCTGTCTTGCCTGAAGAAGACCAAAGAGGTCGAAACGCGTCGTGTTTTGTCTTGAAATTTGTTTGTCTCTTTCATTTCAGGTGATAGTTGCATAGATAAAAAAAGAAGGGAAAAAAATTGTCTGTCCAACATAACGAGTTACGTGGACTGTTTCACTATATCAACCACTAGTTACTGTGACATAGAGTAACAAGCAAAAAAGTTGACATGGCATGAGGATAGAATGCTTAGCAAGAGTGAGTGGGTTTTTTATGTTTAATCTCCTCTCCCCTCCACCCCCTACCTCACCACCTTCTCCATTCCCCAGAAGCCGGTAGGTCCCACATCGCCCATGGTGAGAAGACATGGAGAGGATATGGCCCGTCTTTCGGCGGGTGGGAGGTGGGCGGGAACATTGAAACGTCACCAGACTGTCACAAAAACCTCTACCCTACCGTGAGGGCAATGAGGTGTGGACATTCCTGACCGACCGAGCGTCCGTTACGCTACCCCCAAACGACCTTGGGTCACGGAATGAATGACAAGTTGGGGGAACATACTTTGTCCTCCCCCTGACCCTCCTCATCCGCCATCCCCCCTCAACCCCTCCCTCCCCCACCCCCCTTCTTAACCACCGCCTCCCTTTGCTTTCCTGCTGCCTTGCCGCCAACTGCAACCCTCTCCCTCTCCTCCCTCCCCCCTCCCCCCTCCTCCCCCCCCCCCCCCCCCCCCCCCTCCCAGTTACTGATCATACTTTCAGTAGCTTGTGTGTGTGTCTCCTCCTCACATGTTCGTCACTGTGTGTGTGTGACCAGGTCTGAGGCCGGTGGTAAGCTTGACATGTATGTGGACCGAACTTGACCCTTGGTGACCACGCCTGGGCCTGTCACACTGCCCACCAGTTTCCTGGAGGAGTGAAGAGATTGAGGGGTGGGGGGGGGGGGGGGGGGGGGGGGGGGGGGGGGGGGGGGAGAGAGGAGAGGAGGAGCGGAAGAGAGCTGTGGTGGTGGTGGTGGTGGTGGCGGAGGCGGGGTTGGGGGTGGGGGGGGCGGGTGTGTGTGTTAATCTCCCCCCAAGTCTTAATCTGCCCTGTCGGTCTGGTTCTCTGGCTGGAGCACACACACACACACACACACACACTGATCTGGAAGGCGTGCGGGTCATGTTAATGCTTGATCTTGTTGGGCTAAATCACCCAGTAAATTCCAACACCTATTTCCTCCCTCCATACCCCCCTAACACCGCCCCCCCCCCCCCCCCCCCATCCTTGAGCCACAGGGAAAGGGTATTTCAACACCCTGGCCCCCTGACAGCGGCTTAGTCCACCAAGCGCAGCGTGTGATGATGGTCACCATCAAGGCCGGCTACTAACTCACTCCCAGCCGTGGACTTTACCTTCTTGGATAGACTGAGGCTTTCTTCTGCCCACCTACCCAATCTGAAGGACCCCCCCCCCCCCCCCCCCTCCACAGTCTCCCAAAGTGTATCGCACACAGTGTCTCTTCGGACTGTGTCAAAGATTCGTTGTTGTTTGTTTCTTTCGAGGATTTTCCTGTGTCTTAGATCCAACACAGTCGTACTATTCTGCAACTGCTGACGGATACATATCTAGTATCGTGCTGGTCGGGTTTTCGTGTGCGGTGTGTGTGTTCTTGTGAATCTGTTATACAATTTTGATTAACTTTTAAAATCCAGGGGGAAAAAAGGAGTAATAATCTTGAAGCTTTCAAACACACACGAAAAAATAATCAGGTGGAAGAGAACACTCTGATATAAGATTTAAAAGAGAGAGGAGAGAGAGAGAGATGAGAGGAGAGAGAGAGAGAGAGAAAATCACACACGGATTGTCAAGGCTCCTAAAGGGACTGTGAAAAAGGCACCATTGCAGAAATGGATTTAGACAGTCTGACTGAGCGTGAAAGAGCACGCAGTGACGGAGCGATTCTCAGTGGCTGGAAGAACTTCAAGAATGAGGAGATTAAAGTGACCTTCACGGATAATACCAACAACGTGGGGGAGGATGGACCGAAGTACGGAGGCTTGGACCAGGTGGGTGTAGTGCGTGGCTACACGCCACAATTAGGATTTTGCACTTAAACACTATACCATCCATGTAAGTGTTTTGAAGCCTACCAACCATGAATGTGGCCATCATTTAATGTTAAACTGATAATTGATCAAAAGAACAACTCTCCACCATTATTTCCCTTATCTTTAGGGGAATTTCACCGATGAAATCACAAACAGTCTTCAAATACATTAGCTTCCCCTTACTTGACGTTACACGTCAGACCTTTGCACTCACCCGTGACCCTATCTTTGCACCAGCTCGTTACCCCAAATAGACCCATTCCTTTGATTTTAATCTGTCTGCTTGGAACCACCTAGCTTGTACCTTGATGGCCTTATGAAAGAAAATGAGGAGAATCAACTTTCAGACACAATAAGAATTGTTGGAACAATCTAATACCGCCAGTCTATAAATACTCGACTCCTTAAACAAGGCCTTGACGCATTCATTTTTGGTGTGCAGCCTGTACACAACTTTTCTCTGATTCCTTTGAAGAAAAAAAATGCCCACATGAAAAACTACAATCGATTTTCAACTCAGCTCAACAGTTTACATGGCACCTATCCACTTAGGTTGAGTCGGTGAGCCTTTGAAGTACCTACTATTATTTGTGTGATAGTATACAACGGGCCATTTGCTATCTTTGACTGCATTCAAATGGCACTGGCTGTTGAAGTACTTGCCCACAACTTTTTACTAACATTTCTTAAACACAGTATGATCATGATAAGTACAGGCTGGAAAGAGTGTATTCAGTGAGCTGCAACTAACTTTTCATTAAAAAAAATTGATTTGAAGTATCCCCCTAAAAGTCTTTTTTTTTACGATGGTACGTCAGTTTGGAACACTGAAAATTCTTGGAACCCCCCTCAAGTGAAAGACAAAAATGTGACAAAAGAGTCTCTCCATATGTATGCACAATTACCTGCTCTTACTGATATTACAAACAGTTTGTGCATGGTTAATGGGAATACAGTGTGGAGCCACTGCACTGATAGTTATGTGTCTCCCTTCCAGCAGTTCAGATACAACACGAAACTTATTCTTACAAACCAATATTCACATGGGATGGACAGCTGCCACATTTTGCTGTTAACTACTTCCCATAGATGTCCCACTGCTCTTCATTGTGATAAAGGGTACCTTATTTCATATATGAATATTTTGATTAATTTTCCCAAACCCACCCCCTTTAAGACATGATATTGTTGTGACAGGAGGCAAAAATCAGCCTTTTTCTTCCCCCACATGGTCACTTTATGACTTTAAGCAAGGCTTTGGTGCATTAATGTTTGGTGTGCAGCCTGTGACTCGGCTGACCATGACTGGTCATCTGATTTTTTGGTCACTGCGCTGGGGATTGGCGATGCACTGAGTTGTTACCATCTCTCTCTCTCTCTCTCTCTCCTCTCTCTTCTCTCTCCTCTCTCTCCTCTCTCTCTCTCTCTCTCTCTCTCTCTCTCTCGTGTTTATTAGTGTCATGGTTCAGAGAGAATATGTATAATTTATCAATTTGTTTCCCATACGTTAAAAAATCCATGCCTGTAAATTCAGTAATACAATCAATAATTATTTCAGTAACATATATTGAATCTGGCTCAACAAAGATGAAAGAAAACCACAATGGAATATAAAGAAAAAAAGTCTGTTGTACGACTTGGACTGTTAGAAGACTGGGCCTGCCACAGTTCACTATTTTGTGTTGGTTTTCCAGTTAATGCAAAATTTTCCTTTCACTGAATATTAAGCTGTTCAACAATTTACAGTGAAACAAAAATAGATATCATTTAAAGGACTGAAATTGATCAACCAGGGCCTAAGCTTCTGTGTGCCCACATTCCATTACCCTTATGATGGAAACATTACAATCGTTTCATGAAATTCATTTGTCGTTTAGGCCGTAGAATAGATTTTTGTTTTGCATTGCATCTTAAAGCTGATCTTCGCTTTGGTGACTTAAGCAGCATGAGCAGTGTTACTGCATGTTGACAAGCTAGCTGTCATGACTGTCTCTTAATCATCGAAATTTACCAACAACATCCAGATCTTTACGACTGTTAATATAATTATGTATACATATATAGTAGATCTTCTGTGGTTAAATATTCGGTTTTCTTGGTCAAAATGGTTTTTCAATGGAAAGAGTTACAGACGATCTGTTTTCTTTTCCGTCTTCTTTTGTGCTTTCCGGTTGAACTGTCGTTTATTTTATTTTTGTTATCAATATTAAACTGGTAATTGCGTTATTTCACTGGAAAACAGACAAATATTCATCCTGTGAAAGCTGAACATTAAAAGACAATGCGAATTCTATGTCTAAAATACTGTCTACGTTATGGAATGTATCAGCACAAGAAAAGAGATTGCCACTTTATCTAAAAGTATAGCAGATTTTGTGGGAAACTTTAAGTAGATATGCTTTCCCCACTAAAAGCGCAAGATTGCATATTTCATGCAGATTGATCATCATTTACATGCAAATTGTTGTCGTTTGCAAACTAGATTTCATATAACAAGTTTCAGCCGTCGAATGCTGTAACATACAGGCAACAGCGTGGTTGTCTAATCAACAAAATATGACTATGATTTTAACTGTCAACTATACTGTGACACTGAACATGAGACACCCTGAATTATTCCCATCAGAAAATGAACTTTGAAAGTTTTAACACCAGAAGAATGAAGCAAAGCAGTTTCTGTATTCTTCACAAAAATGAGACAGAACTGAATCAAGAGAGAGTCATAGAACAGACGATCAACACTCTGCAAGGGAGGCAACTTGAGTTAGAGTCCGCGTTCAGCGGAGTGACACCATCGTTTTCATAGGACAGACACCGCAGATGGGCACGTCCAATGCAATGTTGCACCACCGGTCAGTTTAACAGTTCGATCATAAAGATAATATATATCAGAACATGGATGTGATCCAGCGCGCTTGCAGTGCAGACAGTTAGTATCCTGATCGTTATCCTTGCGTGCGCTTCAAATACAAAATGAGACTCTCTAGATCTTTTTGTTTGAGCCATAAGGTGAGAAAAGGTAGCTGTATTTGCTATGGCAAGGTCTTCACCCGATGTTTTTTTTTCCGGAACATGTCAACTGGCTTGTCACTAGTGTCAGCCATTTTTCCTTAGTTATTAGGCTCATGACTCTGTTGTCTTTAGTCATGTAGGTTTAGGAACAGTCCTCGTCTCAACAACGACAGTGTCGTCAAGGACACGTCTCTGCATATGGAGTAGCCATGGAGAATTCTGTGTGATGTGCTGTGATTACTCTACTCTCCAGTGCATGAGAACTCACTCGCCCTTTGTGACAGCGAGGCCCAAGTGGGCTCGGGCGTGATGGGTGTTTCTGTTCCATGCCCAAAATCACTCAACAGATACAGCACGTGTGATTGCAATGAGTTATGTGATATATTTCACAAACTGTTCTTCTGGTTTACATTGTTTACATTTCAGTGCCAGTTGTAAACAGTAACTTAATCGATATTTTAAGCACCCCTTCATAAAAAAAGACAGTACTACTCAAAGTAGCTAAGTTTGTAATCCTAATGTGTAGATCATTAGGAATCTGTCAGTAAATGCAGATGCTGTAGGTTGTGTTCATGTCATCGCTATCAGGCGTTGGCATTGTTCATAAACATTTTGTAATGTTCTTTTTGGGGTCGTTTTCATACGCTTCACTTACAATCGCAAACCTTCCTTCCTACAATCAGATGTGAACATGAGTGAGTATGTGTGTGCAAGAGCTATTTCTCACTGCGTGTCATTATTTTTTTTTTTAATGGTAAATGTTGTTTCTGGAATGATTTTATATCCACTTGTCGTTTTTTAAACAGGATAGGGAGTCGTTTTGGCTGAGGTTTAGCATCACCTTTCCCTTCAAATTCAGGTGCAATGTGCTATGATTGATATGACTGGTCGTTTTGGACACTTGGAGAATTTTGAAAGAATGAAGTGATTTTAGAATAAAGGAAGGGGGGGGGGGGGGGGGGGGGGGGGGGGGGTGGGCTCTGGATTTCCTCTCCAGGGGATGGGGGATGGATGACTTGTAGCACGTGCTCTTTCTCACTCGCCTTTCAGTGATCTCTGGAGTGGAGGCGATTTCCGCGCCTTACAGCGGCACGCCCCATTTGCTAGGCCATGAGATCATAGTGCGCCAAAATTAATGGCTTTAACTTAAAACCAAGATACATTTTTTATCCACGTTTTGTTAAAATCAGTTTCATGGTTTTTATATATTCTTGCTGACAAACAAACAAACAAAACAAACAGACGAATGATTGAAAGGAGGAACGAACGATGGATCGAACGAACGCGAACGAACGAACAAAACGAACGAACGAACAGTCAGAGACAGACAGACAACAAACAAACAGACAACCAGTCAAACAAACAATCCAACAGAAGCCAGTGAAAACAACCTCTTGGAGGAGGTCATAAGGAAAACATGAGAAGAACACAATAGGCGCCACGACAGGCCACCACACTGAAGATGTAAACATGCCAGTCCGGTCAATAGCTGAACTCATGATAAATATGACAGTGACGAGAGATGTCGGCAGACCTTGTTATGGGTTCTTCAGAACTGAATGTCTTCTTAAATGCCGGGTGTGTTGCTGACAACAGGCACGTCGATAGATACGTTCAGTTAATGTACATAGTTTGTTGTCGTATTCTCTCAACATGTCAACATGGGTACAATGATGAAACATTTGTTCGAATATTCAAACTTACTGAGTGAATGCAAAATCCGTTTCCCGCATGATTATATAATTCCAAGGCTATGATTTTGGGGTTTTCTTTCATCAACTAATACGTTTTATTGATATACATACTGACCCGAAAAACCAGAGTACTGCCCGAGCTCTTTCTTAACCTTTTTGTTGACACATTTCTGCATGAGTGGTCAGATTTTTTCACTCGAAAATTGTAAACGTTTTATGTTTAACTTCAGCCCTGACTTGGCTTAAAATAGTCACCTGGACTAAGAACAGCATGATCTGAGTCAGAGACAAAGCTTCTAGGAAAAAAAAAGACAAACATTTGAAGTTGAAGAGCATGTTACTGTCCTCTCAAGGATCCTGCTACAGCACTGAGCATCCCATCAGCTTCCAGTTCCAACAAATGGTCACGTTTTGTTGTTTAAAAAAAATACTGCATTTACGCACGCATTCATGCGCTCATTAAATCTAATGTATAAAATGCCAGTAAGGAGCTGGTTCATCTTCAGCAAAGCACTAACAATCAGTTTTTTGTTACATTCTGAACACAGAGAAAAAAAAAAAGAACCGAGTATGGCAAGATCTATCCATCGGAATCTATAACCGATGAAATCTCTGAGAGAGTGAGAGAGAGAGAGAGGAGAGAGAGAGAGAGAGGAGGAGAGAGAGAGAGAGAGAAGAGAAGAGAGAGAGAGAGAGTGTGTGTGTGTGTGTGTGTGTGTGTGTGTCTTTGTCTGTGTGTCTGAGTGTTTCGTGGTTGTTTTGCAGGCCTGCCACTGTTTTGCCTCGAAAAATGTTAAAGCAATGTTGCCGCGTTCACATATTACGCGGTTTTGGTCCTCCCCATCCACAAATAAGAGTGCGGTTCACATGGGCTAACACATACCAAGCACCTGACGCATCCTCATGTGTTGTGTCCAGACCCCTGAAGAATCGCTGGTCCAGGATGTGTCCAGTACAGCAGTGCTGACCCAGAAGGACGAGGAGCTGGTGGGGGAACCCCAGGAACCAGACGACCGTGGCAACTGGTCAGGCCGCTTCGACTTTCTCATGTCTCTGCTGGGCTACAACGTGGGTCTGGGCAACGTGTGGCGCTTCCCCTACCTCTGCTACGCCAATGGCGGCGGTGAGAGAGAGATGTCTGTCCGTGTTGGTCTTGATGGGTGGTTTGATTTGAAGGTTATAGTTGATAGTTCTTTTTTGTTGTTATTAGAGCCAAGCATACTACGCTGAGTCTTTTGGGGTGTGGTCAAGCATATACGGGGGGAAAGGTCACATCCTAAAAAAGGTCATTTCCTGAAAAAGGTCATCATGAAAAGGGTTATAATCTGAAAAAGTAACCAACAGCAGGTACAGTATGTATATACAGTTTATGACAGGGTGGCAAAACTGAGGGTGAATAAGATTATGCAGTACTGAGCCATTCCGCTTGATGTATATGTCGAATTTCAGGGTAAAAAACAACCACAAACACACAAATGATGAAAAACACTAATATGACATTGTAATAAAGCACATTTAAAGGCTCCAAGGGTAAATACACACAGCAGACGCTACTGTACTTGGTGCATGCAGAAAAAGAAACAAAACAAACAAACAAAACAAAACAAATCAAACAAACATCGCTGAATAGAACTCGATTCCTTTCTAACCTCTAGCTTCTAAAGGCAACGTTCGTCTTCTGGTATTGAAGATGAGGTGGATTTAACACGGAAAGAAGCAAAATTAGAACGCAGATTGTTGAAACGTTTTCGTTTTTATCTGTCTCTTACACACACACACAACACACACACACACACACACACCACACACCACATACACACACACACACACACACACACAGAGAGAGGGGAGAGAGAGAGAGAGAGAGAGAGAGGAGAGAGAGAGCTCTTCATCGCGATGTGTCCCGGTCCCGGCGAGCCTGTGACTGATCACTGTCCCTAGGGACATTCAGTTATGGGACTTTAACCTTTTTGAAACTAACAGTCATGGCATTTCAAACTTCTTTCCTTTTTCACCAAATTTCGTAACCTTTTATGAGACTGGTAGGAAAAGCGGGGCCGTAATTCACGTGCTGCAATTTTTCGTCTAAATCCGGGTTCCCATGCTCATGGGTCTAGTGGACAGTGACTCAATCTAAACTCCAAATGTCACTAAATTGCCGAATACTTTTGACTCCCCCCTCCCCCTCCCCAATCCTCTTCGCAACACTCTCCTCAGTCCCCCTCTCATCCCTCACCACCCCCTTCTTTCCTTCCTCTTCTGGGACAGTTTGACCCATTGTGTCAAAGAGGAAATGGATTTGTAGTCGGGAAGGTCAGAAATCATTTCAAACGGAACTAATCTCATCTGATTTCCTGTGTCATTTGCTCCGACTCTATGGTGTGTTTGTGTGTCTCTTAAACTAAACAACGGTTTGTGGATTTGAAATAAAGGCTCTTTTTGTCAGTATGATGTGAAGTTTACATTCTTTTAGGTGTTCTACTTTTAGTGATAACAGTATTGGATGCAATTGGTTTTAGAAACTGTTTGATCATTTGCGCTGATGTGTGTGAAAAGTTCGCATGCACAGATGCATTCTTTACAGCGAACGACAAGGCGACATAATTTCAGGTCTGTCAACGTATAGTGATAGCTGTGACATTATTTCAGTTGTCATCTTGTCAATGCTGATTTTAGGTGCCTGTTCGTGAGGAATGAAGTGACATGATTTCAGGTGCCTTCTTGTTCCCCTTCATCATCATGTTCCTGTTGCTGGGCTTCCCCCTCATGTTCATGGAGCTGTCCTTCGGCCAGTTTGCTGCCCTGGGGCCCGCCGCCATCTTTGACAGAATCTGCCCGCTCTTCTATGGTGAGTAAGGCAGCCATCCTCCCTCCATACAAAATGGCTAAGGGTTGGGTAGACACGGGGGGGAAAGGGCCATCCTCCTCCATACAAAATGGCTAAGGGTTGGGTAGACACGGGGGAAAGGTGAGTAAGGCAGCCATCCTCCCTCCATACAAAATGGCTAAGGGTTGGGTAGACACGGGGGAAGGGAGGGAAAGTGGGTGGACAGATGGAAAGAAATGAACAGTGGCTGGACAGACATGGAAAAAATGGACAGTGGGCTGGACAGACATGGAAAGAAATGAACATGGGCTGGACAGACATGGAAAAAATGGACAGTGGGCTGGACAGACATGGAAAGAAATGACAGTGGGCTGGACAGACATAGAAAGAAATGGACAGTGGGCTGGACAGACATGGAAAAAAATGGACAGTGGGCTGGACAGACATGGAAAGAAATGACAGTGGGCTGGACAGACATGGAAGAAAATGGACAGTGGGCTGGACAGACATGGAAAGAAATGGAAAAGTGGGCTGGACAGACATGGAAGAAATGAAATGGGCTGGACAGACATGGAAGAAATGAACATGGGCTGGACAGACATGGAAGAAATGAACAGTGGGCTGGACAGACATGGACAGAAATGAACATGGGCTGGACAGACATGGAAGAAATGAACAGTGGGCTGGACAGACATGGACAGAAATGAACAGTGGGCTGGACAGACATGGAAAGAAATGACAGTGGGCTGGACAGACATGGACAGAAATGAACAGTGGGCTGGACAGACATGGACAGAAATGAACAGTGGGCTGGACAGACATGGAAAGAAATGAACAGTGGGCTGGACAGACATGGACAGAAATGAACAGTGGGTGGACAGACATGGACAGAAATGAACAGTGGGCTGGACAGACATGGACAGAAATGAACAGTGGGCTGGACAGACATGGAAGAAATGAACAATGGGCTGGACAGACATGGACAGAAATGAACAATGGGCTGGACAGACATAGAAAGAAATGGACAGTGGGCTGGTCAGACATAGAAAGAAATGAACAATGGGCTGGACAGACATAGAAAGAAATGGACAGTGGGCTGGACAGACATGGAAAGAAATGGACAATGGGCTGGACAGACATAGAAAGAAATGGACAGTGGGCTGGACAGACATGGAAAGAAATGAACAGTGTGCTGGACAGACATAAGAACAGATGGACAGCCACAGAATGAACAAGAACACTGAAGTCTGGATAGGTGGTGGAGTGAAAGAGCAGAGAGCTAGGAGGGCCTTAAATCACACGGAGGCCATTAAACTGCGTTCAGGTTCTTCACTCAGCTGATGCTGAAACATTATAGCACCACCTTTCGGGGGAAAATACCGTCCAGGACGCTGGTGGAGTTGAGAATAATCTTTATCACTATAGCTCCTCCAAAAACGCACACATATTAGGGACAAGGAGATGATACGTTCCCTGTGATTTGAACTCTGCACTTTAGCACTGTGAGGCTGGTCTTCACCACCAGAACCCATGATCGTCATCATCATTCATCATTCATCATCATCATCATCATCATCATCATCATCATCATCATCATCATCATCATCATCACCTTCCTCTTCTTCTTCTGAACAAGTGCTTTAGGTCTGTGTCAAAGAATTGTCATCGCTGACGGAATAATATAGGATATTTAGGATTTAATTAGGTATGGGATAATCGTTCTTTATGAAGAGCTCAAGGTCTGGGCTAGAGAGCGATTGTTCTTGATAGAATTTTTGTGGTATGGGTTATGGTATGATTCCAGGGAACATTTGTGATCTGGTTTGTAGAATGATTGCCGTTGATGGGATGTTTATGGCTTTGGACCAGAGAAACACTGTTGATGGAAGAATATTTTAGATTTTGGCTAGAGGATAATTGATGTTGACGGAATGTTTGTCGTCCTGGCTATGGACTGGCTATGGACTGATTACATCTAATGAATTTGTTTTAGGTTTGGGTGGTTAAATATTTCAGTTCTGGATCATGAACAGATCGTAGTGGATTGAATATCACAGGTCTCGTTTATGGGCTAATTGTTTCAGAATGTTTTGCTCTAGGCTCTAGAGTGACTGCGATTACTGGAATGTTTCAGTTCTGGGCTGCGGCATAATCGTGATTGATGGAATGTTTCAGGGCTGGGTTACGGAATGATTGCTGTGTCACTGCTGGTGTCGTTGTACTACACTGTCATCATTGGCTGGGCCTTCCTCTACCTGTTCCGGTCCTTCACCTCGGAACTGCCCTGGGAACGGTGCCACCCTGAGTGGGCTACAGAAAGTAGGTTTGATGTACCTCCCCTCATTCATCAGTTAACAAAATTACACTATGATATTCTCCTCTCCCCCCCTCATACTCACCCAGCTAGACAGTTTGCTTGACCGAACTGGTGTACAAAACTTCGTAACCACAAATATCCGACGAAAACAAACTGGACTGTCTTCTCTTCTCACAGAATGTTGTTGTACTGCTTTCCCTCTGTCGCAGTCAAAGTGTGTGTGTGTGTGTGTGTGTGTGTGGTGTGTGTGTGTGTGTGCGCGTGTGTCGTGCGTGGTCGTGCGTGAGTGTGGTGCGCCGTGTGTGTGTGTGTGTGTGTGGTGTGTGTGTGTACCTGTCTCTATGGAATCATAGTATTTTCCTGACTTCTTACTACTTTTTTCTCGCCACCCATCCATCCGTATTCCTTAGGTATGGACAAACAGACCGCTTGTGATCATCTGATTCTTGTAACTTGACCTGATCAGTACTCTCCCCTTCCACTATAATTATGACGAACGGCAGAGGACAACTGAGAAGGCGAAGGACGAGGAAAGTGGACAGAGAAGGCTGGGAGGCAAGCGGTGTAGAGGTAAAGAGTTACCCCACAAAAACAGGGTACATCCTGCAAATAAAATAACACCGGAAAGCCATGCCTTCTCATCTTGTCCCCTCCAATGTGACAGGGCCTTGAGGGTGTCTGTCTGTTTCAGGCTGCTATTCCTACACCGAAGCGGATAAATGCAAAGCGGTGAACGGGTCGGTGTACTACCAGAACGTCTGTTACAATGCCACAGCGGCGGAGGAGACAATATCACCGACCTCGCTCAGAACATCAGTACTCGCTCTCCACCCGCCCAAGACTTCTTTGAGTGAGTCACCCTTTGTCACCGGCTGAGTTGAAGGGGAGAGGGAGTGCGGGGTGGAGTTGGTGGTGGTGGGGGGTGGGAGGAGAGGGTGAAAGGGAAATGGTGTCGGAGGGGAGGCCGGGGATGGGGAGAACATGCTGCTCTTTCGGTTTGCAGATTGATGTCGAGGCGATTGTCTACACAAGCGGCATGTTCAATGACGTAGGCATTTACAACACTGAAATGTCTTAGGTAGTCACGACCGAGTGTGAAATGAACTTACTGCACTCAGATTAGAATACAATAGCTTTTGTTATTGTATAGTAGTAGTTGTTGTTGTTGTTGTTTTGTTGTCATTGTTGTTGTTGACGACGACGATAGTTTTTGTTTTTTTCTTTTTTTTTGCGTTCCATCGTTGAACAAGTTGGGGCGCGGGTGGGTGGTTGGAATAGAAACAGAGAGAGAGAGAGAGAGAGAGAGAGAGAGAGAGAGAGAGAGAGAGAGAGAGAGAGGGGGAGGGAAGCGGGGGGGGGGGGGGGGGAGTGACGCCTGGTATATGCACCATCCGGTGAGAGGAAAGTGCGTATCCCGTTTTTCATTGATTTGGCAGCCACATTCCGGCTTCGGAGTAACCATAGTAATAATAGTGATGATAATAAAGTGATGACGGTGATGATGATGATGATGATGATGATGATGATAACAACGGAAATTGAATTCATTGCTCTCTCTCTCTCCTTGCTCTCTCTCTCTCTCTCTGTCTCATCCACATGCATACGGGCACAGACACAGACAGACAGACAGACAGACTTCCACCCCCCCCCCCTTTACTACCCCCTGGTGTACTATGGATAGTACACACGATATTAGAAGGAATTCTGTGGTTGGGGTTACCACTCTAGAAGGAGAAAAAGCAAACTGAGTTTTACATTCTATACACACGAATGAAGTGAACGGTGCTCGTGTTTTAATGACTATATATCTCGGCTCTTCCTCCTCCCCAACAGTCTTCCGTCCCCCATGTATCCCCTTTCCTTCCACATGCCCATTCTACCAAGTCCTCCAGCACTTTCACCACTCCCCCCCCCCCAACTCCATTACACACACACACACACACACACACACACACACACACACACACCACACACACACACACACACATGCACACACGCACTGCGCACGCACGCAAACACCACACACCACACACACACACACACACACACACACACACACACACACACACACACACACAGCCGCACGCACGCACGCACACACGCGTGAGCGCATACACACACACACACGCGCGCGCGCGCACACACACAAACACACACATGCGTAGTATGGTATGTATATGTATCTGTCTAGAGAGGAGAGAGAAAGGCTAATATGGACAGATTGCGAACAGAACATGGAGCTGTAGAGCACGGAGAAGACGACGATGTATGTACTGTCCAGAGAGAGAGAAAGGATAATATGACAGATTGCGAACAGAACATGGAGCTGTAGAGCACGGGAGAAGACGACGATGTATGTACTGTCTAGAGAGAGAGAAAGGATAACATGACAGATTGCGAACAGAACATGGAGCTGTAGAGCACGAGAGAAGACGACGATGTATGTTAGTACATGAACGTCACGATGTGCTGCCTGTCTTCCAGGGTGGAGTTGCTGGGGATGAGCGTGGCATTGAAGAGATCGGCAGTCTCCGGTGGCAAGTGACGCTTTGCCTGCTGCTGGCCTGGACCTTGACCTTTCTGGCCCTCAGCAAGGGAGTCAAGTCCGTCGGCAAGGTAACAAACATCACAGACGTTTTTTACACAACGGTTTATCAGGCGAACTGAAAACAGTTACAAACACAATCCTTTTTTTTTTTTTTAAAAGGACCCAAATCTTTAGAATCTGTTCATAAAGCCGCAACAGATGAATATGGCATTTCCGATTCGAGGTCTGGTGATAATCAACAAGTTAGTTTGGAAGATGTGAGTCATATTGTGGTGGTGAAAGTAACAGCTTTTTTTTGGGTAAAAGTTTCTTGAGGTGTTTACCAACAAAGGAGCAACTATTAATCTGGAAGCTGCTGCCACATTAGCAACATCGGGTCTCCATTGTAATCGCAAGCGCACTTGCGGTTGTTGAAACGAACTAAACATGGTGCCGTATCTGCCGTCTGAGGCCGGAGTATGGCAATGCCCTTCTGGCTGATACCCTGCGGTGCCTTCTTCAAAATCACCAGATCCCGGTTACAACAGAGCTGTTCGGTTCATTCTGGAACCTGCCAAAGCTCTTCTGAAATCCTTAATGTGGCGGTCTGTTTGATTAAGGATTTTATCTGCTCTCTCTCTCTCTCTCTCTCTTCCTCTCTCTCTCTCTCTCTCTCTCTCTCTCTCTCTCTCTCCTCTTCATCAACTTATTTCCTTTTCTTAATTTCATACATATTTTCCCAATCTGTCTCTCATGTACCGAATTCTGTCCGTGAATATACTCTCGGATTTATTCGTCTCTGCACGCCATCTGGGGAATCTTCGTTGTTGTTTAAATACCCATTACCTCCGTCTTCCATCTGTCTGAGAAATATCTGCTGGTCCATGTGCTCTCTCCCACCACGTTTTTTTTTTTTTTTTTTTCGTTTGAATACCCCAATATTCAATATCATGCACTCAAATTATGCAGCCTCATTCGCATCTCCATTCTAGAACCTCTTCATGTGAAACAATACTTATCTGTGTCACCCTAATGTTTTCAGATGTTTGCGCGCGCGCGTGTGCGTGTGTGTGTGTGGGTGTGTGTGTGTGTGTGTGTGTTGTTCACATATGGTGTATTTCCAGCTTCTGTTCCCCTATGTTGCACTGACCCTCTCATCTCTCTCTCTCTTCTTCTCTCTCTCTCTTCTCTCTCTCATCTCAATTTCTCCCTCTTCGCATCTCCTCTCTCTCTTTTTGAGTGATGAGTGAGTGATGAGTGAGTGTGTTGTGTGTGTTGTTGTGTGTGTGGTGCGTGCGTGCGTGTGTGTGTGTGTGTGTGTGTGTGTGTGTGTGTGTGTGTGAGAGAGAGAAGAGAGAGAGAAGAGAGGAGAGAGAGAGAGTGTTGTGTTCACAAGTATGTTGTTCACTGCTCCTCCCCTATGTTTTACAGCCATTGGTGGTGTGTGTGTGTGTGTGTGTGTGTGTGTGTGTGTGTGTGTGTGTGTGTGTGTGTGTGTGTGTGTGAGTAGAGAGAGAGAGAGAGAGAGAGAGAGAGAGAGAGAGAGAGAGAGAGAGAGAGAGAGAGAGAGAGTGTGTTCACAAGCATGTTGTTTCACAGCTCCTTACCCCTATGTTTTACAGCCATTGTGTGTGTGTGTGTGTTTTGTGTGTGTGTGTGTGTGTGTGTGTGTGTGTGTGTGTGTTGTTCACAGCAGTGTATTTCACAGCTCCATTTCCTCTATGTTGTACTGACCATTCTATGTGTGTGTCCACAGGTGGTGTATTTCACGCTCTGTTCCCCTACGTTGTACTGACCATTCTGTTTGTGCGGGGTATCACCTTGCCCGGAGCCAAGGATGGCATCCTTTACTACCTCACTCCCGACTTCGAGAAACTGATGATGGCCAAGGTCAGTATAACAGGCCTTCCACGAAACATTAGGTCCGTCTCATCTTCATTTGTTTGTATTTTATATATTTATGTTTATGTATTTACTTATAAGAAAAAAAAATAGGGGGGGGGGGGGGGGTGTACTCGTAAGTACTGCATTGTGTTGGATGTTGTGCGTTTTTTTGGTCATATTTCATTTGCATACACAAATTTAATTGTATACACAAATTTATAATGTTAATGAGTGGCACACGAGTAAGAACGCATGAACGGATATGTACGTACGTACCTATATGATGCAACATATTGTCATGTTATTGTTTTATTTGTCCTTTTATAGTTTTTATTCGCTCCATAACCAAAACGTGCGTACAACGGTACAAAATGCATCACATTCATAACTGTACGAACATGGCTACACCAAGCCATCCAAAAACCAATGAACAGGCGTAACAGACTTGCGCGGAGCCTATGATGCAGACAGTGTATGTGTACACTCTCTGGTTCCAGACATGGGTGGCAGCAGCGGTGCAGATTTTCTTTGCGCTCAGTCCAGCGTGGGGCGGTCTGATTACTCTGGCCAGCTACAACAAGTTCCACAACAACTGCTTCAAGTGAGTGATATTCCCCGTTCTCCCACACGTCTTTGGAAATAGCAGTGACGACTTTTTTGTTGTTGTTGTTGTCGTTAACTGTATGCGGGTTATTCCGTTCCCCACCCATTGTACATCTGCAAGGCGACAAAAGCTCCAGTGTGCCCACTGACAACCTCATTAATTCCAGTCTTAAATCCGCGTATGTTGGTGTGTTTGTTTGTCTGCATGGTAACGCAGACAGTGCAGAACCTGTTTCAGTGGAACCTTTATGTAAAGACACAATGTGGACCCAGGATGAGCCTGTTCAATGATGGTTGCTGGTGGGGTTTCACGCGATTTATGGCCTTTTATTTTACCTCATTTCGTTTGGAATTACACGATACAACTTCTTGACATCCTCAAAAGTTCCCGAAAAGAGTACAGATCTCAATAAGCTTGATTAGATTTATTGATATATGTGAAATTTGGTGTAGATCAAGAATGCTATCCAGATTTCAGTGACAAGGAAAAGGGGATGGGGGGAGGGGGGGGGGGGGGGTGGATATTCATTCAGTCACTGCATTGTTGTAAATTTAGCTGGAAAGCTACAATTTCCATCAACATTTAACTGAGTTTGCAGTCGCACAAAACAGTTCTGATACATCTGTAATAATTTGGATTTTTTTTAGGAGATAAACAACGGAATCGGGTAGGGTCTCATTGAACTTCACGTGATTGTTATCTTTGCGGAGCTCTGTGCTCGTCAAACCACCGTTCTACTCCAACATGCACATGGATTCCTTGTCGGCCATTGTTGTCCACGTTCTACTCCAAGATACACATGGATTCGATACAGACTATTGTTGTCCATGTTCCACTCCAAGATGCACATGGATTCGATACAGACCATTGTTGTCCATGTTCCACTCCAAGATGCACATGGATTCGATACAGACCATTGTTGTCCATGTTCTACTCCAAGATGCACTTGGATTCCTTGTAGATCATTGTTGTCCATGTTCTACTCCAAGATGCACATGGATTCGATGCAAGCCGTTGTTGTCCATGTTCTACTCCAAGATGCACATGGATTCGATGCAAGCCGTTGTTGTCCATGTTCTACTCCAAGATGCACATGGATTCGATGCAAGCCGTTGTTGTCCATGTTCTACTCAAGATGCACATGGATTCGATGCAAGCCGTTGTTGTCCATGTTCTACTCCAAGATGCACATGGATTCGATGCAAGCCGTTGTTGTCCATGTTCTACTCCAAGATGCACATGGATTCGATGTAACCATTGTTGTCCATGTTCCACGTGAGACAGATTTTTAAAATATTACATTATCTGATCTGACTGACTTGAGTATTAATCGGCTCTCAACTACAGCAAGGAGGTTACATTTCCATCCAGGTTGATTGGCTTGTTTGTCTGTCTATCTTTCAGCAAGATCCCAAGAATAGCATTGCACCGATGTAGATGAACTTGGTAGAAGACGGAATGTGACCGATGATCAGATCTGTTGAATGTTGATACGGGTCTGTGGTGCGAAACTGGGTCAAAAGAGAATTCTGGAGCCGTTCGACCTTGCGGGGGTTTCTGCGCTTTCCAAGAACCCTTCAAATTTTGGGTGTGTGGAATCGTCCAGATCAGTTGGTTGTAAACCATGGCAGGAGTTCGGTGGCGTTGACGTGATGGTTTTTTATTGGTGTGATCCGTAAAGATTTCGTTGATTGTGTAAAACAACATTCGCGACACGACCATTATCAAGATGACATGAAAGGAAAAGATACACCCAAAGGTGCGGGTAGGACAGAGAAGTCCCGTCTTCAACTGCCGAACAAACCAGCGGGGGGCCCAATCCTCCACCACCCTTGGAAGCCTGCGCTGTGTTCACATAGGGTGCAGGCACCTGTTTCGTTGATTGTGTAGAAACATTGGGACACGGCCATTATCGAGATTGAGATACATTCTGCGAGCTTGTGACTGGGACAGCAGCAGCTGAGGGTCGTTCGGATGATCTTTTCCTGCAGATTCTGCAAAAGCTTTTCAAACTCAATCGGGGGAAATGTCAATGGTTGTGTTAACCGCCATTTCAGCGCGTGTGAGGTGCCAGGGGGACTCTGTGGGTGTAGGTAAAGTCGTGGCATCCATGTTTGTCAGTGTTGTCGTTATAATGATGTTCTGTGTGCGTGCTTGTCAGGGATCTTGGTTCGCCAGACACGGGTAGTTCCTTGCCCTCCATTTTCGTCTTTTGCTGGCTTTGTCATTCATATTGATGTATTTTGTGTGGGGGCTATGTCAGAAACATTTTGAATGTGACTGTGGGCAACTCCTTTCCACCCCCCTGTCTTCGCGGCTTTGTCACCATACAATGTTTGTGAAAGTGCTGTGTCGGGATTCTCTGATTGTGGGTGTGGGCAATATCCTGACCTCCATCTTTGCGGGTTTTCGTCATCTTCCCCATCATCGGCTACCTGGCTAAGGACTGGACATGGAAGTGGAAAGGTGGTGGACAAGGTCAGTGTGTTTTGTGTGTGTGTGTGTGTGTGGGTGTGTGTGTGCGCGCGCGCGTGCGTGGTGTTTGTGTGTATGTGTGTGTTGTGTGTGTGTGTGTGTGTGTTTTGTGTGTGTGTGTGTGTGTGGGGTGTGTGTGGTGTGTGTGTGTTTTGTGTGTGTGGGGTGTTGTGGTTGGTTTTTGTGGTTGTGTGTGTTGTGTGTGTGTGTGTGTGTGTGTGTGTGGTGTTGTGTGTGTGTGTTTGTGGGCGCGCGTCTGTGTGTGTATGTGTGTGTGTGTTGTGTGTTTGAGAGGAGGAGAGAGAGAAATGAGGGGAGAGAGGAGGAGAGAGGAAGAGGGAGAGAGAGAGAGGGGTCACTGGCTTAACCTCGTATCTATACATTCTGTGAGATTTGTGCACATGTTCGTGACCGATCTGATATTTGGTGTAAAACTATTGCACTTGTGTTCAGGATCAGCCCTGGGTTGATTTTTTAAAGTGTCTGTTTTATCAGGGAAAAAGTCGACGTGTTATGCAGGTTTGGTCATGAGGGGTTTTATTTTTCAGAGGAAATGTTCAGTGTACCATCTGATGGGGATGTTGGTTTATCAGCGACTTTTTTATTTTTGTATACAAGTGTGGTATTTATGGGTGATGTGTAAATTTATTAAGGGAATTTTTGTTTTGTGTGTTTGGTGTGGTGTTCTTTATGTGTGGTTGTGTGTGTGTGTGTGTGTGGGTGTGTGTGTGTGTGTGTTTGTGTGTGTGTGTGTGTGTGTGTGTGTGTGTGTGGATTTTTGTGTGTGTGTGTTTGTGTGTGTTGTTTGGGGTGTGTTGTGTGTGTGTTTTTGTGTTGTGTGTGTGTTTGGTTGTTTTTGTGTGTGTGTTGTGTGGTGTATTTTGAGGGTGTTGTGTTTGTTAGGTGTGGTTGTTTGTGTGTGTGTGTTTTCTCAGGAAAAATGTTCGTGGGTGTAAATGGTTTTGAAGGGGTGTATTTTCAAGAGAATGTTCGAAATGTTTTCAGGTAGGTGGGTTCATTGACCCGGGTGTGTGATTATCCCCGGGTTGTTCTTTCTGTCCAATGTTTTGGATGAGGCGTGGGGGAAATTTTCTGGCTTTGTGTATGAAAATTTTTGTCAGGTCCGGCCTCTTCTTGTGTTTCCGGATGGTTGGGGGGAAAGCGTCTGCTGTCTTCTGTTGGTCTGTCTCTTGGCCCTTTTTTTCTATGCTCTCACCCTTGCATGGGCCTGGGGTCAGAACCTTCTGTTTTGTTTTGTCTGTTGTCTGTTGCTTTCTGTCGTCTGTTCTCTTTTATTTTTCATGCTCTCACCCTTGGCTTAGGGGTGATGGTTTGCGCCCGTCTGTCTGTCTGCTTTTCTCTGGGCCCTTTTTCTTTTTTCAGCCCTTCGTCCACCTTGGGAAGGGGGGGGGGTCCCCAAAACCTCGTCTTTTCTGTCTTCTGTCTGGGTTTTGTCGCCCGCTTTGTCGGGCCCTGTCTTTTTTTTTTTTCTGTCTGCCCTTTGGCTTGGCGTAGGGTTGCGCCTGTCTGTCTGTCTGCGTCTTTCTGCTCTTTCGTCTTCTTCTTTCGCCCTTGGCTGTTCCCCCTTTGGGGGGTTGGGTTCTGTTCTTGTCTGTCTGTCTGTCTGTCTGTCTGTCTGTCTGTCTTGTCTGTCTGTCTTTTCTGTCTGTCTGTCTTGTCTGTCTGTCTGTCTGTCTGTCTGTCTTGTCTGTCTGTCTGTCTGTCTGTCTGTCTGTCTGTCTTGTCTGTCTGTCTGTCTGTCTGTCTGTCTTGTCTGTCTGTCTGTCTGTCTGTCTGTCTGTCTTGTCTGTCTGTCTGTCTGTCTGTCTGTCTGTCTGTCTTGTCTGTCTGTCTGTCTGTCTGTCTGTCTGTCTGTCTGTCTGTCTGTCTTGTCTGTCTGTCTGTCTGTCTGTCTGTCTTGTCTGTCTGTCTGTCTGTCTTGTCTGTCTGTCTGTCTGTCTGTCTGTCTGTCTTGTCTGTCTGTCTGTCTGTCTGTCTTGTCTGTCTGTCTGTCTGTCTTTCTCTCTGCCTCTCGCCTATCTCTGGGCGTCTCTTGTTCGTGCTCATCACTCATGGCATGGGCTAAGAGGTCAAGCACCTCTCTGTTTTGTCCCCCGTCTGTCTGTTCATCTGTCCGCCTGTCTCTCGGCCTGTCTCTTTTTCCTCATGCTTATCATATTTCAGCATGGCCAGTGAGGTCTCTCTGTCTTGTCTGTTTCTCTGTCTCCGGGCCTGAGTCTTCTTCAACATGCTCATTCTCTGTGGCATCGAGAACGAGGTCGGTGACCTCTCTGTCTTGTCTGTTTCTCTGTCTCCGGGCCTGTGTCTTCTTCAACATGCTCATTCTCTGTGGCATCGAGAACGAGATCGGTGACCTCTCTGTCTTGTCTGTCTGTCGTCCTCTTTTCTCTCTGTCTTGTCTGTCCATCTGTCTGACCGTCTTCCTCTTGCCCTTCTATGGGCCTGTTGTTGCTTCGTCAGGTTTGTGCTATCACTCTGAGATCGATTTGAAGGATCTGCCAGAAAGGGAAGAAAACATTCAGCCTGAGAATGATATGAGTGATTATTCAGAGAGTGAGTGAAAGATCGTCAGAGAATGATATGAAATAGTAGAAAGTGAATGAAAAATTGACCGGGAAGTGATAAGAAGGTTGGTCAAACTGTGGCGTGAAAAATCTTATCGGAGAGTTTGGTCAGGAAGACATAAAAACGTTTTGGTCAAAGGGGGTATAAAATATATCATCAGAGCGCACGTAAAAGATCGATCGCAGTCGGAGTGTGATAAGGAAGTTTGGCCAGGTACTGTGTGAAATTTGGATCAGACTGGAAGGAAAAACCCGATCACTGCGTAATGAATTTGAGTCGTACGTGACGGCGAGTTTTTTGAGAGTTTAATGCATCTTGATCATTGAGCGGCTTTAGTGAACCTTCGATCAGAACATGTTTGGGCACTAATTGTCGTTCACGTGCTGTGTGCGTGGTTATAGTGATGTTTTTACAAGCCAACTGATATTCATTAATTCGCGTGTTCAACCATGTTTAGCCGGGTCCGTACTTCGTAGCTATGATCGTGATCGATATTTGATATTCTTATATTGGTCAGTAACAGGTAGTAATCAGTCATTGACAGATATGACGAACCATGTGTGTAGTCATTGACTAATGGAGTCTGTATTTGATCAATGCAGTCGGTGGTTTGTAGACTAGATCGATTATTTCTCAGTATGATCAGTGATTGCTAGGAATGATCAGTCATAGAAAGATGACTATTACCTGGTGCATGTATGGTCTAAATTGATGATCACTTAGTCCTGTGTTATGCTGTGACATTTGTGCGTTTTGCGTCACTACTTTGACAGTTCGATAATGAAATGGAGTAATTCGATTTCAGTGATTTCATAGACCTGTGTCCACGTTGTGTGTGTGTGTGTGTGTGTGTGTGTGTGTGTGTGTGTGTGTGTGTGTGTGTGTGTGTGTGTGTGTGTGTGTGTTATGTGTGTGTGTGTGTGTGTGTGTGTGTGTGTGTGTGTGTGTGTGTGTGTGTTGTGTGTGTGTGTTGAGCGTGTATGTGTGTGTGTGTGTGTGTGATTTTGTGGTGTGTGTGTGTGGTGTGTGTGTGTGTTGTGTGTGTGTGTGTGTGTGTGTGTGTGTGTGTGTTGTGTGTGTGTGTGTGGTGTGTGTGTGTGTGTGTGTGTGTGTGTGTGTGTGTGTGTTGAGCGCGCGCGCGCGCGCGCGCGTGTGTGTGTGTGTGTGTGTGTGTGTGTGTGTGTGTGTGTTGTGTGTGTGTGTGTGTGTGTGTTTGTTGTGTGTGTGTGTGTGTGTGTGTGTGTGTGTGTGTGTGTGTGTGTGTGTGTGCGCGCGTGGTGTGTACAGTTTGCCTTGCTGGAGACAGTCATGACAGCGGTACAGGACACCTTCCCTCATCTGCGACAGAAGAAGATCTGGGTAGTGCTCAGTGTCTGTATCATTGGATTCCTGGGTGGACTCATCGTATGCACAGAGGTGAGACACATATCTCTCTTCCTTTGTCTGCCTCCTCTCTCTCTCTCTCTCTCTCTCTCTCTCTCTCTCTCTCTCTCTCTCTCTCTCTCTCTCTCCTCTCCCTCTCTCTCTCTCAATGGGACACTGGTTCTGATATCCCTGTTATCGAGGTTTTTTTTTTTCACGTATCGAAAATAATCGGAGAGTGAATACACAAATTTCTTGTTTGAGAATGCTCAGTATATTTTTTTCTCTAGGGGAAGGCCTACCAGGTTGCCCTAATGTTGTCCTTTGGGTCCATTCCCAGGTCAAATGCGTAGTGAGCACTGATTGCATAAACATATCCTCACAATAAACATTGTGCTATTGACGAAAACCATTTTTTTTTTTTTTGCAATGATGCATGGGAATTACAAAATCATAACGATCGGTTGAAAAGAACAACAATAAAAAAATGAGAAGAAGAAGAAGAGAGAGAGAGAGAGAGAGAGAGAGAAGAGAGAGAGAGAGAAAAGAGGAGGGAGAGAGAGAGAGAGAGAGAGAGAGAGAGAGAGAGAGAGAGAGAGAGAGAGAGAGAGAGAGAGAGCGTATTGGGCCAATATATACCACCTTTATCCAGAGAGAAAAGTCTGGAACTCATGTGGCAAAATCCAGACAAGACTAAAGAACAAGGTCACGCGAACACGGCTGTACTGGGACGTTTGTGAGCCGGAGGAGATTCATTTAACTTCTGTTTGATTCAGCATTTAATGCACTTTCTGACAGAATGATGTGCGAGGTGGTGCATGTGGCCTGAATCGTTCTTCCGTTGATGGACACTTGTACCCATTTGAAACCCGCTATGAGTATTTTTTGCAGCTTTATCAAAAGAGGCCCGGATAGGTTTTTTAGGATATAAATCTGTAAAACTGAGACAGAAGGGCCATTGTACACATTTCTGCCAAAATAGGAAACAAGGGCATGTTCGTCGGTAAATGCGCACGATCTCCATCAGGAAGACTTTTATGATGTATAATGCGTTCAGGAAGGGAATATATTCTTCAGTAAATAGGCACAATCTCCATCAGGAAGACGTGTACAATGCGTTCAGGGAGGGATGTCCGTTCGCCAATAGATGGACACACAATCTCCATCAGGAAGACGTGTATAACGCGTTCAGGGAGGGATGTCCGTTCGCCAATAGATGGACACAAATCTCCATCAGGGAGACGCGTATAACGCGTTCAGGGAGGGATGTCCGTTCTCCAATAGATGGACACACAATCTCCATCAGGAAGACGTGCATGTGTAATGTATTCATGTATGAATGTGCTGTACATTGTCGTGGAGGGATGTGAGCTCTCCAGTTGGTGGAGATTTTAAGATGAGGATGATGCGTAATGTGGTGTATTGGATGATGGACGCGTATTTCCTAAACGAGGATGATGCGTAATGTGGTATGTTAGATGCCGGACGCGTATCTCATGAGATGATAATAATTATGGAATGTGGTGTATTAGATGAAGGTCGCGTATCTCAGAAAATAAGGATGATGTGCAATGTGGTGCATAAGATGATGGATGCGTATGTCGTAAGATGAGGATGATGTGTAATGTTGTCTAGGAATGTACATTCTCCGCCTCCTAGACAGTGGTTCCTGTCAGGAAGATGTGAATAATATGTAACATCACGTACGTGGTCAGGGAGGGATGTATGCATTCGTCTTCCCAAACAGTCGTTTGTGTCAGGGAGATGTGAATAATATGCAGCGTGATATGTGTTATCAGAGAGGGATTATATATTTCGCGTCATAGATAGTCGTTTCTGTCAGGACGATTTGAATAATATGCAACGTGATATGTGTTATCAGGGATGTATGTATGTATGTGTTTATGTATGTATGTATGTATGTATGTATGTATGTATGTATGTATGTATGTATGTGTGTGTGTGTGTGTGTGTGTGTGTGTGTGTGTGTGTGTGTGTGTGTGTGTGTGTGTGTGTATGTATGCATGCATGCATGCATGCATGCATGGATGTATGTATGTATGTATGTATGTATGTATGTATGTATGTATGTATGTATGTATGTATGCATTTCATTTCGTAGACAGTCGTGTCTGTCAGGCAGATGTGAATGAGGGAGGATGTGTGTATTCCGCTTCGTAGACAGTCATTTTTTATCAGGAAGACGCTGGTAATATGTAATGTGATGTATATGAGCAAGGAGGGATGTGTGTATTCCGCTTCGTAGACAGTCATTTTTTATCAGGAAGACGCTGGTAATATGTAATGTGATGTATATGAGCAAGGAGGGATGTGTGTATTCCGCTTCGTAGACAGTCATTTTTTATCAGGAAGACGCTGGTAATATGTAATGTGATGTATATGAGCAAGGAGGGATGTGTGTATTCCGCTTCGTAGACAGTCATTTTTTATCAGGAAGACGCTGGTAATATGTAATGTGATGTATATGAGCAAGGAGGGATGTGTGTATTCCGCTTGAATACAGTGGTTTGCGTCAGGAAGATGTGAACAATATGCAACGTGATATGTGTTATCAAGGAGGGATTATATATTCAGCTTCGTAGATAGTTGTTTGTGTTAGGGAGATGTGAATGATATGCAACGTGATATGTGTTATCAGGGAGGGATGTGTGAATTCGTCTTCATAGGCAGTGGTATTTGTCAGGAAAAATATACAATGTGATTTGTGTTATCAGGGAGGGATGTGTGAATTCTTCTTCATAGACAGTGGTATCTGTCAGGAATATGGTAAAAAAACAAATATACAACGTGGTTTGTGTTATCAGGGAGGGATGTGTGAATTCCTCTTCATAGACAGTGGTATCTGTCAGGAATATGGGGAAAATATACAACGTGATTTGTGTCACCAGGGAGGGATGTGTGAATTCCTCTTCATAGACAGTGGTATCTGTCAGGAATATGGGGAAAAATATACAACGTGGTTTGTGTCATCAGGGAGGGATGTACGTTCTCCAGTTGATGGACACGTATTCCGCCAGCTGGGCTGTCTTCCTCATGGCCATCATCGAGTGTGCCATCTTGGGCTATATTTATGGTAACACCACACTTCTCTTCTCTCGGCATTGATGTTGTTTTTTATGCTAGCACTTGATTTATCTTCCCTGTCTTGGTTAGAAAATTAAAGTTTTAAATTGCTTCAGTGAAGTTAAAGCCATGTAGAACTGTGTGTAACAAAGCAAATCCTAAATGTTCGAACAAAATCGAAAACGGAATACAACAACACAACAACAACAACAACAACAACAACAAACAACAACACAACAGCAACAACAACAAAAACAGCAAAATCATGACAAATATTATTGCATGACTCACAATACCAGTAATCATAAACATAATCAGTTATGGTATTTACTGCTTGTTTTGAATGCTTTACATAAGAAATTAGCACCAAAAAGTGGTTCGTTCATTTTTTTAAGTAGGCATGTGAAGTCTTGGGTTGAACTCGCTAGGACTGTAACAATACCTTGGGGAAAGAAACTGATTTTTCTGTCTTGAGAGAGACACAGAGAGAGAGAGAGAGAGAGAGAGAGAGAGAGAGAGAGAGAGAGAGAGAGAGAGAGAGAGAGAGAGATGCTCATGAACATTACGGCAGATGTTAATATTAAATCCAAGTGACTCTGTGCAGATGTTAAATGTAAAATCCAAGTGACTCTGTGCAGATGTTAATATGTTAAATCCAAGTGACTGTGCAGATGTAAAGTTAAAACCAATGACTTGTGCAGATGTTAAAATGTAAAATCCAAGTGACTCTGTGCAGATGTTAATATGTTAAAATCCAAGTGACTCTGTGCAGATGTTAATATGTTAAAATCCAAGTGACTCTGTGCAGATGTTAATATGTTAAAATCCAAGTGACTCTGTGCAGATGTTAATATGTTAAAATCCAAGTGACTCTGTGCAGATGTTAATATGTTAAAATCCAAGTGACTCTGTGCAGATGTTAATATGTTAAAATCCAAGTGACTCTGTGCAGATGTTAATATGTTAAAATCCAAGTGACTCTGTGCAGATGTTAATATGTTAAAATCCAAGTGACTGTGCAGATGTTAATATGTTAAAATCCAAGTGACTCTGTGCAGATGTTAATATGTTAAAATCCATGACTGTGCAGATGTTAAAGTAAATCCAAGTGACCTGTGCAGATGTAATATGTTAAAATCAGTTGCAAAGTAAGCGCCTGCAGGCGGAAACCAAAACAAAAATCAAATATAATTAATAGCGAACCGCCGCTTATCTTTAATCATTAATAGCGAACCGCCGCTTATCTTTATTGATTAATAGCGAACCGCCGCTTATCTTTATTCATTAATAGCGAACCGCCGCTTATCTTTATTCATTAATAGCGAACCGCCGCTTATCTTTATTCATTAATAGCGAACCGCCGCTTATCTTTTTTCATTAATAGCGAACCGCCGCTTATCTTTATTCATTAATAGCCAACCGCCGCTTATCTTATTCATTAAAGCGAACGCCCTTATCTTTATTCATTAATAGCGAACCGCCACTTATCTTTATTCACTTCAGCACAAAATGGACGTTGAATGAAAACTCCAACTCCCATCTTGCGCTGAAGTGAATGAAGATAAGTGACCGCTCGTTCATTTTCGTTGTCTGAGTGTTTTGTATCTTGCCTGAAGAAGACCCAAGAGGCCGAAACGCGTCGTGTTTTGTCTTGTGATTCGTCTGTCTATGTTTTCTTGACGGTTCGCTGTTGATTACATTTAAAATGTGTTAATATCTTAGTTTTACACTATATCACACCAGTGAGACCAAATAAAAAGATGTGTATTCCTGCTGGGCCGAACTGGTCATTGTAAAGGAGGGGATAACTTGACGCTGGTGTCTCGGGCCGCAAAGGGCCCTGGCAGGTCCAGAGGAAGACCTCTTGATAAGCGTCTGGACACGGAACTTTTAAGATATAGATATGCCATTGAAACCCTGTCCTGGATTTAAGATAAATCCAAAGTACCACCGACACACAAATAAAGAGAGAGAAAAAAAAAACACAAAGAAAGAAGGGTGTGAGGTGAGGTTCAGGAACCCTGTAGCCCCATCCCACCACCTCCCTCGCCTCTTGTTCCTGGGAACACAGTTGGAAAATGTTCAGACATTGTTCCACAGGTCGGACTCGTTAATTTTTGTAACTGTTCCAAAATGTTGGTCTAAAAAAAACACAGACAAGACTGTATGTTTTGAACTTCGGAGGCGAACATACTCGTGCACTATCACGAACTGAAAAACCATGTATCGTATCCCTGATGAAGCTACGTTCAAGTTAGCCTTCCAAGATCTCGGCGAAGAATACCTCCCAAAAGCATGATTGCATAATAAAGTGAGATATTTGTGTTGATTGTTGTGCTTAGTGCCGACAAATTCATCCATGACATCGAGATGATGTTTGGGTCGTCAGAGCATTCACTGGCACCGCTTCTTCAAGCTTTCTGGAAGTTCCTCAGCCCCGCCCACGCTTACTGAAACGTTTCATTGTCAACCCTGCCACACGTATCACCAGTCCTAATCCTGCCACACTATTATCAGTCCTAATCCTGCCACACTTATTATCAGTACTAATCCTCCACACTTATTATCAGTCCTAATCCTGCCACACTTAATCAGTCCTAATCCTGCCAGCGTATCACCAGTCTTAATCCTGCCACACTTATTATCAGTCCTAATCCTGCCACACTTATTATCAGTCCTAATCCTGCCACACTTATTATCAGTCCTAATCCTGCCACACTTATTATCAGTCCTAATCCTGCCACACTTCTTATCAGTCCTAATCCTGCTACACTTATTATCGTCCTAATCCTGCCACATTTCTCATCAGTCTAATCCTGCCACATTTATATCAGTCCTAATCATGCTACACTTATCATCAGTCTTAATCCTGCCACACTTCTTATCAGTCCTAATCTTGCTACACATATTATCAGTCCTAATCCTACCATACTTAATATCAGTTGTAATCCTCCCTCACCTACCATCAGTCCTAATCCTGATACACTTATCATCAGTCCTAATCCTGCCACACTTATTATCAGTCCTACTCTTGCCACACTTCTTATCAGTCCTAATCCTGCCACACTTATTATCAGTCCTAATCCTGCCACGCTTATCATTAGTCCTAATCCTGCCACATTTATCATCAGTCCTAATCCTGCCACACTTCTTATCAGTCCTAATCTTGCCACACTTCCTATCAGTCCTAATCCTGCCACACTTTTATCAGTCCTAATCTTGCCACATTTCTATCAGTCCTAATCCTGCCACATTTATTATCAGTCCTAATCCTGCTACACCTATCATCAGTCCTAATCCTGCCACACTTCTTATCAGTCCTAATCCTGCCAAACTAATCATCAGTCCTAATCCTCCCACGTTATTGTTAGTCCTAATCTTGCCACACTTATTATCAGTCCTAATCCTGCCACACTTATTATAAGTCTTAATCCTGCCACACTTATCATCAGTCCTAATCCTGCCACACTTATTATCAGTCCTAATCTTGCCACACTTCTTATCAGTCCTAATCATGCCACACTTATTATCAGTCCTAATCCTGCCACACTTCTTATCAGCCCTAATCTTGCCACACTTCTATCAGTCCTAATCCTGCCGCACTTCTTATCAGTCCTAATCCTGCCACACTTATTATCTGTCCTAATCCTGCCACACTTATCATCAGTCCTAATCCTACCATACTTAATACAGTTGAAATCCTCCCACACCTACCATCAGTCCTAATCCTGCCACACTTATTATCAGTCCTAATCCTGCCAAACTAATCATCAGTCCTAATCCTGCCACGTTATTGTTAGTCCTAATCTTGCCACACTTATTATCAGTCCTAATCCTGCCACACTTATTATAAGTCTTAATCCTGCCATACTTATCATCAGTCCTAATCCTGCTACACGTATCATCAGTCCTAATCCTGATACACTTATCATCAGTCCTAATCCTGCTACACTTATTATCAGTCCTAATCCTGCCATACCTCTTGTCAGTCCTAATCTTGCTACACATATTATCAGTCCTAATCCTGCCACACTTATTATCAGTCCGAATCCTGCCACACTTATTATCAGTCCGAATCCTGCCACACTTACTGTAAGGTTTTCGTTCGCTTCTCTGCAACTCTTGTAATTGTCCTTATTTCAGTCCAGCAGCAATTACTGTAAAGTCCTGTATTCCTTACATTGGCACGTTTACGTTAAGTCTTGCATTGTTTATGTTGCCACATCTACTGTAAATCCTGCGTTTCGTACACTACAACATTCACTGGCAGTCCTGCAATCCCCACACTATCATTTTTACTAAAGGTCTTCCATTGCATTTATTGCCATTGTTACTATCAGTCCTGCATTGCTTATACTGTCACATTGACTGGCAATCCTACGTTCCGTACACTGTCATATTTATTGTCACTCATGAATTCTTTGCTCTGCCGCATTGACCAAATGTTTTGCGTTCCTTACGTTTCCACAATTACTGTAAATCCTGCATGCCTTATACTGCCATATTGTGACTCATACATTCGTTACACTGTCACAGTTACTGTAAAGCGTCTGCATATGTGTGTGTGTGTGTGTGTGTGTGTGTGTGTGTGTGTGTGTGTGTGTGTGTGTGTGTGTGGGGTGTGAGCGCGCGCGCGCGTGTGTGTGTGTGTGTGTGTGGTGTGTGTGTGTGTGTGTGTGTGTTGTGTGTGTGTTTGTGCGTGCTGCGTGCGTGTGTGTGGTGTGTGTGTGTGTGTGTGTGTGTGTGTGTGTGTGTGTGTGTGTGTATACACACACTGAGAAGAAAAGCGGAACGTAGAGGTCACCACTTTACATAGCGTACGTG
>CM031616.1:34471667-34481667 GCA_018398815.1 Conus ventricosus | reverse complement strand
AAAAAATGTGTATTTGGATTTGGTATGTTGACACAATTTTTAAGGGACACAGATTCACACTGCCTCGGTTTCTCCGCGCTTGCCGACGTTCGTGTGACGCCCACGTGCAACTCGCCCAAAACACTTTTCTTGCCACTGGGGCCGAGACTGAACGTAGCACATCTGTTTCTTTGTCTCAAATGGTGAGTTTAAAGTCATGCCGACTGGAAAACGGTATCAGTTGTCATTCGACCAGGCGAAGTGGTCCGAAAACAATGCCGCGACTGTCTATGCAAGAACGCGAGCGAGCCATTGGAATGTTAATGGTCGGTATGTCATCGAGAGAGACAGCCAGACAACTGAACTGCAGTCACTCTACAATTGTAAGGCTATCACAACGTTTGGCAGCAACTGGTTCCACCACTGATCGGCGCCGAAACGGGCCAACCTTGTGTTACCACACCAGCGCAAGATCGATACATTCGGCAACTTCATCTTCGTAATCGATTCCTTACAGCAGCAGAAACATGTCGCCAGGTGGTTGGTCGACGGGGTCCAGTATCTGCACAAACTGTTCGACGTCGATTGCAAGAATCAGGGCTCAATGCAAGACGCCCTCATGTTGGCCCAGTCCTCACCCGTAGACACCGTCAGCAACGCCTGCAGTGGGCCAACCAGCATCTGCCATGGACACGACGTCAGTGGAGAGCTGTGCTGTTCTCTGACGAAAGTCGATTCGCGTTATCTCATGCTGACGGGAGAATGAGAGTCTGGAGGCGTGTCGGGGAACGCTACGCCAACTGCTGCGTGTTTGAAGCCAATAGATGGGGAGGGGGCAGTCTGATGGTTTGGGGGGCATTCAGTCATGACTACCGGACACCTCTGTACTTTTTTGACAACCATGTGAATGCCAACACGTACCAGCAGGTGCTGCAGAACCACGTCGTCCCACTGTTTGGCCAGCACCCGGAGCTGCAGTTCTTCCAGCATGATAATGCACGACCCCACACCGCAAGAGCCACCGCTGCGTTTCTCCAGGCGAACAACATTGCCGTGTTGTCCTGGCCATCTCTGTCCCCTGACATGGCTCCCATTGAACACGTCTGGGATGAGCTGGGGCGTCTTGTGGCCCGTGAAGACGTCCACAGACTCTCGATCATTTGAGGCGCGCACTGACCCAGGAGAGGGATGGACTGCCACAGGCGTTCTTGCACAACCTTGTCTACTCCATGAGGAGGCGCTGCCAAGCGTGCATCGGGGCAAATGGCGGACACACTCGGTATTAGAGCTCGCGGACGGACATGCTCGTCGTCGTGTACTTTTTGACAGGGACCCTAGTGAAGTCACCACCTCATTTCAGATGAATTCGGCCATTCTTGTCAAGAACAGACATTTTGTTTAATTGAAAAATGGATGCGTAATCAAATATGCTTACTTTCATTAAATAATTCTGTACTACCAACGTTGTCTGGGTCTTTTGGCAAGCGGTGCGTTTTTAATGTTGTTCAGTATATTTTGATATATTGTAGTAGGCCTGTATTCTACTGCAGTGCAATACAGTGTGAGCCTGTAGCCTACACTATAAAGAAGTGCAACGTAAGTATCACTATTAAGTTCATGTCAGTATTGTACCATAGTCTAGAACACTGCCATAAAGTATAGGGCAGTGTCAGGAATAAGATGAATTCCCGCTCCACCTCTAATTTCACTGTGGGAAATTTTGGGCTGCTTTCAAACTGAGCGTTATCCTTCATCCAGAAGCAAGACATGGTCTGATACAGAATATCAGGAAGTTTGGAAGAGAAAGAGAGAGATCGAGAGAGAGAGAGAGAGAGAGAGAGAGAGAGATAGATAGGAGAGAGAGAGAGAGAGAGAGAGAGAGAGAGAGAGAGAGAGAGAGACAGACAGACAGACAGACAGACAGAGAGAGACACAGACAGAGAGAAAGAGCAGAGAGAGAGAGAGAGAGAGAGAGAGAGAGAGAGAGGAGAGAGAGAGGAGAGAGAGAGAGAGAGAGAGAGAGGTGTAAGCTTACATTTCTGATCAAACAACAGAGCGAACTTGGAATACTGGGGTCACATCCCATCTACAATCACGAAGCAGTTCGTTCATATACATTGAAAGTATAACGTCACACACACACGCACTCACGCACGCACGCACGCACGCGCGCGCACGCACGCACGCACACACACACACACACACACACACACACACACACACACACACACACACACACACACCACACACACACACTCACACACACACGTACTCACAAGCAGATACACGTAGAGCCAGAAAAACAACCAAAAAAAAACAACAACGCAGCATTACTATATACCTTTGGTATTTGAAGACTACAACTGGCTGCTCAAAAAGCACATTATCAATCAGCAGTTTACATACTCTGTTACTATTCTCTATGACCAGAATTTAACAAACTTAACATTTACTTAAATCGTCTAGGTCTTGACCATGGTTTCAGTTCCAGTTCCAGTTTCATCAAGGAGGCGTCACTGCGTGCGGACTAGTCCATATACACTACACCACATTAGCTACGTTTGAGACCACACTACGCATGATTTGAAGCTGATGGCTTATGGAGATCATGCACACACAAAACAAGACAACCCCGGTGTCAGAGAATGGCTCTTGCTCACATTACTGACCTCGCCGCTGTCTTTCTCTTCAGATATCTCATTTGTCAGCACTGGATTTTTTTTAATGATAGAATGACAACAGGAATGATCTGTTATAGACTTCAGAAAGAGCTTTGACAGTCTCTGGCACACACTGCAGGACAACTGGGACAATAATATAGTACAGTACAATAAAGTACAGTACAACGCAGTGCGACCAGTACAGTACAGTATGCCCGATTACGATGTAGTACAGTACCCAGCCACACGAAAGCAAAACATTGATTCAGACAGTAAAACACATTACGGTATTCTGTAGTACAATAAAGTACAATACAGTACACTAGATCACAATAAAGTATACTACCGTATGATACAGAACCCCACGGTAATAAGACAGTGCATTGTAGTACAATACAGTACCGGTAAGAATAGTTCAGTAATATGCAACTACAATGCAGTACACGACACTAAAACACAATATACAATACAGTCCGTGGTTTTCATTTAGTAGATTGATGTACACAGAACTGTACAATACAACACTGCACTCAACTGCCTGACAATAACGGTACATTCAGTACACGACACTACCCAGTGGTCAGTCTACTACAGTACAAAGGAGCGTAGTACAGCACAGTACCGTACAGTATAGTGCAACATGTCAGAACAGAACACGCTCCTAGCACCACGGACCACAACAGTACCCACCCCACCCCACCCCACTACCTCCCACGCTGACCCCTTCCCAGTGAGTGGCTCAGGACAGGGAGTGACCACCTTGATCCAGCAGATCTATGTCCAGCCTGACCCTGACTGACCGCCGCCCCCCCCCCCCCCCCCTCGACCCCCCCCCTCGACCCCCCGTCGCCTGACTGTGGCGTGGTCGCAGGGGCTCAGGGGCTCCTGCTATAACCGCTCTGGACGCTCGCCCCGCTGGGTCTGATTACGATCAACACTTTTTGGCACTGAGGCTGACCGTCATTCCCACGCGCTGAGAGGCCAAGGGAGGGGAAGGAGGGGGGGAAGGACGGGGTTGGTGGTGGGGGTGGGGTGGGGGCTGAGGAGGCACGTGGTCTTTGCGTGTGTGTGTGTGTGTGTGTGTGTGTGTGTGTGTGTGTGTGTTGTGTGTGTGTGTGTGTGTGAAGAACAAGAAGAACAAGAACAAGAACATATTTTATTGCCATATGAAAACCAGAGGTTTTGTGGGGCACAGATGATCAAGTTCAGACATTCAACTAAACTAATCCTAGCGTTGTCACATCTTGCAACATAACATCATTAGTAGCAGAAAGAAAAGCACAGTGTGTATCAGAGTCTGATTAAATTTTCTGTCTCGAAGAGAAAAAACACAACAGGATATTACTGGGCAAGTACAGGTTGGAAGCAGTCCAATAACATAAGCTCCGAGGGTTTTGTCATGTTAGTCTGTGGTGGAAAATCAGTTTTTATGATCCTCGTCATCAGGTCATAACGTTGTTGGTCAAATAATTTGCAGTCATCGAGAAAATGTAGTTCGTCCTCAACGACGTGGCATGTCGTGCATAATCTGTTTTCTCTGTCAGTGTTGGTATAACGGCCTCTCTCAATTGGAGGTCATGGGCACTTATTCGTAATCTAGTTAGTGCTCGTCTGCAATCTGTGTTAGTGTGTTGCTCCAAATAAGCCGCCTGTTTGTATTCGGTAGTAACTGTGGCATAAAATTTGAGCTTGGATGTGCTTTCATTCTTTTGTTTCTTCCAAAACTCAATATAAAACGTTTCCAGCTTCGCATTGATCAGAAACTTCAGGCGAGTCACACTAAATGTACCCTGGTTTTCCCAGACATGCTGTAATCCTATCGTTGACAAGGTTTGTCGTATAAACTTCATCCATTTGCTTTCTTCGGTGCCTTGAGAGATCATTGACTGATAAATCTGTTGTTGGTAAGAGTCTTGGTCTGACTCTAATATGTGTATCCAGAATGCGATAGTCTGGGTTATCACTTTAAAAGTAATCGGGAATCTCCCCAGTTCGCCCAAACCGGTAATGTCATTGCTTTTCTATGAACTCTTAATAATTGCCTGCAGAATTTAATGTGTGCAGTTTCATGTGGGAATTTGTTAGCAAGACAGGTTTTGAACAAATGCTGCATTTTCTTTTCTTGACATATTTCATCTTTGTATTGGTAAGAGGATGGGAACCACACCTCCGACCCATATGTGTGTGTGTGTGTGTGTGTGCGTGTGTGTGTGTGCGTGTGTGTGTGTGTGTGTGTGTGTGTGTGTGTGTGTGTGTGTGTGTGTGTGTGTGTGTGTGTGTGTGCGTGCGTGCGCGCGCGCGCGTGTGTATGTGTGTGTGTGTGTGTGTGTGTGTGTGTGTGTTTCTGTGTGTGTGTGTGTGTGTGTGTGTGTGTGTGTGTGTGTGTGTGTGTGTTGTGTGTGTGTGCGCGCGCGCGCGCGTCCTTTTGGGAGCTAAGTTGATTCAATAGTTACCATTCTTTCCTCCTCACCCCACCCCCACCCCCCCCCCCCCCCCCCCCCCCCTCACCGTTCCCATTTCTTTCTCTCGCTTCTCGCTTCTCCAACAGAGAGGTGAAGGAAAAGGAGATTGAAGGGGGGGGGGGGGGGGGGGGGAGATCACGGTGCCTCCCCTTACCAAACGAAGTTTACAAATTCGCGAATCACTTAGCATGGCAAAATATGCCAATTAATTTTTATAACTCCGAGAGACAAAGATGAAAAAACGAAACGGAAAAACTAGATAGTCTAGTTTCAAAACCAACTTCTTTCTGTGCACAATGTACTTCATCTTCAAAACAACGGAAAAATTAAACAGTTTCATTTATAATTCAGTTTTCTTTTGTTTCGACTTCATTTTATCTTCGAAAATAAAGTGCAGTTTTGTCTTTAAGGACTAGAACTCTTAAAAACAACATTTTGTTGTTGTTGATCATGTTCAGCTACTATTTTCTTCTATTTCTCCTCCCCCCCCCCCCCCCGACTTGTTCCCCTCCAATCCCCTCTCCATTGAACCGAAAATTACGACAGCGAAACCAGAATTTCAGGCCCGTCGAAGGAACAAACAAATGAAAACAACACACCACCATTCGACCTGTTGGGTCTGCTGCAGTAGACAGGATAACAAAATTTCAAAACAATGAAATTAACGCACGAACAGACAGTCACATATCCCTTCAATCTGAAAGCCAGATTCTACACATGTCTATTGCGTATTTTTCTTAAAGAAGCATTCAGTTACCCTCTGTTTCCTCTTCGTTTTTATGTCGAGTCTTTATCAGTAACATTTAGTGTTTATGTCAGTGTCCTCTTTAATTTTCATCCCCACCACCACCACCACACCACCCTCCTCCTCTCCTACACCTTCTATACCCTCCTTTTTTTTTCTTTTTTCTTTTTTAGCTTTTTAAATGAGAACCATATAAGGTGAAGGGCATCATGTCCTTCGTGGTTCTTGGCTTGTTGAAGGAAGCGGTGGTGTTTCAGGTGGGGATGGTGCGAGGCGGGGGGGGGGGGGGGGGGGGTGGGTGGGGGTAGTCACGCCCGTCATGGTGTTTGGTTTTGAGGGGTGACGGAGAGGTTGAGGTGGGGAGGTGGTTTGGTATGGGGCGATTATTCACAAGAGAGAGAGAGAGAGAGAGAGAGAGGCGTGCGTGCGTGTGTGGGTTGGTGGGTGAGTGTGCGTGTGTGTGTTTTGTCAGTCTGTCTTTCTGTTTCTGTGTGTATGTCTGTGTGTGGTTGAGTGTGCCTGAGAGAGAGAGAGAGAGGAGAGAGAGAGAGAAGAGGAGAGAGAGAGAGAGGAGAGGAGACAGACAGACAGACACACAGACAGTCAGACAGACAGACACACAGACACACAGACAGACAGTCAGACAGACAAAGGACAACTGTTCACCTTGAATAATAAATATGAATGCTGGGCCATAGCACGTCTGTTTCATTAACATGGCCACACCACATTTGCACAAACGAGAAAGACAGCACAAGATCTGTCGGTGACAATGATCATAACTCGCGTGTCCTCCTCCTTCTCCTCCTCCTCCTTCTCCTCCTCTCTTCTCCTCCTCCTCCTCTTTCTGCTCTCTCCTTTTACCATCTTCCTTCCTCCAACTTTTCTCGCATTCACTCACTCCTCATTTCTTCTTCTTTACTATTCCTCCTCCTCTTCTCCTCCTCCCTCCCTTCTCCTTATTCTTAATCTCCTCCTCTCTCCTCCTCTTCCTACTCCTCCTCCTACTTCTTCTTCTTCTTCTTCTTCCTCCTCCTCCCCCTCTTCCTCCTCCCCCCTTCTCTTTCTTCCTTATTGTCCTCCTCCTGCCCCTTCTCCTTCTTTTCTCCTCCTCTTCTCCCTCCTCCTCCTCCCCCTTCACCTTCTTCATTATCCTCTCCTCTCCTTCCTGATTCCCTCCTCCTCCTTCTCCTCCTCCTCCTCCTCCTCCTCCCCTTCTTCTCTCTCCTTCTCCTTCTTCTTCTCCTCTCCTCCTCCCTTCTTTTTCTTCTTCTTCAGTATCTCAGGACTGCAGCCGCGTATTTTACTTTTTGTTTTGTTTTGTAATTGTGGTGTGTTTTGTGGACAGTTGTATTTACCTTCTTTCTTTCGGCAGCCATACTCAAGTCTGGGACACAACTCACATGCAGAACATTGATCAACCCGAGGAAGCCCTCATGGGGCAAAACGTAGAAACTCTTCACCTTTCGAAGATGGTTGTTTCACACCCTGTCTTTATGTATGACATCTTTTTTATTTTTTTTTTGGCAAAGTATCCGACGGTCAGCAACGTTGTTCCATGTTCTACACTGGGTTTATTCGTGGTTCTAGTAAAAAAAAGTCATATTGAGAGCTTGAAAGAAAGCCTTCTTGAAGGAACCCTCTCAGACCGGTATCTCGGCCTGAACCTTCTACACGGTAAAATGCCAGACCTGACTCCTGAATGGCCTTCTGCTGTCAGAAACAGCTTTGGTGCTGCCACTATTGGAACCTGCACCTCTTCTTGCTTATTGGAGTGCCACACGGCTAAGTCTCAGCACTGGGTATGTTTGTGATCAACAAACAATTGAAGAGGTGGGAGAACAATGTCAAGGACTGGACAGGCCTGTCTTTTGCCAGCCCTCAAAGAGCCCCAGAAAACGCAACAGAACGAGGGTCATTACAGGAAGCCATCAGCAGTGCGTCAAGAATTCCTGCCAGGCGTTTAGGAGTTGTTGAAAACAAGGCAGCCCATAAAAAGCTGTCATAGGCTACAGGATTCCGAACCTGTGTATATCGTTTTCTGCATTTATATACACTTTGATGATGCTGAGGCAGAAGCAAGTCTTCACAAGATATGGATTCGTGACATTTGTGAAGTCACCAGACATGGTATTCATCAGTTAAAAGAGAATGAAATGGCAACATATTAAAAAAGAAAAACAATAGGAGGTTGTTGTTTCTTTTCAGAGAACGGGAACAAAACTAATGGTTGAACACAATTCGGGTTGGGAGGAGAGGGGGTCGGAGAGAGAATCCTTTTTTTTTTTTTTATAAAAATTTATAGCCAGTTACAATAATAGTAATCTTGTTCATATTGAAGATGGAGCAGGTGTTCAATGGAACAATCAGAAACTAACCTGTTTCAACTTTCTCTTTGTTTTTGTTTTTCACCTCCCTCTCTTTCCTTTGTAATTATTGATGGGCAATTTGTCGGGTTACGATTAGTCGAATTTTTTTTTTTAATAACTTCCTTGTGATTCTCCTTGGTTGAGAAACCTGTCGACGACATTCACCTGCTGGAAGTCGCTGTTCAATTCCTTGTGCAGAGGAGGGGCGGAAAGTTCAGTATGGGTTGACGGAACGCGTTGAACTCTCGTTTGAGGTCAGCATGAGATTACTCTCATTGTGTGGTGTGAGATGGAGAAAGAGGTCAGAAACCGCGAAGTGCACAGAAATGCACCGTGGCTGTCATTCTGGTAACGGCCTTCTCTTTGAAGTCGCCTTAGCAGTGGTCGTGCTGCTTTTCATCTCACGGTGTGTCGAACACGTTTCTGGCCTGAAGCCTGATGTTGATTCCATGCCAGAGGCCCTTCAAGGACACCTGCAAACACGCACCTTGCAAGGGAAACAACTCATGCAGGGGCAGTGCAGCGTGAGAGATTAATCAACCGCCGTGGCACTCTCTAACAGGTGAAAGCCAACGACCCTAACTACCAATTGCAAAGAACATTACAAAATTCGGCGAATCACGGGCTCCGACCTACACACATGTCGATATTTATAACTAGAGATGGAAAATAGAGAGGAAGTTACTACATAATTCATGACGTCTATATCCAATAGAAACAAGGGACATATTGTCTTCAAAGACTGAAGGTGAAAAAGGAACTCTTCTTCTAATATGTTCAACCTAATTCTCCTTCCTTCACCCCCTTCCCCTCAATCCCCGTGCGCCCAAAGTGATACTGTCCTCTGAAGGTAGAAAAACTCACAGAAGTTGTTTATTCTGTACTTGACAGCAGTATTGATGATTGGAGGTAGACGTGGTTTTGAAACACCACCACCCTCACCCTCCCAACCCACTCTCGTTTTATTCACATCCACGAAAAGTAAGAAAAAAGAGAAAGATTATTACTCGTTATTCATGTTGTCAACAGGGAAGAGAGAGAGAGAGAGAGGGGTGGGCGGTGGGGGGGGGTGGGGGGGTGGGGGTGGGGATGGGCGGAGAGGATGAGAGGGACGGGCAGAAAAGGGTGGAAGAACGGAGGGAAGCTTTCTAGGCGGCGTTCTGTGTATGTTGGATCAGAATAAACACCACTGAACATAGAATGACTCAGCAAAAGTGCAGTGCAGTGTCTCCTCTGCTGGGGGTGCTCCTATGATGCCTGATATTAAAAGCTTATTGCACTACTTGACTGCGGCACTGGGACTGCAGCAGGACTAGTCAGTGTGGATGTGTATTTGGGGACCAGTATATTTGCAGCATGGGAGTAAGGTTACGGAAAGAGGAGAGAAGACAGATCTCGAGGATGGTTTTGGCTGCACACCAAAAATGAATGCGCCAAGGTCTCGTTTAAGAAGTCGAGCATTTACAGACTGGCGCAATTAGACTGTTTTCAGAAATGTTCTTCATTGTGTCTGAAAGTTGATTCTCCTCATGTTCTTTCATATGTACATCAAAGTGCAACCCAGGTGGTTCCAAGCAGACAGATAAATTAAAATCAAAGGACTGGGACTGTTTGGGGGTCTTTCAGCTGGCGCGAGGATAGGGTCGCGGGTGAGTGCAAAGGTCTGAAATGTGACGTCAACTAAGGGAAAGGTCATGCGTTTGAAGATTGTTCGTAACTTTCATCCCCCAAAACAAGGGAAATTAATTGGTGGGGAGTTGTTCTGTTGAGCAATTATCAGTGTAA
>CM031616.1:34466667-34469167 GCA_018398815.1 Conus ventricosus | reverse complement strand
CAAAAAGTACACCACGACGAGCATGTCCGTCCGCGAGCTCTAATACCGAGTGTGTCCGCCATTTGCCCCGATGCACGCTTGGCAGCGCCTCCTCATGGAGTAGACAAGGTTGTGCAAGAACGCCTGTGCAGTCCATCCCACTCCTCGGTCAGTGCGCGCCTCAAATGATCGAGAGTCTGTGGACGTCTTCCACGGGCCACAAGACGCCCCAGCTCATCCCAGACGTGTTCAATGGGAGCCATGTCAGGGGACAGAGATGGCCAGGGCAACACGGCAATGTTGTTCGCCTGGAGAAACGCAGCGGTGGCTCTTGCGGTGTGGGGTCGTGCATTATCATGCTGGAAGAACTGCAGCTCCGGGTGCTGCCAAACAGTGGGACGACGTGGTTCTGCAGCACCTGCTGGTACGTGTTGGCATTCACATGGTTGTCAAAAAGTACAGAGGTGTCCGGTTGTCATGACTGAATGCCCCCCAAACCATCAGACTGCCCCCTCCCCATCTATTGGCTTCAAACACGCAGCAGTTGGCGTAGCGTTCCCCGACACGCCTCCAGACTCTCATTCTCCCGTCAGCATGAGATAACGCGAAGCGACTTTCGTCAGAAAACAGCACAGCTCTCCACTGACGTCGTGTCCATGACAGATGCTGGTTGGCCCACTGCAGGCGTTGCTGACGGTGTCTACGGGTGAGGACTGGGCCAACATGAGGGCGTCTTGCATTGAGCCCTGATTCTTGCAATCGACGTCGAACGGTTTGTCCAGACACTGGACCCCGTCGACCAACCACCTGGCGACATGTTTCTGCTGCTGTAAGGAATCGATTACGAAGATGAAGCTGTCGAATGTATCGATCCTGCGCTGGTGTGGTAACACGAGGTTGGCCCGTTCGGCGCCGATCAGTGGTGGAACCAGTCGCTGCCAAACGTTGTGATAGCCTTACAATTGTAGAGTGACTGCAGTTCAGTTGTCTGGCTGTCTCTCTCGATGACATACCGACCATCAACTCATTGTTTTCGGACCACTTCGCCTGGTCGAATGACAACTGATACCGTTTTCCAGTCGGCATGACTTCAACTCACCATTTGAGACAAAGAAACAGATGAGCTACATTCAGTCTCGGCCCCAGTGGCAAAAAAAGTGTTTTGGGCGAGTTGCACGTGGGCGTCACACGAACGTTGGCAAGCGCGGAGAAACCGAGGCAGTGTGAATCTGTGTCCCTTAAAAATTGTGTTAATATACCAAATCCAAATTTTTTCCAAATGGGAAATCGGCAAATCAAAACGGTGCGTTTTTTAATGTTGTTCAATATATATATATATATATATTATATATATGTGTAACAACAAACTAATAAATTCCAAGGATAAGTACCGAGCACCGTTCCAGCAACTTACAGAGCAGCTTGGTGTTGCAATGACTGCAAGAAATATTGAATTATAAACAAGCTTACTGTTATGTCTTAGATTGAAGAAATAGGGGGAGATACGCATTCATATCTGCAGTGGCAGATGATTCTGCCTAACTAACAGTATGTGCATGAGTGGGTGAAGGGGAAAAATAAAATAAATGCTTCTCAAAATGAGCCTTCAGCAAGCTTATATTCTCCAAGGGGGGGGGGGGGAGACATCTCCATAGAAAACTCACTTACATATAACTCCTGGTCATATACCGATATTTCGAAACTTGGTTGTTTCTCCTCAGTGACCGCGGAAAGTGGTAAATTGACTTCTCTGCCTTTTCAGTTTTAAGAAGAATGCAATCCCAGAAAAGGCTGGTGTGCAATACCGTAGTATGTTTGTTGAGTTTTCAAAAAACCAACCAAAGGTGCCATCTAAGAAGTAAAAGAAAATCATGAAAGAGCAAAACAAGCTACATTTTCTTGTGAAAAGTAGAAAATATAAAAAGATGTCCTCTTAAGACACAAGTGCTGAGGGCCAGTTCTTGGAATGAATCCGCAAGGGACTAAAATGCAACAAACTAATAAATTCCAAGGTAATATATATATATATATAATATATATATATTAATTATATATATAATATTGCAATTATGGATTATTGCAATGGTCTCTTTGTCAATTGCCCACAAGATCTTATACAACGAATTCAGAGATTACAAAATACTGCAGCACGCCTGGTCTTGAGGGTTCCCCGTAGAGACCACATCACCCCGCATCTCTACACTCTGCACTGGCTCCCATTAGATACAAAATTGCATGCTGGTGTTTTCGCGCCGTCAATGGATCTGGCCCTGTCTATCTTTCTCACCTGGTTAGGATATACACACCGGCAAGAACACTCTGCTCATCATCTGACACTCTCACACTCTGCAAGCCACGCGTTTCAATAAAAACCTATGGTGAACGTTCCTTTTTTTTTTTTGGCAGCTCCTTCTGTTTGGAACTCTCTCCCACTTTCGATCCGCTCTGCCAAAACTGACTCTGCTTTCCGCTCTGCACTCAAAACCCATCTGTTCAAGGAATTTTCTTTATAGAAAACATT
>CM031616.1:34449167-34459167 GCA_018398815.1 Conus ventricosus | reverse complement strand
CCCCCCCCCCCCCCCCCCCTCCCGCCCCCGATTTGTCTGATCCTGCTTTGTGTGTCGTTGTGTTCTGACAGTGACGATCTCAGCCCTTTCTTTGAGTTCCCAGTTCATTTCTATTTGTATTTGAAACGATATCAGTCGATATTTGATTCAATGAATATTATGTAGGTAGTGATAAAAACCACGAAAACACACACACACACACACACACACACACACACACACCACACACACACACACACACACACACACACACACACACACACACACACACATACACACACATACACACACACATGCACACACACATGCACGCACGCACGCACGCACGCACGCACGCACGCACGCACACACACACACACACACACACACACACACACACACACACACACACACACACACAAAAACACACACAGCACTGCCCATTGTGATCTTGTAGTTTAGCAGATGTGGCGTACTGTAGATGGACGAGTTCGAAGACAGTGACACTGTTGAAACTGAAACTGACAGTGATACGAGACGCATCTTCTCAAACTCGACCTCAACATAATACATACCATCAAAGATCCACCACTCACCGTAAAGATCCCTGTTCACCCTTCACATAAAAGATCCACACTCTCACGTGTGTGACCCCTATACAGCAATACATACAGCACCTACCCCCTCGCATGTGGAACCAATTTTTGCCTTTTTTTTTTTTTTTTTTTTTTTTTACAAAGGGCCTAACCATCTCCTCACATGAAAGACTCCTATTGTCACCCCTTCTCCCTTCCCCTCACGTATATGAAACACTCTTATATGAAGGGTCGCGATCCCCCAACCCCTCCACATACACAGACAGACAAACACCACACACACACACACACACACACACACACACACACACACACACACACACACACACACACACACACACACACACACACACAAAGGACCCACCCCTTGATTCGAATTATTCATGCTTCCCACCGACAAAAAAAATGGCCAAACCCTCACACCAAGACTACACATTCCATCTCATCTCCCCCCACTGGCATAAAAGGGACAATACTTTCAGACAAAAGACCTGACTTCCCCCTTACAGAGAGAATCCACCCATCACACAAAATACACATTTGCCCTCATGTAAAGGCTCACTCCTCACATAAACGAAACACATTTCTCCCTCACAGCAAGAACCCACTCCCTCACATGAAGTTCCCATGCTTCTCCCCCACATAACGGATCCACACCCTTACAAAAAGACTCAACGTTTTTCTTTTCATAAACAATCTACACCATCACACAAAGACCGACGTTGTCCCTTTGGATGAAAAAACCGATACCATCACATAAGGGCTCAATGTTTTCACTTAACATTCGGGATTCACGGTTTCACGTAAGGACTTATATTTTACTCGCAGATACAGGACACACATCCATACATAAAAAAAATCTGGTTTCTCCTGACATAAAGGACCAGCACTTTCACATGTGAGACCTCTCTGTTTCCTCACAAAAATAACCGATCCATGCCTTCAAGCAAAAAGTCCACATTCTCCTCCCACGTGAAGGAACTAATCTACCCCTTCACATGAGAGATCTCCACGTCCCTCATTGATCATGGCGTCATCCTGTTACTGCTGGCCAGTCTCTCATATGATCATGAGCGTCATGCAGTTACAGCTGGCCAGTCCCCCATATGATCATGAGCGTCATGCAGTTACAGCTGGCCACTCTGTGACACCATGGAAACAAGCTGGCCATTCCGTGAGAAAACTGACATCACATGACAGAGCAACTACCGGCCCTGGAGAAGGAGTTCGTTCTGACGAGGAGCCCGGCTCCCTGAGAGCAAGGGGATTTGTAGGCTCATCAACCCATGAAACAGCTCTGGATTTCAGGTAAGAAGAGGACCAGAATCCTGAAGGCAATGGCAGTGGCAGCCGAAAAGAGTTCCAGCTGGATCCGGTCGAGTAGGAACAAAAGTGATCTTCATAAGGCTTGAATTTCCCAACGTAGAACAGGCGTCCTGTTGGCAGTACGGTAAGACATCCATCTAAAGAAAAAGGGCACGCCTTCAGATGCCCACCCATCCAAAAAGTGTGGATTCGAATCCCAGCAGCGCCAGGAAAAAAAAAAACTGGCATTAGAAGGGAGTTGGGAGTCATGACCTGGATGCGGCCCTGCCCCCTTAGTGTGCAAGATGTTCATGGACGTAACGCTTGTCTGAGGGGGGTTTCTTCTCTAAAGGCCTTCTGCTGTCAAGCTCTCCCTGGAATTTCTTCCTACCAAGTAGTTCAATGGAGTAGAGGAAGGTTTTCTTTGTTGATAAGACCATGGCAAACTTAACCTAAAACACGTTTTTATGTTTATGATTTACCTTGAAGTCAGTGTCAGCTACTCAGAGGCTACATGCCAGCCAGCTTAAGTTCAGCTGTTCCGGTGCTATGTTTATACTAATCATAGGATGGAAACATCGTATTTGGGTATTAGGGTGTACAAACCCTGTTTAGAGGTTGAGTAACAAGGTCAAAGTATAGGGGTTACTGTACAGGTCAAGTCGTAACAACTGCCATTTCAATAGAAAATAACTGCCGTGCTTCGGAGAAGAAGATTCTTTTTTCTATGTGAAAAAGTGATTTTGTCATTGAATTTGACGTCGGTCAATCATTCAATGAATTTGTTGGTGAAGATAGCAGAAATATAAACTCCTTGTTTTTACGCGCCGTTTCGGAGGGGGCTGGGGGGGGGGGGGGGGTAGGATGAAAGAAACGACATAAATGTATAAAAACCTTAAAATTTTTCTTTGACAGCTATAGGAACTACTGACTTCTTTATTTTGGAAATTACCATTCGTTTATACACGCTCAGAGTCGACATCCGTGCGCACAGACTAGGTTCGAACGTGGATTAACGTTATGCAAAAAGCACGGGTCTCGTGCAAGTGGTAAGTCCGTCAACATTTCCAAACGGTTCTGGATAATATTATACGTTTCTTGGAACATTATGTTAATGTGCCAAACATAAAACCCATACTATCTTATGTAGTGCTCCTACCTCTCTGTCACGGTCAAAAATAGAACAACCAAGTCGTGGTCCAGGTTGTTTGGACATAAGTTTTAACTCAAATATTCTGGGCGCCACGTAGACGGGCCCATGGTTCGGATCCAGCCAATTAAGCATAGGGGAGAGGCTCCACAGAGACGGTCTGTCCGGCCAGACGGACTAAGCAGCTTTGACCGACGCCTCGATGTCTAGCGAGACGAGTCGTAGCGCCTGGCTCAGGCTCATCTAGCCAATTTGTGGAACCAGCGCCATTGTTAGTCGACGTTGCAGGTTAAAGCAGGAAAGGGAAAGGGAGAAGGTAGTGTGTGGGGGGGGTGAAATCTAGCTAATCAATTAAATGACCAATTGACCACCACAGAGAGTAAGGCGTGTAGGCGTGACTGTCATGATTTTGAATATCCAATGGAATTAGAGGGAGATAACTTCGGGTATCAGGCGGTAAAAATACTGACCAATGGTACTGGCCCTTGGACACGGAGTGAGGGCATAAAGTAATGCGTGAGTGAGAACGAAGAAAACGAACAGACAGAGAGAGAGAGGAGGAAGTTCGGGGGAGTAGGCTCTCGCCTACAGGAAGGCAGAGAGAGGGGGAACGAACAGAGAGACAGAGAGGGAGAGGTTCTAGGTCTGCTTGAGAGAGAAGCAGAGAGATGAAGGGAGGAGAGAAGAGAACCAAGTTGAGAGATTAGCAGGAGATAGTCTGCAGGGGAAGGACTAAAGAGAGATTGGTGAGAGAGTTGCTAACTAATGAAGAGGAAAAGAAAGAAAGAAAAAAAAAGAAAAGAAAAGCAACCATGTCCATTGAGAGCAGACTAGAAGAGAGAGAGAGAGTGCAATGCGTTAATGCAGGAAGAAAGAAAGGAGAACAGATCGATGTTGATAGTCACTGTTCCATCTTTAAACCGGGGTTCGACCTCATACCTGGCAGCGTCACTTCGTCAAGCAGAACCACAGAACCAACGCCAGTGCCAGCAGACCAACACCAGTGCCAGCAGTTGTGCCGTGTTGTGAAAGTGACAGTGAAAAGAAAAAAAAAAAAAGAAAAGAAAAAGAGACAGTGATTCGTGAATAGTTAAGATCACCTGGCCAGGTAAAGTAGAAATCTATTTATACCCGGTTAGTTAATGATGTTTTAGTAAATGATTTTGTGAAGTTCAGGAAAGAGAGAATGTTTTTTTTTTGTTTGATTCCATATGCATTGATGTTCTTTCTATGATCATGTGTAGTAAAGTTATAGACTTTACTAGTGGTTTGATGTGACGAATGCATGATATATGAATGAGATTGTAAGCAAGCTGTGAGTGTGTTTTGGGCTGTGCGCTAGTCCTTCCTCCACTGACCCTCACCCGAGGTTGACAATTTATTGGCGAGCCTGCCAGGATATCTGGCCCATTTATTATAATTGTTCAACTTCTCAGAGAGGAAGCTGGGTGGGATTCAAGTATTGTAATCCTAAGACAAGGGTTGTCTTACTGTATGTTCCCAAGATAGTTAAATACTACTGGCATTGCTTCCAAGATAGTTAATACTAGGCTTGGCATTTCAGCCCCAGAGTACTCATTTCGCACAGATGGGCCCATAATTCGCTCTCATAGTTTGGGTCAGCGCTGGGCGTCTTTTAAAAAACTAATTACGTTTGTCCCAAGCTAATATTATCATTCCTAGATTGTGCTATTACGTCACTCGTGTCGTAACCACCCTTTGGCTGTCGAGTAATAAAATCTTGTTAAAAAAAAAAGAGAAAGATATAATGGCGGACGAAAAGAACACCCCTATTAACAACAATTAGAGTTGAGCGGTACAAGAAGGAGTTTCGCTGAATTGAAAGAGTATTTATGAAAGAACAGTTTTTTGTCAGGTTGCGGCCCTGAGTTAACCAACATTTGAAAGAGGACAGCCAGAGCCCAGCAGGAGGGGTTGCGAAGTTCGCAGAGGTGTATAGAGGGGCACGTTTGGGCACAAAGGGTGCAGGAGAAACAGGTGCTAGGCACAGGTGAGAAGAGTGCAAGGAGACTAGGGATTCTCTGCAAAGTCTGCAAACCCAGTGGTGGGGCAGAAGGGAAAGGGCAAAGGGACATTAGGGTTTTTATTTGTCACAAGAAGGGACATGGGCGAGGGATTGTCGCATGAGGGTTCCAGAAGGCAGCAGCCTTGCAAGAGGTGGATAAGGGTCGGCAAGGGGAAAAGACCTGCAGTGGAACCAAAAGGGATTCATCTGAAGAGGGTGGGGTGCGCCTATGGCTAGCACGGACAGCAGTCAGTGTCAGGATGGGGGCACTAGGCTGAGTGGTTCGTTACCAGTGGAAAAGGGTGGATTGGCCAGCAGAGGGTGGAAGTGTTACGAGACACTGGTTGTTCATGCGGGGTAGTACGAACAACGCTGGCGAGAAAGGGGATTTTTACAGGCAAATCCAGACCTGTACTCTAATCGATGGCACTGTAGGGAGTTTCCAGTTTCTAAGATAGAAGTACGTACCCCTTACTTTTCAGGCGAGTTTTCTGCGTTGGTGATGGAGAAACCCCTTCAGATTTTATCATTGGAAATATCCGGGTGCAAGGGATCCAGGGGGTCCTGAGTTTTGACTGCTACAGGGCAGCATTCAAACACGGAGCAAGAAGGAGGAAAAGTTGATAAACCGTTAGTCGTTCCAGCAGGAATTCAGGCCTAGATTGTCGCCTGATGAGTTTAGGGCAGCGCAGGAACAAGGGCCCTTCGCTCGTGAAGTCTTGGAGTTGGCAAGAGGTGGAGAGAAACAGGAGGTTAGAGGGAGGTGAGACAGAATTTCTTGTGAAGGCGGGCTGTTGTACCGAGTGTTCACCAAGGGAAGACAGGTAAGGTGACCACTCAGTTAGAGGTACCAGCAGGTTATCGTGACACTGTCATGTCAGTGGGTCACGAGTCGCTCATGGCGGGTCATCTCGGCACCAGCAAAACAGCTGACCGAATCTTTGATGACTTTCATTGGCCAGGAGCAATGGCAGACATCAAGCGTTTCTGCATGTCATGTGACGTGTGTCAAAGGTCAGCCACAAGAGGGGTGAAGAGGAAGAGCGCCTCTTAAACATCCTCCTTTAATTGACACACCTTCAGGAGAGTGGCTGTTGATCTGATTGGCCCAATCTCACCCTGTTCCAAAGGTGGGCACAGGTATGAGACATGTAAGGTTGCAAAGGAAAGTTTGCAGGAGGCTAGGTCGTTCAGAAGAAGCAAATGACAGGAAGGTGAGGAAGCAATCCCTCAAGGTGGGAGATCAAGTCCTGGTACTGCTTCCCACGGGTCACAACAAGCTGCTGATGCATTGGAAAGGACCATTCCACCATCACTGAAAAGGTCGGTCGGGATTACCGAATTGATGTGAATGGGAAACCAAAACTTTTCCATGCGAATTTTCTCCGCAAATATATTCAGCGTGAGACTCAGCACATAGGCGCAGCAGCAATCATTGTTGAGGTGAAAGAGACCCAGCAGAAGAAGGGGAGATTTGTTGCCTAAGTTTCCAGAAGAGTCATACAGGGATGTGTCACTGTATGAAGGGCTAGACAGTTGGAGTCCTAGGTTTTGTTGTCGGAGGCGACACAAAGCAGCCAGAAAGGGGAAAGGTGGAGAAGATGATGAATTCAGAGAGACCAAAGACCAAAACAGAAGTCAGGAGTCTGCTAGGTTTTATTGGGTTCTATAGGAGTTTGTTCCAAATTTCGCAGCAATCACGAGTCCTCTCAGTGATTTGGTCAAGGCAGGGAAACCAGCAGTGGTCGAGTGGTCAGACGCTGCAGAGCAAGCACTGCAGACAGTGTTGGAAAGACTAGGTTCCCGTCCCATCCTGAAGCTACCAGATATGTCCAAACCATTTTTGTTGCGGACAGAGGCATCAGGGTGGGATAGGTGCAGTATTGTTGCAGGAGCATGAAGGGGTCGAGTTCCCTGTGAGGTATGCTAGCAGGAAGTTGACAAGGTGTGAAGAAGGTACGCAACTGTAGAGAAGGAGTGTTTAGCTGTCGTGTGGGCCGTGCAGAAGTTCCACAAATACTTGTATGGGAAAGAGTTCGTGATAGAGACTGATCATCAACCACTCAAATTCCTGCAGGAGGCGCAGTTGAAAAACAGCAGAGTGCTGCGTTGGGCAATGGCATTGCAGCCCTACAGGTACCGAGTGCAGTACATTCCCGGTCGACAGAATGTCGGAGCTGACTATTTAAGTCGTGTAGTCTAGCAAGCTGCAACTCAGAGGAAGTCAGTCATATCCGGGTGCTTTGTTGATAATATGTGTTGATTACAGTTATGTTGATTGGATATGGGTTCATTCCCAGTTGGCTATGGCTCATATTTTTTTGTGTGAGACTTGTTCATATTTTCTTTGTGAGATTTGTTCATGTGAATGTAGTTATGCTTGGAGCATACAGTCGCTTGTGTAGTGATGCATTATTTGCAATAAGTGAGGATGGAGATTCCTCAGTGAAGTGTCATGGATCGTGATCATATTATATTGTGCTTTTCATAAGAATTGTGGAGAGAAGATATGGCAAATCCGCAGGTAGGGGGATTGCATAGGTGCGCACAGAGGTCGTTATAAAATGAATTGAAATAACGCAAGAGCGCACGTCAATGATAACTCATTGGGAGTGGTATTCACTAATGATATATTTTATAATTTATAAACCGTTGGTTGTAAAGTATTTTTTAAACTTTGCCGTGTAGCTGTGTGTCAGCAAATTCGGTTGTTTGTTTTTTTTTGTACCGTGGTTTTGAGACGATGCGGTGCATAGTCTTTTGCAAGGGGAAATTGTCACGGTCAAAAATAGAACAACCAAGTCGTGGTCCAGGTTGTTTGGACATAAGTTTTAACTCAAATATTCTGGCGCCACGTAGACGGGCCCATGGTTCGGATCCGCCAATTAAGCATAGGGGAGAGGCTCCACAGAGACGGTCTGTCCGGCCAGACGGACTAAGCAGCTTTGACCGATGCCTCGATGTCTAGCGAGACGAGTCGTAGCGCCTGGCTCAGGCTCATCTAGCCAATTTGTGGAACCACGCCATTGTTAGTCGGACGTTGCAGGTTAAAGCAGGAAAGGGAGAGGGAGAAGGTAGTGTGTGTGTGGGGTGAAATCTAGCTAATCAATTAAATGACCAATTGACCACCACAGAGAGTAAGGCGTGTAGCGTGACTGTCATGATTTGAATATCCAATGGAATTAGAGGGAGATAACTTCGGTATCAGGCGGTAAAAATACTGACCAATGGTACTGGCCCTTGGACACGGAGTGAGGGCATAAATTAATGCGTGAGTGAGAACGAAGAAAACGAACAGACAGAGAGAGAGAGGAGGAAGTTCGGGGAGTAGGCTCTCGCCTACAGGAAGGCAGAGAGAGGGGGAACGAACAGAGAGACAGAGAGGGAGAGGTTCTAGGTCTGCTTGAGAGAAAGCAGAGAGATGAAGGGAGGAGAGAAGAGAACCAAGTTGAGAGATTAGCAGAGATAGTCTGCAGGGGAAGGACTAAAGAGAGATATGGAGAGAGAGAGTTGCTAACTAATGAAGAGGAAAAGAAAGAAAAGAAAAAAAAAGAAAAGAAAAGCAACCATGTCCATTTGAGAGCAGACTAGAAGAGAGAGAGAGAGTGCAATGCGTTAATGCAGGAAGAAAGAAAGGAGAACAGATCGATGTTGATAGTCACTAGTTCCATCTTAAACCGGGGTTCGACCTCATACCTGGCAGCGTCACTTCGTCAAGCAGAACCACAGACCAACGCCAGTGCCAGCAGACCAACACCAGTGCCAGCAGTTGTGCCGTGGTTGTGAAAGTGACAGTGAAAAGAAAAAAAAAAAAAGGAAAAAAAAAGAGACAGTGATTCGTGAATAGTTAAGATCACCTGGCCAGGTAAAGTAGAAATCTATTTATACCCGGTTTAGTTAATGATGTTTTAGATAAATGATTTTGTGAAGTTCAGGAAAGAGAGAATGTTTTATTTTGTTTGATTCCATATGCATTGATGTTTCTTTCTATGATCATGTGTAGTAAAGTATAGACTTTACTAGTGGTTTGATGTGACGAATGCAATGATATATGAATGAGATTGTAAGCAAGCTGTGAGTGTGTTTGGGCTGTGCGCTAGTCCTTCCTCCACTGACATCACCCGAGGTTGACACTCTCCTTAATTAAAGGATCCATCCTCTCACATGTAAAAACCATGTCCTTCTCTCATATAATCGCCTCGCCCATCCCAGTACACATACGCTCTCACATTAAGGACACTTTCCCCTTTAGCTCCTCACATGAAGGTACTGAATGTACCAAGCGGTTCGCTGACTGCATTCGTGTGAACTCCATGAACTAGCCAAATGCAGATCGCGTGAGTGTAAGACACACACACACCAACACACACACCACACACACACCACACACACACACACACTACCACACACACACACACATCTCTCTCTCTCTCTCTCCTCACTCTCTCTCACACACACACACACACACACACACACACACACACACACACACACACACACACACACACACACACACACACACACCTCGCACAATCGCGCGCGCACACACACACACACACACACACACACACACACACACACACACACACACAACACACCACACACACACACGTGTGTGTGTCGCTTATTGCATCAGACGGTCTTTCGTCACCAGTCACGTTGAGGAAGAAAGGTTTCTTTTGTATTTCACATTTGTTGTTGGATACCTTTGTTGTAGTGCGTCTGCTCTCCCCACCTCCTCTCCCCCCCCCCCCCCCGTCTCTCAATGTGTGTGTGTGTGTGTGTGTGTGTGTGTGTGTGTGTGTGTGTGTGTTGTGTAAGGGAGAGAGAGAGAGAGAGAGAGAGAGAGAGAGAGAGAGAGAGAGAGAGAGAGAGAGAGAGAGAGAGAAAGTACTGTCACATGTGTGAAGATGTGAAGAAAAGGGCACAAAGCATTCATGATAA
>CM031616.1:34438285-34446567 GCA_018398815.1 Conus ventricosus | reverse complement strand
CTCACAACACACCACACACACACACACAACACCACACACACACAACCACACACACACACCACACCACACCACGCACGCACCACGCACGCACGCACGCACGCACCACACACACACACACCCACGTACAACACATACACACCACATACACACACACACACACCACACACATACACAACACACACACACACATCACAACACACATCACACACGCACACACATACACACGCGCGCACACAAAACACACACACACACACACACACACACACACACACACACACACACACACACACACACACACACAGTCCTCTGGCACTATGAAAATCTGGGGGAGGGGGGGAGGAGACAGACAGACAGACAGACAGACAGAGAGAGAGAGAGAGAGAAGAGAGAGAGAGAGAGAGAGGAGGAGAGAAGAGAGAGAAGAGAGAGAGAGAGAGAGAGAAAGATAAAGGGAGAAAACCACGGTATCGCTTCATGTGTGCCGGGAACCAGTAGTTCCCCTTTCAACACACACACACACACCACACACACACACACACACACACACACACACACACACACACACAGAGAGAGAGAGTGAGAGAGAGAGAGAGAGAGAGAGAGAGAGAGAGAGCCCAGATACTGAAACATCGCTTCACGTGGCGGGAACCAGTAACTCCTCCTTCACAAAATTTGCCCGGGTTGTTTCTGTTGCGGGCGTTTTTAAACGGGACGAGCCTTTATCTGACTGTTGTATGCTGATTCGAAACTGAACGACCCTAAATTTAGCAGTTGTATGTTGAATTAACAGGAAATGTCCATGCTTTCTGACCTGACTGTCAGAGTCCGTGATAAGCATCCAGACGGGAAGGTGGACAACGCAACACAACTGTATGACAAAGCTTCAGCGTGGATCTGAGAAAGATGTTTTCTTTCCCAGACTGGTTTCGTTTTTGCTAGTGTTGCTTCTGTTGTGTAATGTTGGCACTGTTTGTCTCTCGTTCTCTGCCACAAGCTATGATGTTTGTTCAACTGGCTTTACACTGTTCGTCGTCAGGTTGTAAATCACACCCCCCCCCCCCCCCCCCCCCCCCCCCCCCCCCCCCCCCACTCCCGGCACTAAATTCCATTTTGGAGGATGTTGCATGAAGGCAGTTCACCAGGCTGTTGAGTTTTCCTTCACTTCCAGTCAACCTGATGAAGTCATCGGCAAAATGTATGAGTTATGACCCAGTTCTGCCTTTTGTAGTGTGGTCGACCAGGGCATCTATCAATATACATTCAAAGAAGATGCTGAAACAAAGTAGGTGATAAGAGACAGCCTTGATGAACTCCAAACTGATATACGGAACCAGTCTCCCACTGTGCCCTGAACACATGCAGCACTGCCGACCTTTGTGTACTAGTGCTTAATGATTAGGATCAGCTCTGTCGCATGATGTATGTCTTCATTGTGGCCCACACACTGTCGTACGCTTTCCTGAAGTCTATAAAACACATAGTGGATGTCCTGTTGAGGTTGTACGTATTTCTAAGCATATGATTCATAGTTAGACATCTGCATTATTGTTCCACTGAGGTCTCCGGTCTCCACTGAGGTTTCGGCTATGATTAAAGATGTACTATATATCACATCAGCCTAATAAATGCTTTGATTCAGCTATAGTGTACTTATGTACGCTATAGCTATAGTGTACTTATGTATCCACATGTACCTTTACATACAGCAGACGATGATTGCTCATGATGATGAGAGAGAACTGGCCCTTTCAGGATTTCAGGTACTGGAAATCTTCACCAGGATTTTTCTTTTCTGTATGATGATAGCTCTGAAGGGGCATTGTATCGCCGGCTGTGCAACAAGACAACGGAAGCTCAACCTTACACTTGGAAGGTGACCTTAACGTCCTCTCAACCTGAAAGTCGTCTAGAAAAGTCGAATCTAAATGGGCTGCATGTTGTGGAGACAAGTCATTAACGAAACTAGTGACTTTTTCTTGCGCCGAGTGGTTTGGCAGTTATTCAGCCAGCCCTCTGTTTTTGTTTCCCCTTCACGATGTCTCTGCTGGCAACACACCAGGAATTCACAAGCTAAGGCTGTGAGTAACTTTCTGAACACACAGGCATGATTGGATTGTTCTCAGTGTCTCAAAGTTGATTCACTCATTTTTGTTTTCAATGAGCGCTTCAAGCACACGATCACCAGCCGCCGTGGCGAAGTGGTTAGCGTCGCGGACTTCCGGCTGGGAGGTCGTGGGTTCGAATCCCATCAGAGTCATGTGGGATTTTGCTGCCCTGACCCGGGTCCTACCCAGAGTTGAGTTTGCTGCGGACTCAGTTGGGAGACTGGGACCACACAGTCGAGTTTCTTCATCCACTTAATGGATGCGTTTCTGAGACCGTTGCTCAAATTGCTTGACCAACACTGCAGGTGCCTGTATCTCTCGGGCCTGGTTGACGCCGGGATATATTATGGATGGAATGAGACTGGCGCAAAGACAGGGTCAGCTCTGAGGTCTGAAATCTGATCTGAGATTGGAGAAGGGCTGGGAATGGGATGATGGTTGGTGTGTTGATAGATCGTGAGTGATGTACCTAGCACAAATCTTAAGGGAATAACAAACAGAAAGGTTATGGTGATGAAAGGGGAGAACTGGGTAGAGGGGGTCGGGAGATCTGTCACAGCTGGTAGTAACTGGTATTACTGATATCGTTGCTTCCCCCTTTAATATAATACCATGACTTGTGTGTCTGAACGCTTACAGGAATGGTGAGAAGCGTTTTGGTGCATATCCACAGAAGAGGCCTGTGGCCTGCTGCTACTCTGTCTATGCATGGATTGTGCACAGTCGGTTGGAAAACAGGCCAAAAACTCCGCAGTCAGTGAGGCGTCCACTGCATAATAGCGATAGAGACCAAATCTGTTCCAGGTCACAATCCGTACCGGAAACACTATGTTGTGTTTGCCGGTGGTAACAAGCAATAATTTCTAGGGGAAAAAGGGGAGGGTGAAGGTAGAAGAGGTGGAGGGCGGTAGGAGGTTGTACAAGGCGAGAAGGGGGTGGACTGAAGGAAAGGGGGATAAGCCAGGCGAGAGAGGGTGAGAGGCCTGGGGTGAAGATGGATCAGAGGTTGAAGGCCTGGTGCATACACCGAACATTAAGGGAACTGAAGAAGTTGCCGGGCATGAACACATTCACACACAGTGAGTCAGGTGTTTCAGTTCTGTGCTCACTGCCACGCTTTTTTGTGCAGGTCGGGGGCTCCGCACTGATCGGTCGTACACTGCTAAGGCAAAACACATAATTCTAGCCAGAGCTTTGAACATGCCAGTGATATTTCAACTGCGAAGTCCTACTTAAGAGGCCCCCCCCCCCCCCCCCCCCCCCCCCCCCCCCCCCCCCCCCCCCATTTGAGTAGCAAATAGCTTTTAAAGTGAGAGGATGGGGTACTGGGGTTGGTATTGGGACGTCATCGTGAGCTATGTGACTCACTCTTGAAAATGCATCACTTTTTTCGGCGTTATGTATGCACTACAGTTGGTGATAAAAGGTTGCGTCGCAGTTTAAAAATAAAAATAGAAGAAAACAATAGAATTCGTCTGATGTCGCCACGATGGTTAGATGTTGACAAGATAAACAAGATACATGTCATCGTCTCTTCGCATTCGTCCAACAACCCGTTAACGTTTGCCTTTCTGTAGTGTTTACATCATACATGAGTCATAAAAGGCAAAATGCCTCTCACGTTTCCCATGTCCGTCCCAATGTCTCTGCTGATAATCACACATCAGGAACGCAAACGCTAAGACTACATATGAGTATATTTCTGAGCATAGGCAGACAGATATGATTGGATTGTTCTCATTGTCAAAAATGTAATTCAATTTTTTTTCAACAGGCGTTTAAAAGCACACAGATTAAAATGAATGGATGAGACCATTAGGGGAAGGCCCAGGTGGCGAAAGACAGGGTAAAATTTAAGATCTGAAATCTGCCGTCATAGAGGGGAGGGAAAGAGAGGGAGAGGCTGAGGGTTATGCACTAACAACTTGTGAATGATGCACTTGCAGGTAATCTCTAAACAAACAAACAAACAAAAAAAAAGATTGGCTGTAATGAAAAGGGAAGAGTGGGTGGCGTGGATAGGGAAAGGGGGTGCGGGATCTGCGAGAGCTGGTAATTAATTCATTAAAAAAAACAACACAAAAAAACCCGGTATTAGTTCCACCCCACGATACAGACAAACAAATGACAGGACTATTAATGTAGTTTTGGTATTATGTTTAGACCATGCTACATCTCAAAACGCTTTCAAGAATATGTCTATGTCGTTTTGGTGCATGGTCCCGTGACCTGCTCCTGTCCCAGCCTTGCATGGCTCATGCTCTGTCAGCGAGAAACACGTCAAAAAGTCTGCAGTCGATGAAGCGTGGTGAACCCGTGTGACCTTTCCCTTCATAGCGTCAGAGAACGAAGGTGAAGAAGACTACAATTGGCAGACGACTGTCCCCTCCCCCACCCACCTCTCTCTCTCTCTCTCTCTCTCTCTCTCTCTCTTTCTCTCTCTCTCTCTCTCTCTCAATACACGCTCTCCCAATTCCCATTTCCTTTCACCCAGCAACCCACAACCCGTGACCTGGGTTAGCTTGCACGCCGCAGGTGTTCGCAGACACGCGTCGAATACATAACTTAGACGGACGCATCATAGCGAGAGAAAAAATTACTTGCATTGCTTTGGGGCGAGGTAGTGGGCAACAAGAAGAAAGCTTTAATTCATTAAGGAGAGTGTGGTGAGGCAGCTCATTGTACTACAATCACGATGGTCGTGAGTGATGAAGATTTCGAGACCCTGAAGTCACAGGTGGATCAGTTCTTTCTCATCGTCATGGGCATCATTGTTTACTGTGAGTATGTTGTTTGTATCAACTGCACCATCCCACCCACCCACCCTCTCTCTGTCTCTGTCTCTGTCTCTGTCTGTCTGTCTGTCTGTCTCTCTCTCTCTCTCTCTCTCTCTCTCTCTTCTCTCTCTCCTCTCTCTCTCTCTCTCTCTCTCTCCAAGTTCCCTGCATTATTTCATCAAGGAAGTCGGTTACGTTTTCGATCGACCAAGTCACTTTTAGTTGTTTGTCTGCAAGCAAGATTATACACAACTTACCCTAACTAGTTTTAATGACACTACATGGAATGTAACCCAGAGACGCACGCTTTGAAGGCTGGGGCGGATCCGTTGTGACATACTGGATTAATCTGGGTATCCAGAAGTGTTATGCACGACTGATACTACTCACCAGGGGAGTTGATATTCCAGTCCTTAATCATCATTTCTCCATGCAGGGAAAGTGGCCTTGGATTGAGGATTTATTTACGTTATTGGAAGTTTCTACAAAATATGAAAAGTATGAATCCTATGAAGCTAGGGTAATGGAAATATCTGTTCCGAGAAGAAAAAAAAAGGTCAGGGAAGGTAAGACCTATCTTTCCACTGCAAGAAGTAGAGTAACCTTTTCCCAGTTCATGGGTCAAGCCAGCTGATCAAGAGAGTCAATATTGGATTTGAATCGCTCGCCAGGATAACGATCAGGATGTCGACTGTGCATCGTAGCTCACCGTTTCACACCCACGTTTTGCATGTTCACTTTCTGATAATCTGTTACACAGACTGGTGGTGCATAGAAACAATGGCGGTGTCACTGTCGCTGAACTCGATCTCTTAACAGATTGCCCCCCCCCCCCCCACCCCCCCCCCCCCCTCTTTCTCCCCCGTAAGCGTACGTTTTTATGGAATATTAATGCTCTCCTAATAGACTCTAAACGTCTGTCGAACCGAGAGGAGAGACCATCACGGGCCTGAATTTTCATGGATTAATAAACTTTTATAATGACATGCATATTGATGTACTTGTGTTTGGCATATTTCAATGCAAAAAAGTACATGGGAATAATTCCTTCAACAGTTGCTTCTGATGGTAAGACAATGCTGTTTTCACACATGAACTGGGTCAAAGGGCACACCCAAGACTTGTTCCAGCAGCTCGTTGGAGCCTGTTGCCAAGCGGTTAGATATTTACCTGCGAAGCTGAATGTCGTGAGTTCAAACCACACGTAGGCTCGGATTTTCTTAAAGCTTTGTTTCAAACAAATGTCAGTCTTCTGACAACAGAGGTCTGGATGGAAAAAAATGGTCTCCATTCCACAACGGAGAGTCGTTGTGGCAGTTCGCCAACATTAGAGAAGAGACTTTTCCTGAAATTCTTTTGAAACATGGAAGTGTTTATGACTCTAGATAAATGCTGCACAGAAACTGTTACATGTCGATTTATTTTGACTAGAATGTTTTTTCCACGGGGGGAAAAATGTGAATCTGAAATTCGGAACGGGGGATATTTACAAAATAATAGAGAGACACGTGACCTCTTTTACTCGTTCGTTCTTCAACTATGTAATATTAACGACTTCTTTCTGTACAGTGTCTGTTTAAGAAAATCATCACCCCTCTCGTCTTACTGGACACATTTCAGTATACATCCGATGTATTACACAATAATTGTTACATTAGGTTTGAGTTTTGTTATGGATCACCAGACAAAAGACTGAGCAAGGGCATATTCCACAATAATGTTAAAACCATCTCACTTTCTGCAAGGCTTCATTGTCCGTCCCAGTTCAGTTTAAGAATAGCAGTGTAAAATACAGTCACGAGGCCAGACTTGCTGGCCTGGAAGAGCGAGATGAAGGAACAACCAACTGGAATTTCTAATGAGAAAAAAGCGAAATGAACGCCGGTTGCCCCCCACCCCTCCCCCCTCCCTCCCTCCCTCCTCCCGTCACATGCCGTCCCCAATATAGGGAACTAGCAAGAACGTTGGCGAAAACCCAACAAGATGACAATGTGTAAATGGCATAAAAATTGTTGAATCTATAAAGAAAACCAGCACCACAAGAAAACCGTTACATACGCGTAGAAATTTATTAATGAATACGTTGTGAGGAACAGATCCGTAGAGAGAGAGAGAGAGGAGAGAGAGAGAGAGAGAGAGAGAGAGAGAGAGAGAGAGAGAGAGAGAGAGAGTGAGAGAGAGAGTGAGAGAGAGAGAGAGAGAGAGAGAGAGAGAGAGAGAGGACACAGCTATCTCTATCACCATGCCTGCACCCCCTTCCCTCCCTCTGTGTGTGTGTGTGTGTGTGTGTGTGTGTGTGTGTGTGTGTGTGTGTGTATGTGTGTGTGTGTGTGTGTGTGTGTGTGCGCGCGCGCGCGCACATAGATTAACAAATAAGTTTGAAAACGGTGTGCATTGTGTGTGTGTGTGTGTGTGTGTGTGTGTGTGTGTGTTGTGTGTGTGTGTGTGTGTGTGTGCGCGCGCGCGCACGCGCGCACACATAGATTAACAAATAAGTTTGAAAACGGTGTGCATTATCAAATGAACAGTGAGTCTGTCACTATTAATAATAAGGGCGGTCCATTCCTACAGTACGTAGTCTTTGTGGTTTTGTTTGAAAACCAGCAGAGAGCCTTGCATTTCTTCCAAACCTTGATTTTAGCAAACACATTATAAAAAAAATATTCAACATGTACGAACATTCGACAGCTAAGTGTTCGATCCTGTTTCATCTAAACTGCATGACATTTTATGGGTTTCTCTTGGTAATTTGTGTGGTTCAATATGTGACAGATTTAATCAGTTCACGACAGCATTGATATGTACAGAGTATTTATTGAAATTGCTATCCACCAGATCAGTTGATGTCTGAATGATTACAGCTAAAAGTTCCTTTGGAGAGAAAAAGCGCGCTGCCGTACGTGCCTTCTTTACCCAGACCCCATATTTATAACCATACAAAATACAGGTGATATCTGAGCATCTAACAATTTACGGAGTACTTCTACAGAAAATCTGTTCTTTGATCTTTTTCCCAATAAGTAAAAAAAAATGCACACTTGGCTTTACTGGCAAGATCAGTATAATTATACAACAAATTCAGTCGGTCGAAAATAAATTCCGAAATATTTGTAAACATTAACAACAAGCAAAGTCTTTCCTCCACAGAAGGGTAGTTTCCCCAGGCACTTCAGTCAGTAGCAGTATACACAGTTCCAAAGAAAATGGAACAAAGTATTCCCTAATTTTTCTTTTTGATTGGTAATTAATTACTGTACAGACAAAATAAACCAGGACTAAGAACAACTTCGTGCTCTACACCACCTTAACAATGACTCATTTTAGCCAAATTAGCTGCACATGTTATACTTACCTTACCACTCTCATGTCTATCACAACGAAAAGGTATCCTTGAATTTTT
>CM031616.1:34413285-34420785 GCA_018398815.1 Conus ventricosus | reverse complement strand
TCTATTCTGTGTTACAGTGAGGCAATGTGGTTAATGTTCGTGGTTCAATCTGTGTTACGTAAGGCACTTTGGGTTCATATTCATAGGTTCTTTCTATGTTACAATGATGAAGTGTGGGTTACATGTTCATGGTTCATTCTGTGATTACAGTGATGCTCTATTGGGTTTATAATGTTCATGGTCATTCGTGTGATAGCGATGCACTTGGGTTCTTGTTCATGGTTCGCTCTGTGGTACAGTGATGCACTCTGGTTTAATAATGTTATGGCACGTTCTGTGTTACAGTGATGCACTCTGGTTAATAATGTTCATTGTTAGTTCTGTGTTACAGTGATGCATCTGGGTAATAATGTTCATGGTTCATTCTGTGTTACAGTGATGCTCTCTGCTGTTAATAATGTCATGGTTCATTCTGTGTTCATGATGCACTCAGGAGTTAATAATGTTCAATGGTTTCAATCTGAGATACAGTGATGCTCTCTGGGTTAATTATGTTTCATGGTTCATTCTGTGTTACAGTGATGACTCTGGGTTATAATGTTCATGTTCATTCTGTGAACAGTGATGTACTTGGGTTAATAATGTTCATGTTATTCTGTGTTACAGTATGTACTGGGTTAATAATGTCATGGCACGTTCTGTGTTACAGTGATGCACTCTGGGTTAATATAGTTCATGGCACGTCTGTATTACAGTGATGCACTCAGTGTTAATTAATGTTCATGGTTCGCTCTGTGTTTACAGTGATGTACTATGGGTTAATATGTTCATGGCAGTTCTGTTTTACAGTGATGCACTCTGGGTTAATTGTTCATGGCACTTTCTGTGTTCAGTGATGCTGTGGGTTAATAATGTCATGTTCATTCAGTGTTACAGTGGTGCACTCTGGGTTTAGAAGGTTCTTGGTTATTCTGTGTTACCGTTGATGCACTCTGGGTTCATGATTCATGGTTCGTTCTGTGTTACAGTGATGCACTGTGGGGTAATGCGTCATGGTTCATTCTGTGTTGCAGTGATGCACTGTGGGGGTAATGTTGATGGTTATTTTGTGTTTCAGTGGATGCACTGTGGGGCATGTTCATGCGTTCATTCTGTGTTACAGTGATACACTGTGGGGGTAATGTTCATGTTCATATTGTGTACCCGAGATGCACTGTGGGGTCATGTCATGGTTATGCAGTGTTAGTTGCTGCATGTGGGTATGTTCTGGTTCATGTGTGTTTACATTGCTGCGTGTGGCTTTGCCTTCCTCGAGGCGCGGTCAGTGGGAGGCAGAACGCCACAAAATCCTCATCAAAAAACTGCTGGACTCCTGTGAGTTCTTACGGCATTACTGGCCACACACACACAACACAACAGACACACACACACACACACACACACACCACAAGATTGTGTTTAGCATTATTATCATTATCTGTTGAAAGATTTAGGTATTTTCTTATGAATTTCAGTTTTGGTCTTGCGAGTGTCTTTTTTTTCATTTTAATAGACTATTACTGTGGCTTTTGCTTTATTTGCAATTTTCTTCTGTTTTTTTATTATTAGTTATTATATGTTATCATTCCCCCCGCCAAACATTAGTATCTACAGTGAATTGCCGTTTTCCAGTCACTACAATATAATACACTTCAACAACATCTTGAGAACAACCACTTATATGGTCATCATCCTTCATCTCAAATGTGACAAAGAAGGATTGCACGATTGGACCATTTTTCTATCACCAAGTGTGCAAGAAAGTGATTGTGCTGCGAAAATTTCTGTAGCCAATTTTATTAATGACAGTTATTTTACATCCAATCCAAATCGCCTGTACCAAATGATACACAGACTTTGCTTCTGTGAGCGTGTGTCCGATTTCAACCAAAATCGTTTGTTTTGAGCATTGTTTCAGGTTGTATTTTTGCCAAAAGGTTATTATGATTGCAATTCTGATGGCTACGTTCGTTAAATACTACAAATGATAAATGGTTAATAGCGGGGGACGGTAATGAACATGCCTTTTTGGGATCGATCTTGACAAAGTAACCTCCAATTCGCTTGGTGGAAGAATATTTCAGATTCTCCACTTTTTCTTTTAAATGACGGAACTACACAAGTGTTAACAGACTGCCTGATGTTACCAGCACAAACCGTCAGCAATTGATCTGACTCTAATCTCTCAAAGTTAGTTCCTAGCTGCAAGTGGCAATTACACGATAACCTTTGGGGAAGTGAATCTATTTCCTGTTATCCTTACTTTTAGAGGATTTGAAGTTAAGCCAAATGATGGAAAGGATAAAATTCCTAAATTTGATTTAAACGAGCTGATTGGGCAAATTTGAATTCTGTTCTAAGGTCTTACGATGTTAGTTCTTTTGATAAATCAGACATGAATTATGTCTATCATTTTACAGAGCACTTTTAATGTGCAGGCAAGCATTCCAAAATTAATGTGTCAAACTCTTCGAAACATGTTTGGTAAAGTATGGTGACAGATTCATGGTAAAAATGCTGTAGACAAAAACAGAACACCTTGAAATCATCTGCTAAAGTTAAAAAAAGTGAAGGGCGTGTCCTGTCAAATCTGCTAAAAACCAAAGAAACCGGTTTATAGAAAGTGCTAAAAACTCTTGGTCAACGTTTTTGTTTTAATGAATAAGTGACCATAAAGATAAAGTAAAATTTGGAAAAGAGAGCATGAAATGAAAATGGGGTTCATCTTACCGAATATCCAGTTATTCTAGGTGTGACAATGTCCTTCAGAATCTCAAAAAGCTGAGGCATTGCTTGACACCTTTGTAAAGAATAGCTTTACAATAGTCTATCAGATAAATACAGACTTTTAGGAAAATCAATCACAAAATAACATATACAATGATCCTGCGAAAAATAATGATCACTACTTGATGTGAATTACTTGTAAGAATTACTGTTGCTATCTGTTCATTACAAAGACAAGAAAACTTCTGTTGGTCTGGATTGCATTTCAATGAGTTGATTTAAAACTCTTCAGAAAATTTATTTGTTAATTTTTACCGGAATTATTAGTAAATGCTGGATTGAAGGTAACATTCCATCAATATGGAGAGATTCAATTATAGTCCTATTCTAAGCAGGGAAACAATACACGTTGTATCTAGTTAGAGACCTATCTCTCTGACATCTCATGTATGCAAATTAATGGAGCCAAATTGTTTTAAATCGATTGTCTTATCATTGCGACGGAATCTGAATGTGGGATTATCCCTGTAAAAGGGGCTTTAGAAAAGGCAGATCAACATTGATATTTATGAAATTACACAATCAAATCAACATCAATTGCCAAAAGGGACAAAATGTTCTTGCCTCATTCTTTGATATAAAATAAGGCATTCGATCAGAGGTTTGAGCTGAAAACGATTACTATTACAAGTAAAACGGGGGGCTCGTTCTGGTCATCTCTATGATTATGTTTTAAAAATCTTGGACAACAGAAGTATAAACAAGAATTGGTCACATTTATTCTCTAAAAGCTTCGTTGATATGGGGTATCCCTCAAGGCTCTGTAATTGTCTCATCCTTATTTAATATCCTAACTACGATTACATATCTATCTCCAAAAAAAAGTAATTTATTCAGTATGCGTGATATCTGTTTGTGATGAATGTTACTTTAAAAAAGAAAACATTCAAAAAGGTTATAAATTTTATAAAAAGAGCATATCCAATATGATCAAGGGGCAATATTGCCATGTTTATGTCAGAAAATGGTTTTAAGCTTTTCACCCCAAAAATCTTCACATGATGTATTTGATGCAAGTGGGATTGTTCACAATGCCCCAGTATTAAGTTGGATACATCACACTTAATACGCTTCAAATATTACATTCTTTGGTGTTTTATATAAGTCTAAGCTCTCGTGGAAACTGCATTTAACATGTTGTAATCAAAGAAGCCCGTACACATGCCTTCTAAAGTATAAGAAACAAAGATGGGTAAGACAAGACATTTAATTCATTTGTCCTTGCTCTAGTAGGTTCTAACTTGGGTTTGCACAAGAGTATTCTTTAGTGCTCCAAATTTCTATGAAAAAAAACTGCCAGAGTCTAGATTGTAGGCATAACAGAATAGCCTTGGCGTTCCTTTTCATGTCCATAATAGGATTCTTACATGAAGCTGGTGTATTGTCATGATGATCAGCGAAAACTAGCCTGTGCGAAATAATTTTAAGATTGCTCTACCCTCAAAAATTCAAACCAAATGGAACTTGAAAATTAGGTCCGATATTCATTTTCTAAGCGTGCAAACGTAATCCGATCTAATAAAACTATTCTTAATTTTCTTTAACTATTGACCAAATTAAATACTTATCAAAAGAAATTAGCTTGTGCGTTTTCAAAAGTCCCCTCAATGGGCGCTTTTTTTAAGGCTAAGTTTGATTATAATATACACAGTTGGTCCAAATTTGATAAACATCAATGTACTTGTCTGAAGCTAGATCAATGAAAGTATTTTATCCAATCATTCTAAAAAATTACACTGATGGTTCTTTATTAGACAATAGGCAGGCTGTGGTTTTGGTCATCCCCACTTTAAAAATTGAGAAATCTTTTTATCTTGGAAAGGATTCTCCATTTTCACAGCTGAATTAATAGCAGTTTTAATGGCAGTTCATATGTCTTGATACACCATGCAATTTTTATGGTGCACTGTTTGAGTAGGGACTCTAATCAGTTCTCAAGCTTTAGAATCACAAAATCCGATATCCCGGGCTGACATAATCACAGAAATTAAAGTACTTATTCATGCTTCTATCAAGGGGTATCGCAGTTGATTTTTGTTGGATCCATCTCATTGTTCAAAATTCTGGAAATGATATGGGGCAGATCGTACTGTCGAGCGTAGCCACCACATATTTAACTCCAAGGATCTCCTTCTTTTGGAGTTCAAGACGGTTACTCTTATTACAAAAAGTTCTTTTGAAAATTTTGAAAAGGTATATAAAGACTACATGCTTCCAAAGTACACAAGCTAATTCTTCAATAAATGTTGTTTAAACGCTGAGCACATTTTGTTAAAAGAACTCATTAATAAATTATACATTTTATCAAAATAGTCGATTAAACACCAAAACACCGCAAAAAATTGTTTCACTGTTTTACAGCTAGGTTCAACGCATACAAAAACAAAGTTCACAAAAAACATCCAGTGTGTATGCTGGCTGTGGATATTTGTACAACAACACTATATTGTACTTTTGTCTATTTTGAAACTGCTCTATCAAAATCAGAAAAGATGAATTAATGCATTTTCCAAGAACCTGTATTTCTTTTGAACTTGGTCAGAACTTTTCAATGATAAGTCCCAAGTCGGCTTCGCCGGTTTTTTATGATTTTTTGCGTATTTTAGACTTTTTGGTTTTTGCCTATTGGCAGTTTGATTTGTTATTATGTTGCTTTTTCTAGGTGTTGTTATATAGTATTTCCTATATTAACACTTACAGGGCACTCACACACCGCAACCACACACCAACACACACACACACCACACACACACACACACACACACACACAAAACCCAAACCCCGGCACGCACGCACACAGCAAGCACGCACAAACACACACACTGCACATAAAAAGAAAACGCTTACTTCCTTCTAATATCACTTTAAAGTGAAAAGACGTTAAATCGAAGAACAACAACAACACACACACACACACCACACACACACACACACACACACACACACACATGTATACACACACACACGTGTACACTCACCACACATACATACAATTTGGCACAGGCGATGTAAGGTAGGTACCCACGGTCTGACCAGCGCGTTGGACTAAATGCGCAGATCAGACATCTGCTAATCGTGACCTTGAGACCCTCTTCTAAAAAAAAAAAAAAAATCTCCACTTATTATAATTCATGCATCCATCAGCTTTAAATCGTGTGCTGTGTTGCTGAAACTTAGTTGGTGTGGTGTGGGGTTTATGGACTAGTCTGCACGCAATGGCACTTCTCCTTGGTGAAACGAAACTGAAACTACTGGAATTCTGTTCCCGCCTCACTTCATTTCTTCTCCTCTTATATCATGTATTTCCATGGTCCAATATAAAATCAGTCTCAGTGTTCGCGTCACTGCATTTGAAGAGAGAAGTGTGTGTGTGTGTGTGCGGGGTGATGCGTGTGTGTGCGTGTGTGTGTGTGTGTATGTGTGGGTGTTGTGTGTGTGGTGTGTGTGTGGTGTGTGTGTGTGTGACGTGTGGTGTGGTGTGTGTGTGAGAGAGAGAGAGAGAGAGAGAGAGAGAGAGAGAGAGAGAGAGAGAGAGAGGAGAGAGAGAGAGAGAATCCCCTTTATTCGTGGAACTTTTGTCTTTGACTTTTTTTTTTTTTCTTTTTTTTTTTTACACGACGAATTACTACACGATGTAATGAATGTTTATGTTCAGCATTATTTCTGTTTGCGATAATGTCTAAGTCGGCATGGCCATGCGTGCAGCCCCTGTTTTCCTTAGCATTTATGCATTGTTATGGTTTGTGTTTGCATGAATCGATATTCTGTTGATAATCCACTGAATCCTTTTATGTATTTCTTTGATTTAAAAAAAAACCCCAACGTTCTGTTACTAAAGAAGCAACACAATTTGGATAATTGTCTAGCAGTTTGGGTTGCTTGACAGAGCGTTCTATGTAAGTTTGGTACTGTCGGCAAAGCCTTGCTTGTCACGAACTCTGAACGCTTAGTAACGGACCTTAAGAGGTTGTTAGCAGAGGAAATGATGGCTGCAGCGCAGAAGGATTCCATTTACATGCGCATTGTGAATTTCATTATGATATTTGGTATTCAAAACCACAATCTAACTGTTCAGCTGTAACAAATTCGCTCTCTAACTAACTATAGCAATTATTATTGTTGTTTGTTGTTGGGATTTTTGTTTTGTTTTGTTTTTTGTTTTGTTTGTCTTTCATCTTTCGTCATTCAAGGGGAGAAAGAACGACCGTAGGTCGACTACACACAAGTTATCTCTCTCTGAAGAGCGCGGTGAGAAATTAATATCGTAGATTTGACAGAGCGTTTGTGCCAAACTGTGGCAAAGCGTTTCTGGCAGGGCATGATAAGTAGAAGTTCAAAGTTCTTGCCATGAACATATTTACATATCACAAGATCCAAACCAACCAGCTGCCTTATTTCTTGTTGGTTATGGGTTAAGTTGTTGTTTTTCTCTTTTATTTTTGTGCGCGCGTGTCCTGTCATTCATTTGCATGCCGCGAGATTCCACCGAATTCTTATGTTCACAGTTGTGTCTGGCATCGCCTATTGGTTGTTCGGCTATGCCTTTGGCTACGGCTCCGGCAATTTCTTCATCGGCTACGAGTGGTTCGCCTTCTCGGTGTGCCAGAGAAGGACTACGCCAGGTTCTTCTTCCAGTACGTTTTCGCTGCAGCACAGCCACCATCGTGTCTGGAGCTCTGGCAGAAGCTGCGAGTTCATGGCCCACTTTGTCTCAGCTTCGTCATCCAAACTTGT
>CM031616.1:34406812-34412285 GCA_018398815.1 Conus ventricosus | reverse complement strand
TCCGATCCAGCGGGCGAAAGGCTCGGAGCAGGCAATACAAATATATCTGCCTTAAAAAGGGGATTGCGATGGTCCCTTATGCAGCTAGTGAGAGTTTCATATCTGTAACATATTTTTTTTTTTTTTTTTTAAATTTCATTTTCCAGTTTCTCCATCTTCAAACTCCCCTCTCCTCTCCCCTCCCCTCAAGTCCAATCTTTGCCAGACAGTTCGGTTGTTGGCCTGCGCTTGTTTTTCCCCCACTATTAGATTGTTCGTCTATGTGTTTTGTCTGACTTTATTCAAGTTTAAAAGGCTGTGCCAGTCTTGAATAAAAGTTACTCTGTGTTAGGTTTCCTTATGGGAGCAAAACATACCCACTTGTTTACTGTTTATCGTTTACTGTTCCCTACCTCATTTCATTTCCGATGTTAGGATTTGATTAACACTCTACTCGTTAAAAATTAAAAAAAAGAAAAGCCTTATGGATGAAGGGTTTATTCAAGCGGATTGGATGGCAAATTCACTGCAGCCTAGTGTTACCTCCCCCGAGAACATCGCCAACATCGCCAGTTTAGCTATTATGTTACAGGGTCATGTAGAGAAATACGTATTTTGTTAATATATCGCTACGTTTGCTTTCTCTTCCATGTTTTTTTCCCCCTACGTATTGACTGCAGCCCTGATATGCCCCCCCCCCCCCCCGCCTCTTCCTCCTCCACCCCCATCTACCCCCTACCTCTAACCCCCCCCCCCCCTCTCCCCGACCCCCACCACCCCCACATAACCCACCCATCCCTTCCACGTCCTTCTTCTTCCCCGTGGTCGGCTGGGCTATAAGCACCACGAGTGAAACAGTAGGGCGACTGGACCAGTAAGACAGTGACACACGTTCCTGCTGCTTAGAGTTCATGTGCGCTGTGGCAATGATGGCATCCAGATCACAGTCTTTGGTACCGTGGAACAAGCGGGATGGGCTGGCGGGACGCGCCGTGTGTGTGTGTGTGTGTGTGTGTGTGTGTGTGTGTGTGTGTGTGTGTGTGAGAGAGAGAGAGAGAGAGAGAGGAGAGAGAGAGAGAGAGAGAGAGAGAGAGAGTAGGAAGGCGGTGCACGTGACACATGTGGTGTATGTAGTCATGTGGTGTATGTGGTTATGTGGTGTATGTGGTCATGTAGTGTATTAACTGGTGTGGTGTATGTGGTATATGTTGTCATGTGGTCATGTGGTGTATGTGGTCATGTGGTGTATGTGTATGTGGTCATGTGGTGTATGTGGTCATGTGGTGTATGTGGCCATGTAGTGTATGCGGTCATGTAGCGTATGTGGTGTATGTGATGTGGTGTATGTGGTATATGTTGTCATGTGGTGTATGTGGTTATGTGGATGTGGTCACGTAGTGTTTCTGGAGTGGTATATGTGGTGTACGTGGTATATGTTGTCATGTGATGTATATGGTCATGTGGTGTACGTAGTTATGTGATGCATGTGGTCACGTGGTGCATGTAGTCATGTGGTGTGTATGTGGTCATGTGGTGTGTATGTGGTGTGCAGGTTTTATCTACCCGGTGGCCACTCACTGGGCGTGGACTGCGGAAGGGTGGCTGGCCGTTGGAAATATCTACGACCTGGATGATGACGGAATTGCAGAGACCGCTGTCGTCTACCAGGTCACCCTGTTGTCCTCGTCATCACTGTCTTCCTGTAGTCCCCCCCCCCCTTTTTTTCTCTCTCTCTCTCTCTCTCTGCGTCTGTCTGTCTCTTTCTGTCTCTCGATCTCTTGCAGTTTTTTCCCCTCTCTTTCTTTGTGTCTGTGTCTTCCTGTCTCTGTGAATCACATTCTACGTCTGTGTCTCTCTGTATGTTTTACTGGCTGAGCGTCAGTTTGTCTGTCTGCCTCTTTCAGTCTTTGATGCACAAGATGCATAACTGTGTGCACATGCGCGTGTTTGAATGTTTGTGATTTACAATAATCATGTTTTTAACAACGCCATATGGAATTCGAAGTCATATGATATGAAAACAGAAGCCAAGCGACTCTGCTATCACAGTCACTACTTCCCTCCCTCCCCCCCCCTCCCACGCACCCCCTCATCTTGATAAAGTTACCAGCCAGAGTAAGATGAATTATCCAAGCAAAGATGTCTGTTTACATATAAAGCTTACATACAAATATACTGATTTTAAATCCATTTTCTCTTTCCTTGCGTTTGTGTTTCTTTTTATTTGCTCCTCTGGCTTACAAAGTAAATTAGAAGCTGCAAAAAAGCCTTTGAAATTAATTGTTCTGACACGGAAAGACCCTTGTGTGATGGTTTGTTCGGAAGCAGAATAACAAGCAGATGCTGTTAGTGATCACATTTGGTATCGGACTCCATCCATGATCTGTTGTTGTTTTCTTTACAAATAATGCGTCTTTAACGTGCATGCCACATGCTGGGAGTGTTGTTGTTGTTGTTAATAGGTTGTAAGTGGCAAACAGTGGTGTGTTGCACATGCTGTGAAGGATGACCTCATTAATTTTGGTTGTTGTATGGGGAGGACAGGAGCTGTGAGCAGAGCATGTTGCGCGTGTTGGAAGGAGTGACGTCATTCAATTGTGTCATGTGAACAACAGGACTTTGCTGGCAACGGCGTATTGCAAGTGCAGGGAAGAATTGCATCATTCTATTATGTTACATGTGAACAACAAGGAGTGACGTCATTCAATCATGTTGTATCTGAACAAGTCTTTGCTGGCAGTGACGTATTGCACGTGCTGGGAGGAGTGAAGTCATTCAGTTTTTTCCCCATGTTAACAACAGGACTTTGCTGACGGTAAACGAGTTGGGCGTCCTGGAAGGAGCGATGTCATTCCAGTTATTTGTATATTATTGACAGGACTTTGCCGGCAGTGGCGTATGGCATGTGCTGGGAGGAGTGACGTCATTCCAATTGTTTGTATGTTATTGACAGGACTTTGCCGGCAGTGGCATATTGCACGTGCTGGGAGGAGTGACGTCATTCCAATTTTTCGTATGTTATTGACAGGACTTTGCCGGGAGTAGCGTATTGCACGTGCTGGGAGGAGTGACGTCATTCCAATTGTTTGTATGCTATTGACAGGACTTTGCCGGCAGCGGCGTATTGCACGTGCTGGGAGGAGTGACGTCATTCCTTTTTTTTTGGTATGCTATTGACAGGACTTTGCCGGCAGCGGCGTATTGCACGTGCTGGGAGGAGTGACGTCATTCCTTTTTTTTTTTGTATGCTATTGACAGGACTTTGCCGGCAGCGGCGTATTGCACGTGCTGGGAGGAGTGACGTCATTCCTTTTCTTTGTATGCTATTGACAGGACTTTGCCGGCAGCGGCGTATTGCACGTGCTCGGAGGAGTGGCGTCATTCATCGGCGCCCTCGTCGTTGGACCTCGGTTGGGGCGATTTCATGCCCAATCGGACGATATTCATCTTCGGGGTCACTCTGTTCCTGTAAGACTGTGGTGTGTGTGTGTGTGTGTGTGTGTGTGTGTGTGTATGTGTGTGAGTGTGTGTGTGTGTGTGTGCGTGCGTGCGTGCGTGTCGTGCGTGCGTGCGTGCGTGCATGCGTGTGTGCGTGCGTGCATGTGTGTGTGTGTGTGTTCACTCTGTTCTTGAAAGACTGGGGTGTGTGTGGTGTGTGTGTGTGTGTGTGTGTGTGTGTGTGTGTGTGTGTGTGCGCGCCCGCGTGTACTTCTATGTGTGTGTGTGTGTGTTTGTGTGTGTGTGTGTGTGTGTTTTCACTGTGTTCCTGTAAGACTGTAGTGTGTGTGTGTGTGTGTGTGTGTGTGTGTGTGTGTGTGTGTGTGTGTTTTCACTCTGTTCCTGTAAGACTGTAGTGTGTGTGTATGTGTGTGTGTGTGCGTGCATGCGCGCGTGTGTGTGTGTTTGTGTGTGTGTGTGTGTGTGGTGTGTGTGTGTGTGTGTGTGTGTGTGTGGTTTGTGTGCGTGTGTGTGTGTGTGTGTGTGTGGGTGGGGGGTGTTCACTCTGTTCTTGTAAGACTGTGTAGTGTGTGAGTGAGTGAGTGAGTGAGTGAGTGTGTGTGTGTGTGTGTGTGTGTGTGTGTGTGTGTGTGTGTGTGTGGTGTATTTTCACTCTGTTCCTGTAAGACTGTGTAGTGTGTGTGTGTGTGTGTGTGTGTGTGTGTGTGTGTGTGTGGGGTGTGTGTATAGAGGGGTAATGAGATAGGGGAAAGGGGAGGAAAGGCGAAAGCGTGCGTGCGTTTGAGTGCGTGCGTCTGCATACATTCAACAGAACTGTTGTTTGTCCACAAAGTCAAATGTGTCCATCTGTATTTGTTCAAATGTCTGGGTGTTTTCATTGTAAAAAAAAATCCCCATGAAAAACAAGCTCCCAAACAAACAAACAAACAAACAAACAAACGAACAAACCGAAGCAAAGCAACCACACAAACAAATCAATAAGTAATTGGAAGCAACCATACAGCTTGGACAACACTGAACACAATGATACGAGAGTGACAATCCCGATCACTTCACTTACGTATCAGAGGACGTTTCTATTGTTGGTGAAGGGAGGGGGACGGGGGTGGGGGGTGGGGGGGGGGGGGGGGGGGGGTGGGGAGGGGAAGGGTATGAGGGGGTGAGTAGTAATGGCGATACGTGATTAAAGAGAACCCATCTTCTGGGCTCTACCCTTCAAACAAAACATTTTTCTTGCTTGAAAAGTAACTTGATTTGAAACTAATTGCAAAGTGAGGCGACTGCCCCCCAAAAAAAAAACAAAAAACAAAAAAACAAACAAACAAAAACAAAAAACAAAAAAACCGTGGACAAACGAATCACAAGACGAAAATCGACGCGTTTCGACCTCTTAGGTCTTCTTCAGGCATGATACAAAACGATTAGGACATCGAAAATGAAGGAACAATAACTTAATTTTCATTCACTTCCGCGCAAGATAGGCGTTCAACGCCTATCTTGAACTGAAGGTAAATGATTGCTCGTTCATTTTCGTTGTGCTAATTGTTTTGTGTCTTGCCTGAAGAAGACCTAAGAGGTCGATACGCGTCGTGTTTTGTCTTGTGATTCGTTTGTCCACTTTTTTCCCCCTTTTTTTTTGCGGTTCGCTAACATTTATTTCAGATTTGATTTAAACCCGAAAGAAGGTAGCAGAGACTAGGGTCTTTAAGGTCTATTTACGTTTATATCCCCGTCTCTTTTATGTTTCTTTTTTTTTCAAGTTTAATATATACGTCGGGATGTCTGGTTCACTCAGTGTTGTAAACCTCCTTACTATTGGTACCGGGCGAGAGCGTCATTCTTCTGTTGGTGGATCCGCGTGGACTCAGCGATGCATGCAACGCGTTCTTCCACTGACCATAACAATGAACGCTTGTGAAGTTGTGGGACCAGAATGTTCCTGCAAAGATAGATGGGGAAAAAAATTACATGGAATTTCTGAAAATAATGAGAAATGTATTCAAACGTATGTAGAAAAAAAAAAAAAGAAGAAGTA
>CM031616.1:34361812-34401812 GCA_018398815.1 Conus ventricosus | reverse complement strand
TTCCCACTGGAGTCTGCTGTCTTCCATGAATGGAGCCCTGGCTGGAATGGTGAGAGAGAGAGAGAGAGAGAGAGAGAGAGAGAGAGAGAGAGAGAGAGAGAGAGAGAGAGAGAGAGAGAGAGAGAGGGAGAGAGAGAGAGAGGGAGGGAGAGAGAGAGAGAGGGAGAAAGAGGGAGGGAGAGAGAGGGAGAAAGAGAGAGGAAGAGAGAGAGAGAGAGAGGGGGGAGAGAGAGGGGGAGGGAGAGAGGAGAGAGGAGGGAGAGAGAGAGAGGGAGGAGAGAGAGAGAGGGAGAGAAGAGGGAGAGAGAGAGAGAGAGAGAGAGCGAGAGAGAAAGTGGCTGGCTGGAATGGTGTGTGTGTGTGTGTGTGTGTGTGTGTGTGTGTGTGTGTGTGTGTGTACATACACACACACACACACACACACACACACACACACACACACACCACACACACACACACGCGCGCGCGCGTACGCGCGCGCGCGAACTTAATCAGTATGTGAGTGTCCTGTCATATGGACATCCAGAAATTGACAGACAGATAAATGAATAGATAGATAGATGGAAAAGTAGGCAGACAGACAGACAGATAGATACATCAATACAATCATATCTATCGATCTATCTAACTGTCTCTCTGTCTCTCTCGCTATCTATCTATCTATCTATCTATCTATCTATCTATCTATCTATGTCTGTTTGTCTGTCTGAGTGTGCATCTCTCTAGTCTAGCTATTTGTCTGTCTGTCTGTGTCTGTCTGTATGTATGTTTGTACGTACGTACGTACGTATGTATGTATGTATGTATGTATGTATGTATGTATGTATGTTTGTATGTATGTATGTATGTATGTATGTATATATCCATCCATCTATACTTACGCTCCTCTTTGCCTCTGTGTGTGTGTGTGTGTGTGTGTGTGTGTGTGTGTGTGTGTGTGTGTGTGTGTGTGTATGTGCGCGCGCGCGCGTGCGTGCGTGCGTGCTGGTGTGGGTGCGTGCGCGCGCACGCGCGCGCGTGTGCGTGCGTGCGTGCGTGTGTGTGTGTGTGTGTGTGTGTGTGTGTGTGTGTGTGTGTGTGGTGTGTGTGTGCGCTTCTGCTTGTCTGTCTGTCTGCCTGACGTAAACAGAATAAACAGAATAATTGCAAAGCACACGGGTTGGTGTTTACAATAGGCAAACGCTGTCAGGACACGAAGGTGTCCCTCATGATATGATATGATGTGATATGATATGATATGATATGATATGATATGATATGATATATGATATGATATGATATGATATGATATTGATATATGATATGATATGATATGATGAATGATATGATATGATATATGATATGCATGCCAGCGCTAACAACATGCACCCCTATACTGACCGATTGGTGCAGGTGGCGATTTGCGCGGGATGCAACGTGTACTACACCTGGGCCTCTGCTCTCATCGGGTTCATCGCCGGCATCGTCTTCAAGATCACATCCTGGGGTGTGGAGAAGATGAAGGTGGACGACCCTCTAGATGCAGTCGCTGGTAATGTCCGCACACTGACCGGCACACTGATTGTGTACACGCTGGCAAACGCACTGATTGTGCGCAAGCTGACCATCACACTGACTATGTACACGCTGACCAGCGTCGTGTTGTAATGACTTATTCTATGAGTTGTATTGTAATGACTTATTGTATGAATCGTATTGTAGTGACTAATTCTATGAGTTGTATTGTATTGACTTATTCTATGAGTCGTATTGTAATGTTCCATTCTGTGTGTTGTCACGTTGTGATAGCATAAAGAAATGTGTTGTCGTGTTGTAAGGAACCATTCTCTGTGTTGTCATGTTGTAATGACATCTGCAATGTGTTGTCGTGCTATAAAGACCCGTTTTGTGTGTGACCATGTTGCAGTGACTTTTGTAAAGTATTGTTGTGTTGTAATGACTCATTCTCTGTGTTGCCACGTTGTAATTACACGTGTGCGTATACGTGTGCGTGTACGTGCGTGCGTGCGTGCGTGATGTGTGTGATGTGTGTGCGTGCGGCGTGCGTGTGCGTGCTTGTGCGCGCGTGTGTGTGTATTTGGAGACGCTGTGTTGTGTTGAATCATTCTGTGTTGTGCTGTGTTACATTGATTCTGTGTGTGTGTGTGTGTGTGTGTGTGTGTGTGTGTGTGTGTGTGTGTGGTGTTCGTGTGTGTGTGTGGTGCGGTGTGCGAGTGCGTGCGAGTGCGTGCGTGCGTGCGTACGTGCGTGAGTGTGTGCGAGCGTGCATGCGTGGGTGCGTGTGCATGCGTGTGTGTATGTTATAACGAACTATTAATTTTCTCTGCCTTGCTGAGTCATAACATCATGGACTATGTGTTGTAGAGTTGTAGTGACCCCCTGAGTGGGTTACTGCATGGAGATATGCGCTACATGTTGCAGAGTTGCAATCATCTCGTCTGTAGTGATGTATTGAAACGACATGTCACCATGATTGCAGCGTTGTAATCACCTTCTCGGTAGGTTGCCGTGTCGAGGCATGTGTTAGGTTTTCCGGAGTTGTAATGATCTGTTATGTGGTTTGATGTGTGGGAACACGTCCTACGTGTTGCAGAGTTGTAAAGGTCTTTTTCGTGAGTTCCTGGATACAAACATGTAAGATGTACAGCGCTTGTAGTAATCTATATTACAACACAATCTGTTGTCTTATTTTCGTGTTATAAGTCTTTTTTGTGGATCGCTGGATGAACACGAAACATTTAACATAAACAACGTTGTAATAACCTATGTTGTGATACACGTTATCGTCTTATTGTCGATCATAATGTGCTATTCTCTATGTTGTAATGCCATTCGTTGTGCGATTCGTACGTAATGGTGACGTGACCCGCCCTGTGGGTTGGTAGGTTGTAACCACATGCGCCACGTGCTGAATGTCATTGTGACCTACTCTAGGGACTGATGTGTTGTATGGAACTATGTGTTGCAGTTCACTTCGGGGGTGGGGCGTGGGGGGTGATAGCGGTGGCCTTTCTGGACCCTGAAGGGGGCATTTTCTTCAACTGGGACAAACGCTCTGGACTGGTCAGTGCTCTGTCTCTGATTGTCTGTCTGTCTCCTTGTCTGTCTGTCTGTTTGTCTGTCTGTCTGTCTCTCTGTCTGTATCTCTTCCCTGTGCGCCTGTTTCTTTTTCACTGCCAGCCTGTCTGACTTTGGATCTGTCTGTGGGTCTGTCTGTCTGTCTGTCAATCTGCCTGTCTGTCTGTCTCTGGTTGTGTTCTCTCTCGTTCTCTGTCTCCCCCCCCCTCTCTGTTTCTCTCTCTCTCTCTTCTCTCTCTCTCTCTCTCTCTCTCCTCTCTCTCTCTCTCTCTGTTTCTCTCTGTTTCTCACTCTCTCTCTCTCCTTCCCCACGTCTGTTCCCAGTGGTTTCGAAAGGGATGTCGACAGGAAGAGAGGGAAGGGAGGTTCCGAACGGAAGGAGAAATAGGGGGAGGAGGATGCATACACACACACACACACACACACACACACACACACACACACACACACACACACACAACATACATACTCTCTCTCTCTCTGTCTCTCTCTCTCTCCCTCTCATACTGAAGTACTCGTAAACTCTGTATGAACTAACATTTGCCCAGCAGTGATCTATACATTCTCGCGGCCCGAGATAACCGATTCTCTGCATTGAAGAGAACTAAGCGGGAAACAAGACCGTTTCTTTTCCCAGCAGTAGGTCTACTCCCGCCAAATAGGTAAGGCCCAGAAAGGGGCTGGCAGATTGTAGAGACCTGTCGAATTACTCGTATAGATTTTCTTTATTTTTCCAAGTCGTTTGTATGTCGCTTGGATAGCAGAAAACATGGGTCAAAGTTTCTGTCTCTAATTCAAGTTAAACGAATAGCACAACTCTTCGGACCAATTTACACATACACACGCATCACAGGTGTGTGTGTGTGTGTGTGTGTGTGTGTGTGTGTGTGTGTGTGTGTGTGTGTGTGTGTGTGTGTGTGTCACATTTTACCATTCAGTGCTTGTATTTACACTTTCAGGAGATCAGTTTAGTTCAGTGGTTTATTTAACGTCTGTTCACCATTGATGATATTAGACGGAAAATAATTTAAAACGTCATATCTAACTAACAAAGCTTAACCTCAAAGACAAAAAATAACAAAAATATCAGCGTTTTTGTTTCAGGAGACTGGAATACACAATAACGCCTTAATGAATCCTTTAAGGCACGGACCATCATATACAGATAAAGAGCCTGTATAGAGTGATGTATAGGCGCTTTCATTAACAAATATGCATACAACCCAGAATGCTACATAGCAGGAAATATAAACTTATTTTGAGACGGTTACATGCAAGCATGTATAAAATCATGTAAACGCGCTTACATAAACATTTACGCATACAAACTCAAATGCTTTCTTTTGAACAGAATTAAACATTAACTTATGCTGAGATGGCTGCATACAACTTTCTTATTCAAATAAGGTGAAGACCATCAACGAAAGCTTCGGTTTTTATCCATCACCGTCTGTATTATGCACTGATTATATTCTTTATATCTTGTTATCTATAAACATAAACCAAGTGGGGTAACTTTTGCTCCCACAAGAAAACCTAACACATAGTAACTTTTATTCAAGACTGGCACAGCCTTTTAAACCTGAATAAAGTCAGACAAATACAAAGACGAACAATCTAGTTCTGGGGGAAAACAAGCTGTTGTATTCTCTTTTGAACCCTTGGCGGTGAGAACACCAAAGTATTATGGACTGTGGTGTGTGTCTATTTGACGCCAGGAGCACAGACACAATCAGCCGTGTCTCCCTGATGAGTTCAATCCAGCGAGACGAAAGGCCTAGGAGCAGGCAATACAAATAGATCTGCCTTCGAGAGAGATTACGATGGCTCCTTCATGCAGCTAGTGAAGAGTTTTCATATTAATAATATATACTGACTTCCATAAAAAACGCGAAAATTTGAAAGGCTATTTTTCGGGTGAAAAGGGGTGAATATACAATATTGAACCATTGTGGCAAGTTGTTTGGGTCCAAGACTCACGTGCAGTGAAAAAATTGTGTGAGCAACACATCATTCCCGGCATTGGAGGGTCAATAAAAATGGCAAACTGGTTGCTGCATGTGAGGCACGTGCACACCATGCAGAGCAAAGTTAACCAGCGACAAGTACGCAGGCATGCAGCCTTTATAAAGCCGCGCTACAAGGTTCAGGTAACGACTTGCCGTCTGAGCGCTACAGAGATGCCAAGACTACGAGCAGAGGAACGCAATCGTGCCCTAGGCCATCTGGAGGCTGGTGTGGATGCCAGGCAGGTCGCCAACATCTTTAACGTCCACATCTCAACCATCTATCGTCTGCAGCACCGCATGCGAGTCACTGGTACCACTGATGATCGTCCCCGGCCAGGCCGTCCTCGGGTCACCACACCAAGAGAGGATCGCCATTTTGTTCGAACCCATCAGCGGGACAGGCGGCAAACAGCTGCTAACACTGCTCGACAGGTGCCTGGGAATCTCCAGCAACGAATCAGCCTCAACACTACGCGGCGGCATCTTCAAGAGAACGGGCTGGCATGTAGGCGTCCTCACAGAGGTCCGGGTGTCGTATATAATACTGTCGCCGTGGAATTGTATCGCAGCGATAGCATTTCACGTGAAAATTGTTGCAGCGACAACAATTGCTGGAAAAAAATGTCGCGCGACAACTTTTCACGAAAAATGTCCCATAGAATATTGTAGCTGTCCATAAAATGCAGTATTTCCCGGGAAATACTGTCGCTGCGACACGATTTTATGAGCGACAGTATTATATACGACACCGGTACTGACACCAAGACACCAGCAGGACAGGCTGCAGTGGGCACAAGCTCGAATCAACTGGCGCAGGCAGCAGTGGAGACGCATACTGTTCTCAGATGAGAGCCGTTTTTGTATTGACATGGCTGACGGTCGTGTCAGAATATGGCGTCGACCTGGTGAACGCTATGCTGACTCCTGTGTGGTAGAGCGGAACCCCTGGGGAGGCCCGAACGTTATGATATGGGGTGCAATTGGCATAAACCACGCCATAGGACCAGTCATCTTTCAGAACATTGGTCCTGGTCGTGGACAGGGTGTCAATGCACAGCGCTACATCAACCAGGTGCTCAGCCCCATGTCGATCCTTTTTTTGCGCAACACCCAAACTGGACATTCCAACAGGACAATGCAAGACCACACACCACCAGGGCCACCCAGCAATTTCTTCAGCATAACAACGTCAATGTGCTGCCCTGGCCAGCCCTAAGTCCCGATTTAAACCCAATAGAACATTTTTGGGATGAACTTGGCAGACGGTTGGACCTCCTGCGTCCACGACCAGCAACAGTGGCTCAACTTCACCAGGCCATCGTCCATGTGTGGGTTGGTGTGCCAAGGGGACGCATCAACCACCTGGTCCACTCAATGAGCCGCAGGTGTCAAGCAGTTGTCCATGCAAATGGTGGCCACATACGGTATTAGGACTTAAAGCTGGTTTGTCACGTGACCTTGGATTTTCCACACAAAGACATATTGCTGAAGACATTTTCACACATTACCGGTGTAATGAATCAAATCACGTTGAATTCTCGCTTCCAGTCTGTACAATTGTGACCAATAAAATTCACCCCCAACCTTCAGCTTGTTTTGTTTTCGCGTTTGTTATGGAAGTCAGTATATTTTCTTAATATTTTCATGTTCCCATCTTCTTTATCTTCAAACCTAAGACAGACTTTCTCGAACAAGAAAATACAGACGACACACGAAAGGAAAAAGACTACTTACAACCACACACACACACACACACACACACACACACACACACACACACACACACACACACACACTCTCTCTCTCTCTCTCTCTCTCTATTTCTCTCTCTCTCTCTTTAACACACACACACACGCACACACTCACTCCCCACCACCACCACCGCCACACCACCACCACCACCACCACACAACAACAATAACAACAGAAACAACCAACCAACGGAAAAAACAACCAAACAAACAAAAGTGGCGTATAAAGTAAATGAATGAAAAAATTACAGGGTAGACAGAGAAGGTGAAAAGATTAGCTCTGGAATTTCAGAGGGCGGGGATACACCTTCTGATGGAAGACCCTTGGCTATTCTACGGAGTGAAACACAAGAACAATGACAGTACGATAATGGTGATGAAAATAACTACTACTACAACCGGTTCTGATACTATTACTGCTGCTGTTGCTGTTAATGCTGCCACTGCTGCTGCTGCTGCTGCTGCTGTTCCTCCTCCTCCTCCTACTACTACTACTGGTATTGTTAATGGTAATGCTAGTTCTACACCTGCTCCTGTTGATGATGATGTTGCTGTTGCTACTGCTGCTGCTACTACTACTACTACTACTACCACATCACCACAACCACCACCACCACTACCACACCACCACCACTACAACTAGTATTGCTGCCGCTGCTGTCTGCTGCTGTACTGCTGCTCCTGCTGCTCCTGCTGCTCCTCCTCCTCCTACTACTATTACTGCTGGTGCTGCTGCTATCATTATCCTACGAGCGAAACAAACAGCGCCCTGCCCAGTGGAGCTTCTTCTGCGTGCAGGGTAGCCGATGTTACCTAGATATCCTGTTCGTAGGAAGCCTTGTTCAATTCTTAGAAGTAAAGTCATCCTGCTGTTTGCAGAAGCTGGCCTGGCAGTTGTGCGGTCTGGCAGCCATCATTGGCTGGACAACAGTTCTCTCCCTTCTCATGTTCGGCCTCATGAAGTTGTTTAAGGTGTTGCGGGTGTCGGAAGAAATGGAGAGGAAAGGTAAGACGGGCTGTCCGTCTGTCCGTGTGTTTTTAGTAATCCGACTGTTTGCCGCGTCTGTCTATACCCACGTCTCCTCCTCTCTCTCTCTCTCTCTCTCTCCGTCATTCAACGTCTGTTTATCTGCCTCTGTGTGCCCCCCCCTCTCTCTTTCTTTCTCTCATTCCCTCACACACACACACACACACACTCTCTCTCTCACGCGCACAACACACCGATAGACACGCGGACAGAGACGCACACACACACACACACACACACACACACACACACACATATATATATATATATATAATATATATAATATATAATATATATATATATATATATATATATATATAATACACATACACACACACACACACACACACACACACACCACACACACACACTGACCTACCCTCCGGACTTCTCTAGCAATGTTATTGTTGTTGTTGATGATGATGATGGCGATGATGATAATAATGATGATGATGATGATAATGATGATGGCGACAATGATGATGATGATGATGACGTCACACACGGTGTACATCACAGGTCTGGACATCCCCAAGCACGGGGAGCCAGCCTACCCTCTGGAGTCCTATGGCCACGGTCACATTGAGCACATCATCCGGGTGCTGGAGTCTGGAGAGCTGGAGACGGTCATACAAGGTCAGGCCCTGGGTGCCAGTTCTGTCGACACATAAGGGGCGTTTTCCGGTGGTAACGAACGGCAGGGACGTGGTTTCATTTGTATTTCATGTTATGCGCTTCTCAGAATGGAACGTGTTCTTTTAGAATGTTGGCGCTTGCAAGAGGAGAGACAAATAATCTACAGCAAACTCCATGAAAACCTTGTTCAGGGATGTCCGACCTGATGTGATCTATGAATTTCTGAGTGAGATCAACTTAAAAAAAAAAATCTGATCCGAGATTTTAGTGGAAAGAAAACTTTAAACAAATTTTGTGGTGTGTGTTTAGAAGATGTATCTTAATGTGTTGCGTGGATATACAAAAGAATTACTTGAGAGTTGATTTCAACGCGATGACAGCCCCGATATGGCCCTTGGCGGTCGGCTGGGCTACGAGCAACATTATCTTGCCTTATCGTATCTTATCTTACCGAAGGCGAGATATATGTCGTAAATTCACCTGTCTGTTTTGGTATTGTGTATCAACATAAGTATTATTCTGCATATCGTTTTGTGTTTTTTTGTTTACCTTGTGGACGTGACATTTCAGTGTTGTCCGAAGACCCACTCAGTCATGGCTGTTAATCGGATTGTCTGTGATGTCCCCAGGTTACATCAAGAGGAACTCCATTACTCCAGGGAGAAGTCACTCCGCGCACGCTTACGAGAATCCGGAAGCGGAAATGATAAGCAAAAACCGCGGGGAGGCGCAGAAGGAAAAGGCGAAGGATACGGAAAAGGCGAAGGATACGGAAACCACAGCCATGTGACTTCCACTGTCCACTGCATGTTGATCTCAGTGGCTTGAATATCGTCGTTGACCAAAGGAGTTTTCATCTCATGTATGTGTGTGTTTCTAATAGAAATAAAGAGAAGTAGTACATCTTTCATCAAGATGCCTCAAAAGTTCAGCTTTAGAGAATTACGGGTTTTACCCACGCTAAGATGCTCTGGAAGGCCTTTTCAATGCCCTTCGGATTTTCCTACATTTTGACGCCAAAAACCAAAACAAAAAAAGGTAACTTCAAGGCGCTTGTGCGTTTTTCTTTTTTTTGTTTTATTTTGTTTTTAAAGATGGCTCCAACAAGAATGCGTGAAGGATATAAGGGATTTTCTGACACTCTAATGCCCTTAAGGAGTACTTGAGAATTTTGCCGTTTTTTTTTTCTGTAACAAAAGGGCTACTGTACGGACTTGTTTTTCCAACATTAACATGTCTGTGGTGGTTTTTTTTTGTTTGATGTGAGCTGCATTAAAATCATGAGGACTCTACTTCAGTGTCGTTTAGTGTAAGGCAATTGCTGTTGTCAATTTGGCGATATTCAGCATGTCATTGAGATACCCCCAAAGGCATACTTTATAGAGTGAAGTGTTTTTCTTGCATTTAAATGCTGTCAAAGACATGCTTATGAAAGGTACCCGCTACAGTAGATACAGGCGCCTTCCCACAAGGCACATAGTAGAGACGTGCGTGTTGTTTCTCTTTATGATGACCCCGAAGGGCACGCATTACAGACCTACCTGTTTTTACCTTCATCAAAATGCCCCCCAAAATATGGATTGTGGAGATATTTTTCTCCGTGTTTAGAAATGCCCCGCTAGGCATGCATTAGGGAGTTATATGTATGTCCCATAACGATTAGAAGTTTTCCAAGGGTTGTGGACGATGGGATACTCCGGAGTGGGACCGAATGTTTGAAATTTTCCCTTTCATTACCTGTGTGGTCACAAAATATCAGTGTCATCACGCGCCGAGGGATTTCAGACATTTGATCATTTCTATGATACCTGGATTTGTGCCCTTTCTTCGTTTAAGAGGGTGGTGGGTGGGTGTGAATTCGAATTTAGTTCCTACTTTAATCATGTATCGAGCTTTTCCCCATACATTTTAGCAGTGCTGTTTCGGCCTTTTCTCAACATGTAGACACATAATACGTGGAAATGCAAAGGGCAAAGACTCTTCTTTTCAGTGAAGTATTTTTTTCGTCGAGGACAGAATCATACATTCCTGGCACAGCGGCATACAACGTTTCACACCATTTTTTCTTAAAACATTCCACAAGACATTTCTATTCACCGAATCGAAAGCTTTCTGGAAGTCAACAAAGGCGACATACAATTTTGTCTTTTTCAACCGATGTTTCTGTACTAAGGCACACAATGTAAATATTTGATCTACTGTGCTGTATCCAGATCGAAATCCAGCTCGTTTTTCTACTATTATCTCCCCGCTTTCTGCCCAGGCGGTAAATCTTTTATTAAGAATATGAGTATAAATTTTACTTAGAACACTTGTCAGTGCAACACCTCGGTAATTATCTGGATTTTTACTATCTCCTTTTTTTGTGAAGAGGAATTATGATAGATTTTGACCATGCCTCAGGAGAGATTCTTTATCGAACTGCGAGTTATGCAGTGTTACCATGAAATCAATAACTGAATTGGCACATTTGAACATTTCACAAACTTTATCTGATCCTGCGCTTTACCCCATTTAATGATTTATGCCACTTATTACCTCATTTCTTGTAATCTCACCGTTATACAATGACTCTTCTGTGTACAGATCTTCGTTGTCTACCTCCATATACGGATCATCCAAATCGTTATTAAAACCATTGAATACTTTAATAAAGTGATCATACCACTGCTGTGAGGTAATCTCATTGTAGATGACTGGTCTTCTACTAATCGATCTGACTGTTGACCAAACCAGTTTGAGTTATGTGCCGATTTTCTTAATTTGTCTAATGGATTCTCATCGAATTTTTTTTCTTCTCTTTTCATTGAAGTGTATTCTTTTCTTTCCACGACACAGATTTCTTTGCGTTCTTTTTCCCCCCAATTCTTTTGACTTAACTCTTTGATATCGTTTCAAGCATCTTTTGACAATTCTTTTCTTTTTACCACACTCGGTGTCAAACCAGTCATCCACTTCTCTCTTCGTTTTCCACACAGGTCTCACCTTACAACCAGCAGCACCATACAAAGCATTCACAAACAACACTAAGCATGTGTTAACATCAGTGTTAAGGAACTATATGGCTCTATTGGTACACTGTTTAAACTCGTCGAGTTTAATTCCTCCTTATAGATTTCTGTGCATTCCTCAGACCATACAATACGTTTCTCTTCGCAAACCTGTGGACATTCTTTTTAACAATGTTAAAAATTTTCCATTTCAGTTCCAATGGTAGATGCCAAGAGAACAATCAATCTCCAACTTTCATTCTGCAATTTTTGAGGAGGTCTTGTGATACAATAAAATAATAACACTACTATCGTTCGGCGACCCAAAGATGATTTCTCCTTTTGAAGAGAGAGAGAGAGAGAGAGAGAGAGAGAGAGAGAGAGAGAGAGAGAGAAGAGAGAGATGTGTTTATAGAAATTTCAAACGCATTTTCGAGAGAGAGAGAGATGTGTTTATAGAAATTTCAAACGCATTTTCGAGAATTTCATAATTCACGGCAACCCCGAACCCTTTCATTTGAGCGAAAGTTGTATGCTCACAGATAATTTAGTAAACAGTTTTGCAATATTAAAAAAAAACTATGTGAAGGTCTACAGGTGAAAAGTTAGCTTTTATTTCATATATGTACAATTTGAAATGTTCAAATAAAAAAATACGACGCTAAAAGTGTGCTGGGTCTATGAGAAAAATGTGGGCGTATGGAAAACAAAAACAACCCACTTTTCTGATATATTGACCAGTTCTTTAAGCCACTTTTTAGAACACACACACACACACACACACACATCAGCACCTCAGATCAACTTAATAATTGTCTCTATGGAACATTGCCAAAGCCTACAACCAGTATACATAAACACATTCCATATCCTGCAACACATTGTCTGATGTCACTTGTGGGAAGACGTTTAATGAAAACATAGCGGTAGCAGCACACACACCACACACACACACACACACACACACTGAAGGATGACACCTAGGATCCGTCATGCAATAGTCACAGTAGTAGGTTATAGTAAAAACAACAACTTTGAAGTTAAAAAGAAACGAGTTCGCGTGGGCAATGTAGAAAATAGTTTCATAATCTTGTCGGAAGTGAACGAAAGGGTAGTCTGTTCATAATCACATATAGGCAACATAGATATGGTCCAGAATCACATTATGCTTTGAATTGAACAAAAACCACATCATTTATTGTTTGTAATGTAAAGGGCGTTATTTTGATTTGATCCGGCTGGATTTTTTTTTCATTTTCACAGTGCAGTACAAAAATAAACAACACACCTCTCTGATCTTCAGAACATACCATCAAAACAGTAACATGGGTTTATGTTTATTGTTGCCCTGAGTCGATACTCCGCTTGTCTGAAAACAGCAAGGTGTGGCATTTTGATGGCTGGAATATTTGGTGCTTTTGTAAATTGTGACTGCTCTGTGGGAATTTATTCTACGATTCTCAGCCTAGATATATCCCTTCGCTTCCCGTCAGTTTGTTGGGCTATAAAAAATAAAGTGAATTTCATGCTCCCTTCCCTTCCCCATTGCAGCAGAAAAAAACAAGAGAGAGAGAGAGAGAGAGAGAAAAGAGAGAGCATCACATGCATACAAGCACACGTACACCCCAACTCGCCCATCAGTACATAAATGAACATCCTAATACACACAGCTACACATCTACCATCCATCTCAATATTGTTCATTATTGCATTGTTCGCAATGCCATAGCAACGATAGGCAGCAAAACAACCAATCTATCTATCTATCTAATTTTGCATTAGAATACACATTTTCACATCCACTTTGCTTTACAATCTAGACGAACTCAAGGGTCACATCAAGGCAATCACCATATCTTAATCGAATCCATATCAAGTTCTTTCCCTTGAATTTCGATCACCAGTGATCGACAGTTTTCTTCCCGGAGTTAGGCTGCGGCCATAGTAAACCCGGCTGTCCTGAGTTTTGACGGCCGTCTCTTTAGCCGGTAGAACGGGTCCGTCAAAGTGGCCATAGTAAACACGGATTTCCGGAGTTTGACGTCCGTCTCTTGCCGAGGTCAAGGAAATGCGAGTCGTCACTATCAAAATGGCGCGGACGAAACGGACCAGATCGTTGTTGTTGCTGTGGTGGTGGTGGAGGAAGAAAAGAGGGAGCCTACGACGTTTCGCTGTTCATCCTATCAACAGATCGAGACACATGTATGGAGAATATCACCATCTGATGCCCCAACTGCGCAATCACTCGGAGAAGTTTCATCAGTACCTCAGAATGACACCTCATTCTTTTAGTCATCTTCTTGAACTCTGTGCACCTGATCTTCGAGAAAAGTCAACTAACTTCGGCATGTCTCTTGTCACTTTTGCTGTAAATAAAGGTTCCGAGCCTCACAGCACTGATCAACTTCTCTTCGTCCATGTTTGCAAGGGAGATAAGTCATTGAGAAATCAGGAACGGAGTTCTTCCCCTTTCCCTTTCCGTCGACCCGGCAAATCGGACGTTTTGCACAAAAGTCGGAACGACGGGTTGTAAATGCCGGGCCGGGCCTGCTTCACTATGGCCACCCACATCCGTCATCGGTGACGCTACAGAGCAATTAAGCCGGGCAGGATTTTTTACCCGGGCCGGTAAAAAACCGGGTTTACTATGGCCGCAGCTAAGTGCTTATTTCCCAGCTGAGTGACCTTTCTAAATCCGCTGGTCGTTACTTTAATCAGATTTTGTTGTGTCCGATTTTACCAATCGCTATCCTTTTTTGGCACCCCCCCCCCCCTCCTTTAACCAGAGAGCCCTTAAATATGACCATTCGCAGTCGGCTCAGCGACAAACACCATGTCTTCACTTAACCAGAGGTTTCTACGTAGGTACCAATTGGCATGAGCCTTTAGTATGTATCATAGATTGAGATAATCGTTTATGGCTTTGCATAATATGGATCTTTACAATAATTTGCATCGCGTTTGTTATTCTGGTTTGTTAATTTTTTTAAAGTCATGTATACACCCTGCTACAGAGAGAGAGAGAGAGAGAGAGAGAGAGAGAGAGAGAGAGAGAGAGAGAGAGAGAGAAGCATGGAGTTATTTGATTTTATTCGAAATAATATATATTAAACAGAACATTTTTTAAAGTCTACCAGGCCATCAATATTTGGCTGCCCTGCAACGAAAGTGTCTTCAGTACCATATTGGTGAGCAATTGCTCACTACGAAAGCTGCAGTGGTAGGGATTCGAACGGATACGGTGGGGCCGAGATGCTAAGCTCAAGGTTTCGTTTCAAACAATCCATGAACGCATATAAGCATTTGCACGCCTCATATCTATTCACACACACACACGCACGCACACACATCAATTTCTATTGGTCTACCTATCTGTCCGTCCGTCTGTCTGTCTATCGGTCTATCTATCTATGTATGTGTGTATGTATGTATCTATATATCTACACACACACACACACACACACACACACACACACTCTCTCTCTATTCACATACACACAAGCGCGCACGTGCGCGGACAGAGAGAGAGAGAGAGAGAGAGAGAGAGAGAGAGAGGAGAGAGAGAGAGAGAGAGAGAGAGAGAGGACTGACAGCTTTCATTGCCAATAGCAAAAAGCCCTGTTGGCAAGGGGGCTACAATTACTGCATCAAAAGACAATGTCATCGAAAGAAAAGAGAATACCAACACATTCACAAATAATTCAAATCTACAATTGACAACACCCACCTATCAGTCCATCTCCACACACACACACTCTCTCCCTCTCCGCGCACCTCAGTGATCCATTTTCTGCGACCATCAAGCCATTAGAAAACAAAACAAAACAGTAAGTGCTGAATGTCGCTACATACGTCGTTACAAAATTTAGGTCAGGTGTGGCTTGCGATACTTTCTTTGAAATCACTAGCTTCTGCTATATATTTTGCAAATGGTATGATTTTGTTCATTCTTACTTGACAAACTGCCGCGAGATCTTTTCTCCGTGCAGCTGGCTCACAGGACACTTTGCATCTATTTCCAATATCTGCATAAGCACGACAACCGTGTTCTTCGTCCTCACTGTTGTTACTGTCTACACACATTGGGCGTTCTTTATTGTCCGATACTTCAAACCATATTTTGTTTGCGTTAAGGCCCAGAGTTCTCGTTCGAAATTTTAATAAGTTATATTTATGCCATTTCTTCGTAACGATCATGAAATACTTTTCTATCTTCAAACTAGTTTTAAACGAAAGAAACCATTCATATTTGTCGTTTCCATCCATGCTGGAATGCAGTTTTGTCTGCAAAAACAAATTAAACGATCTTTGAACTCAGAAATAAATTGGGCAATATTGCCTGCTCCCTGTAGCAAGTTATAGTTAAAAAAAAAAACCCAAAAAACTTTGAAGTTAAAAGAAACGAGTTCGCGTGAGCAATGTAGGAAATAGTTTCATAATCTTGTCGGAAGCGAACGAAGGGTTGTCTGTTCATAATCACATACAGGCAACATAGATATGGGTCCAGAATCACATTATGCTTTGAATTAAACAAAAAAAGACATCATTTATTGTTTGTAATGTCGAGGGCGTTATTTTGATTTGATCCGGCTGGATTTTTTTCATTTTCACAGTGCAGTACAAAAATAAACAACACACCTCTCTGATACTTCAGAACATACTATCAAAACAGTAACATGGGTTTATGTTTATTGTTGCCCTGTGGGTTTATTAGTTGCAGGGTGCTTACACATGTTTTGAGTTTAAAGATGGTCTGTTTGGTGCAAGAGCGTTCACAATCATCTGGGTTTCTGATGTTCTTCTGCGCCAGGCTGTTTTTGCTGTTGCATATAGATATCTGCACAACGACATGCACAACATTAATTAAAACATTTAACGGTCTGTCTAGAAATGTATCATCCAATGGTCTGCCTGAAATGTATCGCCCAAATCCCCCCCCCCAAAAAAAAAACAACAACAAAAAAACCCACCACCCTCCATCTCCCACCCCTACCCAACCCTCAGCAGTCTGTGCACTTCTTAATGCCTACCTTTCATCTTTTTTTTTTTTACCTGATCAAGTCTGACGCCGTCATGCAAATTCAATCACTATGCGGAATAAAACGCTGCATAAAGAAATCCGTTACTTGTGGGTCTGTCGTCTACGTGACTTTGAACTGGGAGTGAGATTCTCAGAGTCGGCACTCCGCTTGTCTGAAAACAGCAAGGTGTGGCATTTTGATGGGTGGAATATTTGGTGCTTTTGTAGATTGTGACTGCTCTGTGGAATTTATTCTACCATCCTCTGCCTAGATATACCCCTTCTCTCCCCTCAGTTTGTTGGGCTATAAAAAATATAAAGTGAATTTCATGCTCCCTTCCCTTCCCATCCAGCAGACAAAAACTACAAGCGAGAGCGAGGAGAGAGAGAAAGTCGCGAAAAAAACACACCTCTCACAAGTGTGTATGTGAGAGAGAGAGAGAGAGAGAGAGAGAGAGAGAGAGAGAGAGTCCAGCACATGCATACAAGCACACGTACACCCAACTCGCCCATCAGTACATAAATGAACATCCTAATACACATAGCTACACATCTACCATCCATCTCAATATTGTTCATTATTGCATTGTTCGCAATGCCATTAGCAACGATGGGCAGCAAAACAACCAATCTATCTATCTATTCTAATTTGCATTAAAAATACACATTTTCACATCCACTTTGCTTTACAGTCTAGCCGAACTCAAGGGGTCACATCAAGGCAATCACCATATCTTAATCGAATCCATATCAAGTTGTTTCCCTTGAATTTCGATCACCAGTGATCGACAGTTTTCTTCCCGGAGTTATGGTATTTTAAAACAATTTTGTTATCTGAAGCAACGTATCGCCTAAAAACCCGAAATAGACATATTCATCACAAAAACATTATTATTTTAGAATGTGCAAACGTTACGAAAAATTCATGCAAAAACCTCAAAAACAGTTGAGTTAATAAGGAAAGAAGAAAAAGGGAAGGAAAACATGTCCACTAACATGTCATTCATACATGCTGAAACGGATGGATTTACACAGGATCTATGCAACACAAATGTTACACACACACACACGCACGCATGCGCGCGCACACACGCACACACGCACACACACACACACACACGCGCGCGCGCGCGCACGCAGGAAAAGTGCTAATTATAGTAAGAACGTTCGCTTTGGCTTTACAAAGCCCTTCACTGTTCTCTGAGCAAGGCTCCCTGTCTTCACTGTCCCTTGCCGTTGTAAGTGCATCCTCAAGTCCCAGCAGTGGATTGGTTCAGCAGAAGTCACATTTCCTCCTGCACCCCAAGAGAACGGATTCTCTGGAAGCCCGCATTAATGCCGTGAAGTCAAAGACGAGCTAGTAGGTAGCATCTCGTCCCTGGAGTTGTATGCCCTTGGTGAAGATGGAGGTGGCTGTGGAAGATGTAGTGCGAAGGCTCGTGGTTGACCAGTAGCGATTCTCGTAGACAGACCATTCCTTATGACCTGCCACAAACGAAGCCGCGGATTACATTCTGACCGAGAAGTCGCCGCTAAACCATCACAAAGAACACACTAAAGCACGAATAATAGAAACTAACGCCTTAGAATGACGCTCATATACGCTAAGCATAAAGAAGACGGTACAGTCTATGAAAAAAAGAAGACACTAAAGCTGGGAAAGTGAAGACTGTGAATACAGGCAAAGCCTTACAAACGACATCAACCTTATGAAACAAAGACTAACATTCTGAAAGAAGATTACACTAAACAATATAAATGGATAACATTTAGCTCTATAAAAAAGGCTGACAGTAACCCTTTAGACAAAAAAGGTTTATAAGCCATATGGTAAGGTAAGGTAAGGTAAGGTAAGGTAAAGTAATGTTGCCAATAGCCCACAAGGGGCCATACTAGGGATGTCACCGCGTTAAAGTTAACTCACAAGTCATTACATACACAAATCAATCAAACAACCCTTTAAGATACACCTAAAACCGCACCGGAAATTTTGTTATACATTTTTTCCTTCCGTAAAATCTTAAATCCGATGAAAAATGTTAATCTCTTTCAGAAATTCAAAGATCACATCAGGTGGGACATATCTGTACAAGGTTTTCATGGAGTCTGCTGTAAAATGTTTATGTCTCACATCATGCAAGTCCCAACACGCTAAAAGAGCATGTTTCACTGTGAGTGGTACGTACATGGAATGCACCACGGAGCTTCTTCACCTTCTAAAAGATAAGAATGTGTGTAAAAGGAGTGGCCTGTACGCAAAACAGCACAAGACTTTCTACTTTACGGCCGCCTCGGTAACATGGTAAAAACTCTTTTAGGTTTGGACGGATTTTAAATAGTTTGTTATCCGTCTGCAAGTTCCATTGCTCTTGCCAGAGGTCTTTGACGTAAGCCTGGGATTTTGGTTCATATCAGGGTGATGGATAAACAATCTGTTTATGTTTTCTTATGACACTCTTGGCAAGTTGATAAACCAACCCGTTGCCTCAAATGCCCGCATGGCTGGGAACCCAAGCAAAAACCATGCTATATCCATCTGATTTCAGAAAGGTGTACAGTTCGAATAATTTCATTAGTTAAGGCTGCTCGAGGTCACGGCTGGCAATGGTCTCCAAAGTAGAAAGTGGGTCTGACAAAATGAGGAAACCTATATATGTTTTCATTTAGAGACTATTTCAAGAACCAGGACCAAGGCTGTCAACTCAGCAGCGTAGATGGAGCTGTCAGAGGGAATGTGTTTAAAACATCTCTGAGAAACACCTGCTAAACAATACACAGTTGAGGCAACCCCTCCTCAGATTTGAAACCGTCGGTGAAAATTCTTCCGAGGGATGGAAACTTCGAATACAGTTCGGCAAGGACTTGTACGCCACGGAGCTAGTGGTATCTTTACGGTACGAGGCTAAATCAAATCGGATCTCTGGAGTAATGAAAGTCCAAGGTGGGTCATCAGGAAACTTGCATAAATGACACACGACTCGAGGTCTATATCTGCATTGTTCAAATGAGGAAGCGTAAGCATACGAAGTCCCAAGGGTGAATGGACTGGGATGGTCGTCGAATTTCTTTTGGAACTTTGGGTCAAAAAACACAATTGTATACAGAGTTTGGGTTTTTAAAGGAGAGGTTCAATGTGCAGTTTAAGGTACGTTTCAGCCAATGGTGCGAGAGGGATGGTTTTCATGCATCAGCATACAGGTGGATGGGGATCTAGACTTTTCAGGTAGGAAGGTCTGGCCGAGCCTTAGACTACACGTCCACAGTCCAATTTGGAGCGGATCAGCTCTGTAAAAATGGAATAGTTTTCTTATCAGCGTCCCAATACTCAAAGGATCGGCAAAAAACTGACGAAAATTGTGAAAATGGAACACTGTGTTTTGGTGCTTGAAAAGGTAAACCCGTTCTCCTCGGCCCACCGTCGAATCTTTGAGTCGACACCGTAAGTTGGCATAAGAGGCTCCACCTGCACAGAGTGCGAAGTCATCAAGAAACTGAGAGGACTTGGAACCCCGGTTTACTTAACTGACAATGTTGATAATTCTGAAGCTGAACAGAGCCTGAGGAAGAATGCTCCCTTAACGTAAACATAACTGCCCATGGATGTCCGACTGCAAGATGCCAGTACGGACTCGGAACTGCCGATCAGCCAGAAAGTTTTGAATGAATACAGGCAGATAACCACGAAAACCAAGTTTATTAAGGTCTATAAGAATTTCGGATTTCCAAGTGGTATCACATGCATTTCCCAGATCAAGAAGGAAAGCAACCACATATTGTTTATTAATGAACGTATTGCGGATGGTGGTTTCCAGACGGACTAAATGGTCAACGGTCGAGTGGTACTTCCGGAACCTGCACTGTTCATTGGCCAAAACGCTATTGGTTTCCAGCTTATACGTTAGACGGGAGCTGACAATCTTTCCTACTATCTTGCAGAGGCATCTCCTCAGAGCTATTAGACGATAGCTTGAAGGATGGGTAAGGCCTGTTTCCAGGTCTAGGAATTGGACTGATCATGGCTTTTGACGCGCCCAATTTTCTGACACTTGAAGCACCGAATCCGAGACGGAATGTAAAGTTGAATGCACACATTCGAATAACCCACTTTGATGACTTCAGGCAACGAAGGGGTACAGAATGTTAGAAAAAAGGTGTTGGTGGGCACTCTTTCTCTTCCTTTGCGAACTGTGACCCCACACGCGTTAATTAAACAATGGGAGGCACTATCAGTTTTTAATTTAGTCTCCGAGACGCCTTCAAGATCCGGGAATCTAATGACTCCCTTGAACGCACTCAACTGTTTATGGAGTATCACCCGAATCTCTCTCCTAGTTTTGTGGTACTCAGCAGCTGTTCAGACAAGCCCTACGAGATGAAGGCACTAAACATGTCAAAACAAGACAATAAACCGACAAAAGAGGTCTAATACTGTACAAAAAGACCCATAACACTGAAACCTTTGAAAGGAAGATGCTATATCTATGGAGTGAAAACACTACAACTTTTAAAAAGGGGAACTTCAACCACCTACAACGACTACACTAGCCACTTAAAGAGGACACTGAATCCATTAAAAAACACACTAAAGGAGAGGATACCAAAAATGCTATCAAAGGAGGTCGAGAATACTTGCACTATTTAAAAGATAAACACCAGCTCCCGCAAAAGTAGGAAATTAAAATTGTCTTGATTTGTTTGTCATTGTTTTTGGCGGACTCGCTAAGAATTTGACGGACTCACTAAGAATCATTTTCAAAATTTGAAACCTGTGAGAGGATTCACATGCTGATGGTTGCCATGTCAGGTTTTCTGTGGATGACAGGATACTCGGATCAGGAATACCAGGTGCGCACTAGGAACGTTATTTCAGGAGGAGGATGAAAGACTTCAAGAGCTCTGCAGCCCGAACCAAAATGATCTGAAAGCATGCGTCCATGCTCCAGATCCCTTGATTCTCAAGACCTGCTCCACACCCCGAGTCAGCCTTTCATGCCTTCCAGGAAACATTCCCTCTGGTACTCCCCGTTTTCTATCCTTGTTCCCCAGAACACCGACATAGGAAACGGTCTTATCTTCCAAGTCATACGAAAAATAGACACCGAATCCTAAAGAAGACGACTCTAAGCCCAAAAGAGAAGCTACATAAATCTGTGAGTGAAGGTGACACTGAAAAGAGGAAAGAATACTTTAAGACCTGTGAATGAAGAACACACAATACCTAGATAAAGGTTACATTAAACTTTTTGTATGGAGGAGGCACATAACCTGGAAAAAAGACGAACTCCTAGGACAAAACAAAACAAACAACAACAAAATACCAAACCACCTGGAAGGTATGATATAAGGTATGATGAGGTTGCTTATAGCCCAGCCGGCCGCAAACGGCCATATCAGGACTGTCACTGCGTTGAAGACATTTCACACCACCTTTTAAAATGCACCAAAAACACACCGGAAATTTCAAATTAAAAATGTTGATCTTTCAAAAATTAAAAGATCACATCAGGTGGGACATATCTGAACAAGGTTTTCATGGAGTCTGTTGTAAAATGCTTATATCTCACTCCATGCAAGACCCAACACTCTAAAAGAATATGTTTTACCGTGAATTGTACACAACATGGAATGCACCACGGAGCTTCTTCACTCTTTAAAAGAAACGAATGATCTACAAACGAATGGCCAACGTGCAGCCGGCATAAAACTGTTTCTTCTTTGCAACCACCAGAGGTAGATGAGAGGAACGCTTAGGTTTGGATGATCTGGAAAAGTTTGTAATCCGTCTGTGTATTCCAGTCCTCTTGCCAAGTCTTTGATATAACCGTTAACCTTCGGTTTCAAATCTGAGTAGGGGATAGATATGTTGGACAGTTTCTTCGTTGTGGCATTCCTGGCCAAATGATCAGCTTCTTATTTCCACTAATGCCAAGATGACCAGGAACCCAAGCTAGAACAATGTTGTGACCTTGCGCTTTTAAAGAGGTAAAAAGTTCAAAAGAGTTTAAAAGTTCAGGGTGGTGGAGGTTACGGCCTGTTACGGCCTCCAAAGCTGACAGCGAATCAGTCAAAATCAGAAAGTCCTTGTTTATAGATTGAGGAAGTATCTGCAGCACTAGAACCAAAGCCGTTAATTTCAGCAGAGTAAACAGAACCTGACGGAATATGCTTTGACATTTGAGAAGGAACACTTAGGCAATAGGCTGCACAAGCCACTCCATCATCGGACTTTGAACCATCAGTAAACATTTTCAGAAAGGATGGGAATTTGTACAGAGATTGGCTAACAATGCCTTGTATGCCAGAGAACTGGTGGATTCTTTGCGAAAAGCAGCAAGATCAAAGCATGTTTCTTGTGTGAAAAAGGTTCATGGAGACTATCTGTTAATTGGGAGAAGTCAGACAATTCCTAGAACAAGACCTGTATTTTGTGTGAAAAAGGTTAATGGAGACTTATCTGTTAATTGGGAGAAGTCAGACAATTCCTAGAACAAGACCTGTATTTTGCGCATGGACTGCATACGAAGTCCAAATGAAGAATACGGTTGTGAGTTTCTTCCAATTACTTTAAATTGAGGATCGATTAAAAACGAAATCACAAGCAAGTTTCCTGGTTCAGAGAACAATCTGGATAGGACTTCAAGGATAGTGTCAGCCTCGATTAGATAGGTATTCACCAGCCTCTGCATCAGGCAGTACACAGGGGTGTGCGGGAAAGAGGGACGAAGCCCTAGATAATGAGCAGGATCAAGACTTCAGATAAGAGGGTCTCACAGACCGTACACGACACGACCATAGTCAGTTTAGAACGGACCAAGGCTCTGTAGAGGTTGCAGCAAAGTTTCTTATCATGCCCCATCAGTGTAGTTTCGACCACGGATGTTCAGGCTTTCTGGCAAGAAGTTTCTAAGTGTATAATGTGACAGGAAGTTGAGCTTTTATCAAAATAACTCTCAAACATTTGGCCCTCAAAAGGTGGGAAGGGAAATTACTCATCTTGAATTTAGGTCAGTAAGAACAGTCGAAATTATGAAAGTGAATGCACTGGATCTTGTAGCATGAAAAGGTAAAGCCATTTTTTTCTGCCTCCAGACGTATGTTTTATATGCTACGTTTACACGGGATGCAACTAACTTGCAAACCAACTTGCGACTAACTCATGGAAACCGGTGGAGACTGGTGGAGACTGATTGCCCCCGGTTGTGGCCCCGGTTGTGGCCCGTCGCTGCCGGTCTCAGAAACCAACGGATTTTCCCGATTTTTGGTTGCATGTTTGGTCGCAAGGCTCATTTTATTTTCACTCCCAGACCGATAATTTTGGAGGGCCTTGCAAACTAAACTGCGAAAAAACGGTCGCCGCCGGTTGCCACAGCTTGCCGCTCGTCTCAGCCGGTTTCCAACAGGAAATTGATGACGCAAGCGGCACGCGTGTCACGGATTTTTCTGTCTGGCTTGGCAGACGCTCGCAGGAGCCTAGTTAGTTGCACGTAAGTCGCCGCCGGTTGCATCCTGCGGAGACCGTCCAGTCGCATGTACAGCTTTGCAACCAAAATTTGAATTTGGTTGCAAGTTAGTTGCATCCCGTGTAAACGTAGCATTACACAAAGCTGGACCCTGCGCTGAACACTTGAGTAAAAAGCTTCCACTTGCACAGAGGGCAAAATCATCTGCAAACAACGAGCAGTTAGAACACTGTTGAATTGAATTTAAAAATGTTGTTGATTTTTATTCAAACCATCTGAAAAAACACGTCCATGACATCCAAAGAACCACGAACTAAACACTATGCAAGAATATTTTGACCCTTCACAACAATTGAAGTGTCGGATAAAGAAAAGTAACCAGCGCCGTGGCAAAGTGGTTAGCGTTGCGAACTCCCGTCTAGGAGGTCGTGGTTCGATTCCCATCAGAGTCAGGTGGGATCTTCTCCTCCGACCGGCTCCTACCGCGATTTGAGTTTGCAACGGGCTCAATTGGGAAGACTGGGACCACACAGTCCGAGTTCATCCACTTAATGGACGCGTCTCAAATAGCCCGACCAACACTGCATGTGTCTGTGTATCTCGGGCCGGGTTGACGCCGGGATATATTATGAAAATAAGAGTAGAGTACAGCCCTGCCATGCAGTCTCGGACCGGGAAAGGAAATCCGTGGCATCATCTTCATCATCGTCATCGATCAGCATAACAAAGCCTCAAATTCTGTGGCCCTTCATGCCCTGCTCTCATGGTGACCTCCGTTTCGATGTCCTCTCCACGTCCATGGCCTTGGCCTTCCGATGGGTCACAGGTATTGGCCAGCCATGGGGGCTGTCGTTGGACGAACGTGGTGGCGCCCCTCGGAGCGAGAGCCCACTCACGCCGGCTCCGCGACCAAGCAATTATTGTTGTCCGAAGGGGCTTAGTAGGTGGTGTCCTGCGCATGTTGGATCAGAACAGGGGCCACTGAACACTACCGAAGTGACTCGGCAGCAGTGCAGCGTCTCCTCCGGTAGTTGCCACTTGACGGCTTGACATTGTTTACTCCCGTGGATTGCCAGTGCCGAGGCTGCGGCGGGCCGGGCCGGGCTGGGCTGTCTGTGTCGGAATGAGCGGTGTGGGTACAATGCCACTAAAGTGGCACAAAAGATGGCAAAAAAACACAATAAAAAACACACACAAAGCAACAAAAACAGTATATAAAAGCTCGCCACCACTCTCCTCGCATTCTGTTGCCTTCCCCGAGTTGATTCGTACTCCTCCCCGTTTTCCACGGTCGTTGATGCGCGAGTGCCTTGCCCTGGTGACAAAAACAACGATAATTTCTGTGAATATTGACTAGTCTTCGCAATGATTCTGCTTCACTAAAATTCAGCGAAATGATTTTGATTTTACAAAGTATCTGCGTTCTGTTATCTTGCTATCTAATGATATTTAGGTTAATACGATATATGATATGAACAACATAAAAGGTTTCAACAATAGCGAAGTAACCTTTTACGCTCCATTTTTAGTTTCAAACAGCTTAAGACAGATTGCCACAAAGGAACTGGTCGATTGGACATTCGGTGGAGGAACATTTACCAACGCATGGTATGTCAGCGACTTCATTAAAATAATAAAGATCAACGTTTCTGAGCCACCTTTGTGTATGTGTATGTGTGTGTGTGTGTTGTGTGGGGGGGGGGGGTGTAGGTGTGGGTGTGGGTGCGTGCGTGCGCGCATGTATGTATTACAGTGTTTAGGCGAGAGGATAGTTGGCATTCGTTTCCAATTCAAGCTCCGAGGAAAAAGGTCATTTTGAAAAATCTGCTTCAGTGGTATGTTCATACATTTCTAAATACTTTAAGCCAAGGGACAGATTCCACACGCGCAAATACTGCATTGATGCGAAACGAATTGCAAAAAAAAAAAGTTCGACATCAACCTTATTCCCCACCCACCATCCCCCTACTCCTCTAACCGCGGCAGTCTTGTTTGAGCACTGTTCTTGCAACTGTTATCAGGATCCCAATATACTTTAGTCTCTTTCTCTTCTCCAACTGTCCTAGAGCAGTTGTAATGCGTTTGTGTTTTGTTGGTTGAACATTCAGACAGACAGACAGACGACAGAGAGAGAGAGAGAGAGAGAGAGAGAGAGAGAGAGAGAGAGAGAGAGAGAGAAAGAGAGAGAGAGAGTGTGTGTGTGTGTGTGTGTGCGTGTGCGTGTGTGTGTGTATGCGCGCTTGCTTGCTTGTGTTTGGAGAGAGAGAGAGAGAGGAGAGAGAGAGAGAGAGAGAGAGAGAGAGAAATGAGAATGTGTGTGATAGAGAAAGTGTGTGTGTGTGTGTGTGTGGGGTGTGTGTGTGTGTGTGTGTGTGTGAGAGAGAGAGAGAGAGAGAGAGAGAGAGAGAGAGAGAGAGAGAGAGAGAGAGAGAGAGAGAGAGAGAGAGAGAGAGAACTGACCCTCGGGTTCAACATGGTCTTTCATTCTTCCCTACCAATTGCGACGGTTGTCCAGATAACCGATGAACGGCAATTAATGAGACGCCAGGTCGACTGATGTTATAGTTCCAGTCCAAATGCTGAACGAATCCTTTGCCGACAGTTCTGGTTCATGAGTCACTGTTCAGGCAGTCCTGAAACATACCGTACTTCTGTCAAATCTGCAGTGGCAAACAAGACCATAGAATGTTCTGAAAAAATATGTTTGATCCACAGAGATAGAATTGACAATTGGGTTGCAAAATTCAGATAATTTATAAATGTTTTTCTTTGCGTACGGTTGGAGCCGCTCATTTGATTTCGATATTTTGTTAATTATTTAATGTTTAAGATAAGCTGGTTTGAAAAGTTATACGGTGGATATGCACGAGTCGATCTTATTATCTCTTCGCCTTTAGTGATTATTTTCCAGGAATAAATCCTAAAAAGAATATCTGAAAATCATATAACCGACCAGTCATCATAGTGCAGCAGTTCATGTCTCGTACGTACGGCTACGGGCTGGAGGGTCGAATCTCATCAGCGGCCTTTACTGGTGGGAGATTTCGGCCCCAGCCGGCTCCTGTCCAACGTTGAGAGTGCTATGGGTTGGAATGGCACGTCTGAAACCACAGTCATGGTTGATTTCACGTAAAAAGAAAAGAAATAAAGTGTTTTTTCATATCAAACTTACGGAGTAATTCTGCATGTAGCCCTACGCTCGGGGCTCGGTAGATGCTAGTAATTACTATCAAACATCCCTGTGACAAAGCCTCAGATCAGAATAATCTCCATAGCATCACCCTCATGATTCTCATCATCTTTGATCTTTTTCAAAAACACATTTCAGCAAATTCTGCGACCTGCTCTCTGAGTCGTCTGAACTGCCTACTCCCTCTCTACATACAGACCCTGGTGGGCGAGTGCCCAAACCACCGGAATGGTCAAGTTGATGGGGACTTTGGCTGTACGACTGGAGCGGCATTTTGTAGGGGAGGATGCTCATGCACACCTGCTTCGTAAATAGTGTGTGTATATGTGTGTGTGTGTGTGTGTGTGGGGGGGGGGGGGGGGTGCGTGCGTGCGTGCGTGCGTACATGCATACACATGCTGGTAACGGGTGGAGATTCGAGGAGAGGAGGCAGCAAGGAAAGCTGGTGGGGGAGGGGGAGAGGGGAGAGGAAAACGTAGTTATTATTGGGGTTCCCTAGAAATTTGTCACCCGCTTTAAAAGAAACGTTGTGAAATACAGAATGCGGACACTCTCAACAGAACAAGGGGAAAATTGAAGCCTGGAGTCAAGCGAATTCCCATGTTACACCCGTTAATATCTGTAAAATGTTTCTTGCGCCGCTCTTGAAACTGAACGATTTTAACGTGGCAAACTGTTCCACCCCTTTTCGCTTGATCCCTTTGAAAACGTAGCTGTTCTCAAACTGCCTGAACTTACCATTGGAGGCGGTGTTGTACCCTGGTTTGAAGCCCTGGACGATTCTTCTCGGTCGCTGTCTCACTCGCAGACCTATCAGATGAATTTGGCTGTTCTTTGGAGAACCCCAAGGCACCCACACAGCCACCGTACCTCTGGCAGGGCACCGTCTCTCAGGTCAGCATGGCTTGGGAATTCCTGTAGGACATGTTGTGCCATCTACTCCACTCGCCCGGGCTGGTTGAAGGGCCAAGGACAATCTTCAACTTGTGGTCAATGTCATATTCATAGCCTGTGAAAAGCGATTTTTTTTTTCAGTTCTGACAAGATCATGTAGGGCATCCCTGGCCGCCTGCATCACCCAGGAAAGGATTTTCTTAAACTTTTTAGTACTCCCGCGTTGAACACAGTAACAGTCTTAGTAATATCCAGACACTAGATTTGCATGCCTTTGGTGGTGAGGGTAATTGTCCTGGAAGACGTAGAGCAATGGTCCTCGAGTAGACGGGTGCCGATTTTCGGAGAGTAATCACCCTTTATGATCTAGCTTGAAAAAAAATTCTGACGAAGGAAAAATCGCCCAATCGTGAGAACACAGACACTAATTCCTATGAAGAAGACGCTAAAGCCTTGGAGGACAGTTCATGAACACTGAACGTGGAAAAAAAATCATCAAAGCCTAGGATTCAAACCTCAAAAACCTGGGAAGACAATAATCTCTGCCCTGTGAGTAAAGCATATGCCCTAAATAAAAACAGAAATCAACCTCAGGAAAAACGACTCCGTTATTCTTGATAACACTGAACTATACGAGAGGCGGACATCAAAACCAACGAAAAAGGATGACATTAAACGTTATGACAAAAAAGGACTGTAAACTCTACAGAGGAAAGATGCTAAAACTTACTTAAAGAGGAAAAAAACTATCAACTGAGAACACTAAAACCTTAAAAAAAGGACACTGAACCATATAAAAGGAGGACCTAAACCTTGTGAAAAGATCAAATACCAAATGAAAGGGCATTAAACCTCTTGGAAAGATGACGCTTAGCCCTACAAAAAATGAAACTACACTGTAAAAAAAAAGCCTAACTGCTGTGAAAAAAGGAGACTAAACCTTTGGGAAAAGAGACAAAGCCTGTGAACTGGGGAAACCAGGCCGTCCAGAAGGACAATACTCGCTACTTAAAAGGGATGCTCAACCCTTTGAAAGAACATTAAACAAGAGCATATCAATGCCCATAAAAGGAAAAAATACTAAATACTATTTGAAAGACGACACCAAATCGTACTATAAAAAAGAGCAGCAAAACATATGAAAGGATCCACATGTTGACGCTGCCACAGATCTTCTGTGTATCAAAGGACGCTCAGATCAGGAGGTACCAGGTGCGCACTAGGGAATATTTCTGGAAAAGGTCTACGGACTTCCTCGACACTTCTGCAGCTCAGACCCAGATGATCTGAAAACATGCGTCATGTCCAGATCCTAAATGTGGAAAACTGTACGTAGTGGAAGTCAACTATTCATGCTCTTCCCAGAAAAATATTTCCTCGGGTTTTACCCCTGCTTGTTTCCTTGTCCCACAAAAACACTGACATAGAAAACGAAAAACTTTATAAGCATATGAACGCCCGAACTAATGCTAGGAAAGACGCACAAAATCGGGGAGAGAAACCTCCATTTTGTGAATCAGGAAGACAATAAACCCTGACAAAGATGACGGGACACAAAGCCCTTTTAAAGAAGGGGCCAAACAACCGAAAAAGACAAATAGTTGATTGAGAAGTCACAAATTCCTAAGGGAAAGAAGAAAACCATCTGAAAGCACACAGTGAACTTCTCTTTAAACCCAGATACTGAACTCTGTTTAAAGAGATTCTAGGTCTACAAACACAACTCAGTATGAAGCTTGTGGGGGGGGTGGGGGGGGGGGGAGGGGGGGCTGTACTGGAAAAGTGCAGGTGAAGGGAGGCGGAAAAAGAAGAAAGTTTGAAGTATAAGACCACCGCATTTTACTCTCCTAGTAGAAATAAGGTTTCCCCGGCACACTTGCCTTGGTCCCCGTTTTCCACAGCCGTGATAAGGAGTTCTTTCCCCCTGTCGATGTAAAATTGAATATTTTTAACACCAGAATTCGTGTGCAAATACTTCTCAAATACAAAATTCATTTAAACTAATCGGGTTAAGATAATGTATTATTGTTTACCTATCCGTATGCATCAAAATCGCTACGCTAAGATTAAAGTGCACTGTGACCTTAGAGTGAAGGGGGGTGGGTGGGTGTTATTTGTGGGAATGTATTTATATATATTATATATATAAATGGAGAAAGTAAATTTTAACCTATAAAACCAAAAATATCCCCTATGCTACACCAGAGAGCTCCCAAAAAGGCTAATGAGAAAACGGAAAAATTTGTACGCAATTTAAGTGGAGGGCTTTCTTTTACCTTAATCCTAAGCACAGCAGGAAAAGACGGACAATATGGAATCAACTCATTGGAGATCTCCACCAGTTATTGAAGAGATGAGGAGTTTTGAGGAAAAAATAAAAAACATGATTTCCCACCATTAAATTTAGGAAAATAAACAACAACTTCCAAAAATCTCTGAGCAGCAATATAAAAGTATAATGCATGATAAAAGAATATTTGGGTCAAAGCAGACAAAATAGTAATTTTTACAAAATGGAAGTAAAGATTACGAGCAGCTCCTCACCAAAACATCAAATAAATACAAAAAAGCTGAAGAGGAAACATGTACTACCATCAGGAAAGAAGAAAAAAAAATGGTGGAACGCATAGAACTAAGTGACAGGATAGAAACCACTGCTAAAAGAGAAGCATTTATAACACTCAAAGATCAAAAACCTAATTTTCAAAAAAACCCCCTCATGTAGACTGATCAACCCACAAAATCTGAATAGGAAGAGTAAGCAAGCAAATCCTAGAAAAAATAGTAGCTGATGCCCAAATCAAATCTTGAACGAACCCCTTTGGAAAAATACTCATGAGGTGGTGCAATGGTTCCAAAAATTAAACAAACAAAAACAGAAACAACCTTTATCGCATTCGCAATTGTGGATTTTTACCCCTCCATCAATGAAGAATTGCCCCAGGAAAGCTTTGGAATTTACTCCAAATATACTGAGATAACAAATTCAGAATTGGAAATCATATTCCCCACAAAAAAAAACAGTGTTGTATTAAAAAGGAGCCTTACATGAAAAAAAACAGATTTTAAATTTGACTTTTGACGTTACAATGGGTTCATATGTGGTGCGAAAACATGCGAGATAGTGGCCTGTTTTCTATTGTCAAAAATGCACAAACTACTTGGGCATAGAGTTGGGTGTACAGAGACGACGGATTGGCGGCATGGACAATACACCTAGAGAGGAGAGAATAAAAAAAGAGCTATGTAAATTGTTCCAAAATCCAACTTAAAAATTACAATAGAAGCCAACAAAAAAGGTAGTCAACTACTTGGGTGTAACACTAGATTTAACAAAAACCAATACAGACCATACAAAAAACCCCTGATACACCACTATATGTAAATTCCTGAGTAACCACCCCCAAAAAATCATTAAAAACGATACCACAAGGGATAAACAAGAGGTATCCCCAAACCCTTTTCCCGCAACGAAGAAAAATTCAACGATGCAGCAACGGACTACCAAGAAGCACTGTTGAAAGTGGACACAACTACAAGTTGAAATATGAACCTGAAAGTACCACTGGAAGCAGGAAGAAAAACAGAAAGAGGAAAATAACCTGGTACCCAAACCCCCCATTATGATGGTTTCGTGAAAACCAACATTGGCAAAGAATCTTCAAAAAAACTAACAGAATCGTTCCAGAAAGACCATAAAAATTTTCAAAATATTCAACAAGAACACTATCAAACTATCTTACTCTTGTATGCCAAAACTTAAAAAAAATAATTGATGCTTCAAACAAAAGAAAACCAACGTCAAAAAAGGGGTGACAAACGGAAATCTTGCAATTGCACAAACAAAGAGCAATGCCCTCTGAACAACCATTTTCTCTCTGACAACATGTATACCAAGCCACTGTGACAACGAAAAGAGGCAAAAAAAGACATACATAGGGATCACAGAAAACAAATTTAAAGCCAGGTACGCCAATCACAGCAATCTTTTAAGTATGAAAAAAACAAACACCAAACAGAATTAAGTAAACATATATGGGATCTAAGAAAGCAAATACAGATTTTAACATCACATGGAAAATAATCAGAAAAGCAGCAGCATACAATAATAGCACAAGAGATGTAATTTGTGCACAACAGAAAAGTGGATGATTCTATGCAAACCCAGTATGGCTACATTGAACAAGAGTTGAAATCGTAGACAGTTGCAGGCACAAAAGGAAATTTTTATCAAAAGTATAAATAGCAACCCCGATAGGACCCCTCATACTCAATAGAGAAGAAAGACTTACAACCCTAACAGGGCCCCCCCCCCCCCCCCCCCCCCCCCCCCCCCTTGCACAAACACGTGCAACAACCCTCATATTCAATAAAAAAGACTTACAACCCTAACAGGGCCCCCTCGCACAACACGTGCAAAAACAACCAACTGGACTACAGTTCACAATCCAAACACATATATCGATCGAGGTCAGTAGCAGGGAAAGGCAGGGATCTGAAGAGAGGAAAAGACCTCGAAACAAATTTTTAGTCCCCGGTTTTAAGATTTGCTTTTAATCATTGTATATATATATATATATTATATAATATTTTATATAATATTATATAATTTTCTTCTCTCTTTCTCTCTCTCTCTCTCTCTCTCTATATATATATATTTACACACACATATTTTATATATAACTATATTATATATATATATTATATATATATATTTAATTTTATTATATATGTGTGTGTGTGTGTGCGCACGCGTCAGTGTGTGTGTGTGTGTGTGTGCGGTGCGTGCGCGCGCGAGTGTGTGTGTGTGTGTGTGTGTGTGTGTGTGTGGTGTGTGTGTGTGTGTGTGTGTGTGTGTGTGTGTGTGTGTGTGTGCTCGCTTACGCGCGCGCGCTTAATTTCATTAAGAATGTTACACGCTCTCTTCTTTCATCAGATTTAGGGATTTCCCCCTCTCGCCCCGGTTTAGCGTAATCTTCTTCCATCGCGCCTCGTTTCTCCACTCTCACCTCCAATGAAAAAATCTAAATTTCTTTCATTGCTGCTGAACCAATATCAGAATTCCCAACACATTTTGCCCCCTTTTCTCTGTTCTATGGTTCCAGAATACGCGTTTGAGGTCAATTACGTTGTCGGTTGAAAACAAGTAAGATAAGATAATGTTGCTTTTTAGCCCAGCCGACCGCAAAGGGACATCGGGCTGTCATACGTTAAAATCAAACTCACCAGTCATTTGGGGGAAAAAAAAAAAAAAAAAACCTTTCAAACAAGTGCAATATTTTCCTTTGCATTAAGTTACTGTAAAAACCGACAGCTGAGTTCCCTGTAACAGATTAGTCATGAAGTCTGTTAAGTTGGGGCAGAAAAAGGCGGTAAGGCACGGAGAGGGGGTGTGGGGAAATGAAGGGATAAAGAAGGGAAGATGGGAGGGGAGGGTTGGAGATCCACTTCACATCGCACAACAAAGGGGGAGATGGGGCTTAAAGAATCCATTTGGAAAAAAAAAAGCAAACACCCTACAAAGTCCAAAAAATCAGATATTGTAACTTTACATACCTATATATCTATCTGTCCGTCTATTGTCTGCCTTGCAAGGAACTAAACATGCCAGTTAACCCCCGGGTTTCAAGAACTGATTCAAAGTACAGAATTTTCACTTGCCTCGCCGTCGGTTGTCTTTAAAGCACTTGGGTGGTTTGTAGTCATGCGAATCCCTTCCAAGACGTGTATGTTCTTGATGAGTTGGATTGGCCGGAAGACGCTCCACAAATGGTGTCTGATAGGCTGATACTAATTCCTCGTAGAGTGGGCCACTTTATGGCCTGCCGAAAGAAAGCCCCCCCCTTAAGATTAAAATTCTGAAGAAAGAACACCAAGCATGAGAAAGAATTAATAACTATTGAAATGAAAGAAGACACCAAGACCTTTAGTTAAATAAAAACGGAAACTGAGAAAGATACCTGAAAGCCAGTGAAAGGCTTTTAATCTCAAAAAGAATACTCTAAAATCCTGTGATGAAATCAAGACTAAAACTCCTTGACAAGTTACTTAACCCCAAGAAAAAGCTTTGTCTTAACACTTTGTAAGAAGATAACGCTAAATTATGCTAAGCCTGATGGAAGAAGAGAAATTAAACCCTTTTGACAAGCCGCTATAAGCTCTATGGATTTGGGAAAACATTAAACATAAAACAGTACAATAACCCCACAGAAGAAAGACCACAAAACCCCAAAGAAAGGGACACCAACCAGTAAGAGAAGAGGGCCTCATCGCACTTGATAATGGCAACCGTCTGTCTTTAGACAATGGGTTGCGCCGTGGATCAGTCAGTTCTGAAGATGCAGCGCCTGCTGTGGCTGAAGAGCCCAATCCCCGAGCGGGGGACTCTGTTGTAGCTGCTGGTGGTGAAGTCTTGTTCATGAGTGTCTGTTGGTGCCAACGTGATTCTTTGCAGTCTGCGGCGCCTCCGTTCTTCCCACTGGGCCACTTCCTCTGCTCTGCTTGCTTGATGCCGGCCTTAATGGACTGTCAGCTGATCCGGTCTGAGGCTGCTTTTTTCCAGGTCTGCTGGGCCGAGGCTGCCTGCCCAGGGGTCGCGCTTACACACATATTTGTAGCGAATGGCGGGCCGTCAAGTTAGATGTGGAACCTTTAGTCCTCTCCACGTGCAGCATGTCCTTTGGGATGCGACCGTGGTACATGCGGCTGACGTGGCTAAGCCAGCAAAGGCGTTTCTGTTCAGCATAGCGAACACGTTAGGCATCCCTGCCTGGCCAGGACACGTCCGTGTTAGTGATGCGGTTCTGCTAAGTAATGCTCAGGAGTCTTCCGAGGCAGCGCAGGTGGAAGGCATTGTCTATGTTCTTGTCGGGAGTATAGGGTCTACGCTTTTTGCTTCCGTAGAGAGAAGTGTTAAGCACGCAGACTCGGTGCACTTTCATCTTGGTGTTTGACGTTAGCATGGTGTTGTCACAGACTCTCTTCGCTAGACGGGCCCCATCGCTGTTGCTGCCTTGCCGATCCGCACGTTCAGCTCGGTGTCCAGAGCTGCTGGAAATGGAGTCCAGTTTAACCAAGTCGTCGACCACTTCGAGGGTGTGATCGCCAATGGAGGTGCGGGAAGTACTGCTGACGTGTTACAGGCCAAACTCGGTGCATGCAGGCATCAGCGAAGTAGATGGTGAGCCGTTGCAACGCTTCCGGTGTTGGCTGTGAGGGTGGTGTCTGCTGCGAAGAGCATCTCCCTGATGAGGACTTTCCGCACCTTCGTCTTTACTCGGAGGCGTGCCAAGTTGAAGAGGCTTCCATCACTCCGAGTGTGGAGGAAGATGCTGTCTTTGGACAGTCGGAAGGCGTAGTGCAGCAGCAGGGAAAAGAAGACGCCGAAGAGCGTCCGAGCGAGCACGCACCCTTGTTTGACATCGCTCTTGATTGGGAAGCGGTCCGAAGATGAATCATCTACTGGACAGTGCCATTGATGTTGTCAAGGTACGACTTGATCATTTTCAGGAGCTTGGAGGGACATGCAATCCGATGTTGTAGGGTGAAGACGTCTGACCTACTACCAAGTCGAACGCCTTGGTCAGGTGGATGAACAAGGGTTGTCTCTGCTCGCGGCGCATCTCTTGTAGCTGCCTCAGGGAGAATATCATGTCGAACGTCGACCTCGCAGTTCTGTGCCTCTGGGCACACTCTTTTGGCGAGTTGCTGCTGCTTGTTGAGGACAAGAGGGGCGAAGGCTTCACCGACAATGCAGACACTACGATTCCATTTGTTCTTGTATAGCGTGATGATTTTTGCATCGCGCATGTCCTGGGGTACGATCGCTTCCTCCCAGCACCGCAGGAGAAGCTCATGGAGGCGACTTGAGGATAGAACTCTCCTTGCTGGCTTTCATGACTTCTGGCGGAATGCTGTCACGTCGCTATCTGGACTCCCCCCCCCCCCCCCACCACCCACCCCCGCCTTTACTTCTTTTTTCCCCCTCGTTTTGTTTTTTGTTGTTGTTTTTTTCTCTTTTTTCCTTTTTTCCCCTTTTTTTCCATTTTTAAGGCGGTATTTTTTTCCTTTTTTTTTCTTTCCGTTTTTTCCTTTCTCTCACGTTCACCATGCAAAATCTGTGTGTACATTACCGATGGACAATTGTTTGATAGTTTTAGTGTGTAGGAGAATGATACAAAATGTCTGGGTTTATGTACTGATGTGTGGTTGTTACCGACACTTTCATTCTGCTGTGATAACTTCATTCTAACAAATGTGTACAATTAAATCAACATAAGGATAATGAAGTATTCATAGAATTAAGAGCAAAAAACAAAATGTGCGTGCGCGCACTCGCGCGTGTTCGTATGTGCGTATGTGCGTGCGTGTGTGGTGTGTGGTGTGTGTGTGTGTGTGTGTGTGTGTGTGTGTGTGTGTGTGTGTGTGTGTGTGTGTGTGTGAGAGAGAGAGAGAGAGAGAGAGAGAGAGAGAGAGAGAGAGAGAGAGAGAGAAGAGAGAGAGAGAGTGTGTGTGTGTGTGTGTGTGTGTGTGCGCGCGCGCGCGCGCGCATGTGTGTGAACTTACGTGAGTGTGTATACTTTTGGGTGTGGATGTACCTTTTCATTTTTTTAAAAGTTATCATATGTGAATCATGTCATTTATGATAGGATCATTATCTTAGAGACACTGGCCATTGTAATCATTTAACATATTTCAATAAGATTGTAAGAACGGTATATACTTTTTTCTCAGTTGCAAGTGTTGTTCAAATATGACTTGTAAAGCAGGCAACGCTTTTGTTTTCCGAGCTATACTAATGCACATTTTAGCTATTAAAAGAATATGATTAACTGCTTCTCTTTCGATCTTATTGAAAGTGTTTTTTGCACACCAAACATTACATCAGCCAATGAGTTTTAGCGTTCTTCCAACCATAGGCCTAGTTGATATGAAAATTTCTATTTCTTCCCACAGTCTATACACGGGTGGGCAATAATAAAAGAAATGTTCCATAAAGTCAATGTCATTGACACAGTTATCGCATTTATTGGTTTCTGTTAATTTCATTTTCTGAAGAATATTTGTGGGATAGATGTTGTGATCTATCTTCCACTGAAGCTCGCATAGTCTGGTTTCCTTTGTGGATTCCCTTGGAATCAACCATACGTTTTTCTCTAATTGAACACCAAGCTTCCTGCGCCAGAAGTCATTAGCATGAGGTAAGGTTTTCGTGGTATTATTTCTTTCCAATATTTTATGTATCTCTTTGGGTTTTACATTAAACAAACTTGCTTCACACGAAACTGGCTCCCGAGTATCTACAGAGATCCTGTTTGTTCGTATCCATTCCAGCCATACTGCTGGGATGGCGTTGCACACGGCATTATATTCAAATAATGTGTCTGCACTTTTATATCCTAGTAGTGATTCCACCTCTTCTAAAAGGAGCAGTCTACGTTCGTTGAAATGAATACGATTTCTCACATGCTGTATTCCCTTTTCTTTCCACTTGTGGAAGAACAGCACCTTTCCTTTATACTTAATTAAATCATTATAGAATAATAACTGATCACACACATTGGATGGTTTTAGTTTTTCGATTTTTCTCTCTCTTGATATCTAAATATGTAATAATCACCGCTTTCCAGAATTCATTTTCCAAATGGTCTTTACAATGTACATGTTTTGATCTACAGTTAATCGTAAATATACTATCATTCTTTAGTATTTTATTCAAGTGCCATTTTGGTATGATACTCCAGTTCTGTTCTTCTGAGGAGAATAGATTTCCAGCCCATTACAAATAGAAACACTTTTGGAGATCAATAATGTTAACCATGTTCAAACCACCCTTTCCATATTCTGATTCCATCACTTTTCTTTTCACTTTTTCGAAAGCCTTACGATTGCTATATTTTCGTTGCCCAACGAATTTGTACAACATCGTATTAATTTCCTTTAAAACATTTTCGGGAATACCAATTGATTGCATAACATATATCAGTTGACGGATTAAAAATGTTTTGAAGACCAGAACTTTACCATGAATACTAATATCTCTCTTACTCCAGTCCCGTATCATTCTTTGAATGTTTGCAACTTTCTGCTTCCAATTTTCTTCAATATGTTTAGCCATCTTATCTCTTTGAAAATACACCCATAAGATTTTAATTCTATCAACCATTGAAAAAGGAATATTGTGTTCCTCTGTCTGCCCATTCTTAATATTTTAGTTTTATTGATATTCAGTTTCAGACCGGAGAAGTTTTCAAACGTTTTCAAGATACCGTAGGACCTAATCAGATCTATCCGGACTTTACCACAGGCTAGCGAGTCACTGGCCTTGCCAAGTTCCTCAATTGTGGGTGGGGCGTCGAGCTCCTCCGGGTGGTGGTCTCGAAGGCTGTGTGGTGACAGTTCTCCCTGGAATAGAGCTCCTGGTAGCGCTCGGCCCATCTCTCCATCTGTTTGCTGCAGTCAGCGATGACATCCCCCGACGTAGATTTCAGAGGAGCGATCTTGATGGCACTAGGAGTGAATGGTTTCTTCATGCCTTCGCACATGACACGGATTTTACCGCAGTCGGCGTTGATCTGGATACCCTGGCACAGGTTCAGACAGCACTCACTAGCACATTTACTGGCGATCCACTATGCGCTGTTGCGAGCTTTTCGGTAAGCGGCCAGCGTCTTCTTTGGGCTCTCTCCTGTGATCTAGGAGAGCGGCTCGCTTAGCAGCAATGGCAGGCTCCATCTCAACGATTCCTGCTTCGAACAAGTCTTCATTCTTCCTCACTGCCTACCCATAGGTGTCCCAGGCGGATTGGTAGGTGGCATCGCGGATGTGGTTCCACCGTGATGAAGCGCTGTCTGTCGGGCAGTCCTCTTGGGCCTTGTCAATGGTTCTGGCGAAGCGTTCGCGCAGTTCTGGCACTGACGTCATGGCTGTGTTGATTCTAGGACGTCCTTTCTGCTTGGAGATCATCACACCAAGTCCTGTAAAAAGATGACACCAAAGCACATGAATGGATACTAAATCCAGGGAAACTAGATCCTTCAGAAGCTTACACAAACTCCATAAAAACAGGACGTTAAACTCTGTGAAAAGAGGACACTAAACCCTACGAAAACAGCACACCGTATCAAAAGGAAAGAGAATACTAACGCCTGTGAAATGAGGACACAAAATCATATGAACAAAAAGACACTAATCCCTCAAAAGCAACCATGAAAGAACATTAAACTTGATGAATGTGAATCCTATGAATGGGGAACAATGCTTACTATTTGACGGACAATACCCTATGAAAGAAAGACATCAATACCTATGAAGAATCCATGTGTTGACTGGTGATTATCACGCCGGACTTTCTGTGGATTTATGGATACTCAGGTCAAGAGGTACCAGGTGCGCACTAGGAGATATTTCGGGAGGACTAAAAAATTCCTCAACAGCACAGCAGCCAGACCCAGTTTCTCTGAAAACACGCGTCCATGTTCCAGATCACTGAATCATGTAACATGCTGCAAAGCTTTGAGTCGATCTTTCACGTCCTCACAGAAAATACTCCCTCTGGTACCCTCTGTGATGTATCCTTGTTCCACAGAAGACATAACAACCCAGAGCACACATGCTGGTCATATGAAAGAAAGACTCTACAGAAAGGACAATTCTAAACCTCGAGAAATAAGACAGACACGCTTGTGAATGAAAGGGGCCCTTATATACTACCTGCAAATGAAGAAAATATTGAACACGTTGAATGAAGGGGACAATAAATAACAAATATGTAAAATAAGTGACTGAATCCTGTGACTGAAGACACTCGAGTCATGGTGGTAGTGGGGGTGGGGGGTAGGGCTGGAGGACGATTAAACCATATAAAAAGGCAACCCTCCAAAGAACCAGGTGCTATGAACACCACTTTAGACAATACGCTGGTGAAGCTTGTGATCCGCTGCATT
>CM031616.1:34356812-34359312 GCA_018398815.1 Conus ventricosus | reverse complement strand
GATGACCCCCATCCCCACCCGCAAATTTTCTCCTCCCCACCCATCCCCTGCATTATGCTCCAATTCTACTAAACTTGTTTCATTTGATATACTTTAATTCTCCGATCAACATACACCAAAGGCCAGATAAGTAAATATCTACCTATCTCACCACCCATCCCAACCTTCCCCTCTTGTCCCCAACACAGTCCTCTCTCTCTCTTGCACCCCCTCCCCCCCCCCTTACACACCACACACACACACACACACACACACACACACACACACACACACACACACAGAGAAAACACACCACACACACACACACACACACACACACACACCACACACACACACATTCGAAACCGGAGATGCGGGAGCTGGGGAAAAAGACAAGGATCCTAAAGAAAGAGGACTCAAAACCCACAATGGGGGGGGGGGGGGGGGATAGAGGGGGGATAGAGTTAACCTTTGTACAGAAGAGGACTACAAAGCCGAAGATGGGGTGGGGAGAGACACCGAGCCGCAGAAAGAAGACACAAAACCCTGGAGGGGGAGGCGGGAGAAATAACCAAACCTATAAAAGAATAGGAAATCTGAGGGGGGGGGGGGGAGGGGGCGGAGCAAGACACAATGAACCTCGTAGAAAAAGAAAAGGAAACCCCGGACGGCGGAGGGGGCAGACATCGAATCCTTGCAGAAAGAAGACTTAAAACCTTTGTGGAGGGGGGGGGGGGGGAAAGAGAGAGAGAGAGAGAGAGAGAGAGAGAGAGAGAGAGAGAGAGAGGAGAGAGAGAGAGAGGAGAGAGAGAGAGAGAGAGAGAGAGAAAACCTTATAGTAAAAAAAGAAATCAAGACCATAACCAAACAGAAAGAGAATATGAAACCCTGTGGGGTGGGGTAAAGGACTCCAAATCTTTTTGGATAGAGGACACGCAAGCCCCAGGTGAAGAGGGGGGGTAGTGCAGAGGCACACAGAAACTCACAGACAGAAGATACAAAACCCTGGTGGGGTGGGGGAAGAAATACACTGTACATAATACAAAGAGGACACGGAACCCTTTTGTGAAGGGGTGGGGTGGGGGGGTGGGGGGGGGGGGGGGAAGAAACACCGAACAGTAAAGAAAGTCATAAAACCCAGGCGGGGGAAGGAATGTGGGTTTACACTGAACCACACAGAAAGATAAAAAACCTGATGGATGGAAGAGAGACTCCAAATCTTTAAGAAAGACACAAAACCCCCGGAAGGCGGGGGCAGGTGGGGGGGGGGGGGGGGGGGTGGGGCGAGCGGAAGAAAGACACCGAACCGAAGAAAAAAAGACACAAAAAGTTTATGGTGGCGAAACTGATACAGAACATTGTAGGACACGAAATGCTGGAGTGGAGAAACACCGAAACTTTGTGAAACGAGGTCTTGAAACCAAAGGGTTGAGTGGAGAGACTGAGCCTCGTAGAAAAAAAAAGGCTTGAAACTGCTGGGTTGGGAGGGGGGAGGGAAAGAAGAGACACCTAAATCTTACAGAAGAACAAGAATTTCTATTGGAGGGTGGGGTGGGGGGGGGGGGGGGGAGACAGAACCTTACGGGAAGTAGACACAATATTCTGAGGGGGGTGGGTGGTAGTTGTGGTGGAGGGAAAGATACACCAAACATTATAAAAAGACGACACAAAACTACAATGGTAGGGGTAAAGAAACATCGAATCGTATAGAAAGAACAAAATTCTAAGAGAGGGAAAGACAGACCAAACGTTACAGGAGACGCTAAACCCCGAGGGGGGTGGGGTGGAGATTTATACCAAACCTTATACGAAAAGGACACAAAATCCTGTGGCGAGGAAAAGAGCCACCGACTTTTATGGAATGAGGAAAAGAAACCGGATGGGGCGCGCGCGGGTGGGAAGGGGGGGGGGGGGGGGGGAGGGGGTCAGCAACGGCACAGAATCTCATAGAAAGAAGACGCGAAACCTTTACGAAAGAACACACTTTAAACCTCAATGAAAAAAGACATGAAATCCTCTATGGGGATAGATATTCAGCCTTACAGAAAGTATGCATGAAAGGCTGAAAAGAGGGGGGGGGGGGGGGGGGAGCAAACTAAGGATTATAGGACACAAAGGCCTGGGGAGGAGGGGGAGGTATTCAGCATTAGGACGACACGAAAACCTGGGGAGGGGAGGTGAAAGATAGTAGCCCTATAGGATACTATAAGCCCTATAGGATACTATAAGCCCCTATAGGATACTATAAGCCCGTATAGGACACTACACCTGTGGAGGGTGGGGTGAGAGACGAACCTTACAAAAGGACAAGAAAACCAAGGGGCGGGGAGGGGGGGGGGGGCGGGGTCTAACCTTATAAAAAGAACACGAAACACTGCGGGTGAGGTGGGGGAGGTTGGGGGTGGGGAAGAGCACCGAACCTAAAAGAAAGAAACAATGGGGGTAGGGGGCGGGGGAGACACCGTACCTGAACAAAGAGGACATAAAAACCTGTTGGGGGGAGGGGATAGAGTGACCACCA
>CM031616.1:34331078-34341078 GCA_018398815.1 Conus ventricosus | reverse complement strand
CTTCGTTTTTCCTTGGCGGCCTCCCCCGAACCCCCCCCCTTTTTCCCCCCTTTTTCCCCTTTGTACTCACCCCCCTGTTTTTTTCCCTTTCCCAAACCTTAAAAATTTTTCCTTTCGTTTTTTCCCCGCTTTTGGAAATTCCTCCCTTTTTTTCTTCATAAAAATAAAAACCCTCTTCCCTTTCTCTCTTGGTTCTGGGTAAATTTTTAAAATTTAACTTTTTTTCCCCCCTTAAAAAAACCCCCCCCTTCCTTTTTGGGGCCCGTCGGCTTGGGGGGCCCCTTTTTTTAAAATTTTCTTATCTCTGCCCAACCTTTTATCGTTCCACCTTTAAAAAAGGGTCCCCGCTCAGATTCGCGGGGCCCGGTCTTTTTTTCCCGGGACTAAAATTCCTTTGGTCCAATTCCGCGCCTGGTGTCGGGGTAAAAAAAATGTTTTTTTATTATTCCTTAATTTGGCGGGCTCCCCAAATTTCGGTTTTTTTTTTTTCCCCTGCAACCCCTGCAAAGACTTGGCTCGTTGCCAAAAAAGGGCCCCAAAAAACCCCAAACCCGTTTGGGGGCCCCGGGTCGGAAAGGGTTTTAAAAAAATTTCCCTTTTAAAAAAATTTAAGCACACATAGTGTTCCCCAAAGATTTGATTTGGCTTTGCCAATTTAACTTTTTCGATACCTTGTCCCTTTTTTTCCCTCATCTTTGGCCATTTCTTTCAAAAATTTTAAAAAGAAAAAACCAAAAAAAATTTCTGACACCCACTAACCGCCCCCTTTTGCAAAAAATTTTACACCAACGTTACCCAAAATAACACTTTTACATGAAATCCCAAAAAAAATAGGGGCTGCCAAAATTTTTTTGGGGAAACCTTCCACCCCCCAAAGGGGAACCAACCTTTTTTCCAAATAGCACACCCATTGAGTTTTTTCCCCTTTGCAGTTTTGCTAACTAAGGGCAAAAGTCGTCTCCCGCGACGGGGATGCTAAACCAAACTTTCTGGTTTCCAGAAACAGACCCCCCTTTTTTGGGGCCCCCTCAAAACTTATTTTATTAAAGTTTTTTCCCGAACTTTTTTCCCCCCTTTTTTTGGGAAAAATTTCTGGGCCACACCCCCAAAAACATCCTTTTCCTTTGGAATTTTAATTTTTCCCCCTTTCCTGTACCCATCTTCCGGGAACCCCCCCCTTCCTGCCCCGAACAAAAATTATACCAGTCTCTTACACGAAATTTTAAATACAGGTATTAAATGGGAGGGGGAACCCCCCACCCACTTTCCTTGGTTTCTCTCACTCTACCACTGAACTCCGGGTTTTCCCCCCTTTGACCAATTGAAACCTGTTTGCCAAAATTGGGAAAAAAATTTAGAAAACCAATAAAAATGGGGGCCCTATTTCTGGGGTTTTTGGTTCTTGTTCTTCACTTCTCCCCTTTCCCCCGGGCTGTTTTTTCCCCTACCAAAAAAAAATGGGAAATCCAGGTTGGAAAAAACCAAACTATTTTGTTGGTTCTGTTTTTTGGGCTTGCTCAACCCCCTTAAAATTTTTACCTCCTTTTTGCCCCCTTGTCCTCCCCAAGGGCCCCATTAAACATTCCCTTTTTCCCCGCTAATTCCTCTCACCCCAAAAAACTGCAGGTGCTTTGCCCTCCAAAAAGATGCCGGAATGCCCTGGATAAATGCTTACCTTTTAATTCCTCCCCCAGGATTTCCCTCTTGCCTAAAAGGGAAATTTTGCCTGGTTTGGCATGAGGAATGGCTTACTTCTTTGATTCTCATAAACCCTTTTGGGAATTTCCCAGATTAAAAGGTAAAAGTGGGGGGCCACCTAAATTTTTCCACTGGAGACGGTCCCCTTGTGTTTGGGGGGGCCCCCCCCCCAAAGGGAAATCTTTCCACCTCTTTCTATTTGCGGGGGGCCAACGGAAGGGAGGTTTTCCCCCAGTCTTTTTCCATTTATCCCCAAAGGGTCTTGGTTTTTTTCCGGGGGTTTACATAAACCCCCCAACTGTTTTGGGGCCCCCCCAAAAATTCCTTCGTTTTGCTAGTTATCATAAAACCCCCTTAGATTTCTCCTGGAAACGGGGCAAAAACCCCCCTCTTTTGGGGCCCTTCCCCCTCCTCTGTTCTCTGGCCTTGGGTTTTGATTTACCTGAATTTTAGGAAAAAATCCCCTTTTTGGTCCTTCACATCAAGGGAATTTTGTCCCCTTTCAATTGGTGATTTTTAAGCAAAAGGCTTGGGAAATTTGGGGGGCAAAAATAACGGATTGTCTCCCCCTGGGGGATTGTTCCTTTCCTGCCCATTTTGTTTTTTGACGACCCAGCTTGAACCCCCCCTTGAAATTTAAACCCCCTTTATTTCGAGGCCCCCACTCTGAAGTTTTTAACCTTTCTCTCCTTTTCTGGCCCAACTCGGGAAATAAAATGGTCCTCTTCCGCCTAAAAAAGCTCGGGGAAAACCTGGTTCCCCGGGGGGGGGCCCCTTCAACACCCGGGGAATGCGAAAGCGGTCTTTCCAAAAGGGCTTTTTTTAAATGCCCTTAAACACCTTTGATCTTTCCCCAAGCCTTAAATTTGTTGTTTTTGGGGGGAAAAATTTTGGTTAAAGGGGTGTCCCCCCCTTACCCTGGGACTGTGCCCCCTTTCACGGGAAATTTTGTGATCCCCCCGCAAAAAAATTTTCTACCACCCCGCCCGGGTTCTACGCCTTTCGGGCGATGTTGGAATTTTGGGGGTTCCCGAGGGGAAAAACCTCCCCGGCCCCAATTTTTAACGGCAATTGGGGGAACAGGGGAGGCCATTCGTAGGGTTTCAATTAAAGGGGCCTTTTTAAAGAGGCCCCTTCCTTTACCCCTCTTGTGGTGACCTTTGAAAATAAAACATCAAAAACCGCAGTTAATCCCCCGGGCCGGAAATCATCAAAGATTCGGTCAGCTTTTTTGGGCCGGTCCCCGAGATGCCGCCTGAGCGACCGTGCCCCACTGACATGGGGTTTTGCCGATAAAAATGCTGGGCCTCTAACTGGGTTGTCACCTTACCTGTTTTCCCCCTTTGGTGAAAAAACTCGGTACAACAACCGCTTTTTACCCGATTTCTGTTCACTCCCCTAAAAAACCTGTTTCTCTCCGCCTCTTTCCAACTCCCAAGACTTCACGAGCGAAGGGTCTTTTTCCGCACTGCCCTAAACTCTTCAGGCGACCTCTATGCCCGATTCCTTGCTGGAAAGATAACGGTTATCAACCTTTTCCTCCTTTTTGCTTTGTGTTTGAATCTGCCCCCGTAGCAGTCCAAAAATCGGTCCCCGGGTCCCCTTTACCTGGAAAATTTCCAAAGATCAATCATAAAGGGGGTTTCCTCCCCCACCAGCGCAGACAACTCGCCTGAGAAGTAAGGGGTACGTCTTCTATCTTAGCAACTGGGAACTCCCCCCAGTGCCATCGATTAGAGTAAGGTCTGGATTTGCCCGTAAAAACCCCCTTTCCCGACCAGCGTGTTTTATAACCACTGAAAACCAGGTCTGTAACACTTTCACCCTCTGTGGCCCAAACCACCCTTTTTTTTCCATGGTAAAAGAACCACTCAGCCTTTTTGGCCCCCCATCCCGACACTGCTGCTGTCCGTTGGGCCCTAGGCCCTACTCCCCCTCTTAGATTGGATCCCGTTTTGGGTTTCCCCTGAGGGCGTTTCCCCCCGGCGCCTTATCCCCTCTTGCAAGGTGCTCCCTTTTGGAACCCCATGCGACAATCCCTGCCCCCATGTCCCTTCTTGTGACAAATGAAACACCTTTGTTCTTTGTCTCCCCTTTTGCCCCCACCACTGGGTTTGCAGACTTTGCAGGGGAAAATCCCCTAGTCTCCTTGCACTTTCTCACCTGTGCCCGGCACCCGTTTCTCCTGCACCTTTGTGAAAGTGCCCCCTATACAGTCTCTAACTTCAGCAACTCCCCGCTGTCTTGGCTGTCTCTCTTTCAAAAATTAGTTAATCAGGGCTGACCCTGACAAAATCTGTTCTTTCATAACCAGCTCTTTAACTCAGGAACTCCTTTCGTACCCCTCAACTCTAACCCCCTTTTCAAAATAGTGATTAAACGTGCCCAAACTGGTGACGTTTCACCCGCTTGTAATCTAGCTGATCGAAAATTCTTCTGAACCTCTCTGTGAGGTCCTCCCTTCATCAAAGATCCCTTTCCGCACCAAAAACAGTTGTTGGTTGTGTAACGCAGTGAAAATCGTAATGCCCTTTCCCCTCAATAGCGCTGACAAAGACTGCCCCTCTTTGAAGGCCAAAACCTGACTAGTAGCAAAGTTCAAAAAAGATGTGTACGCATCAATCGTCTGATCCTTCGGAATTTTGGCAAATTTGGTCGGGGGGCACAACTGGCACGGGTCACTGGGAAAATGAACTACCACATCGTGGTTCCCCCTTTTGTTTTCACTTTTTTAACTTAAATTTGGGTCCTTTAACTTTCTTTTCCTGCGTTTCCTTATTCTTTTGTTTCCTGCGTTTCCTAGCCTGATTATCATTGCCTGAATCCTTAAACTTTTGTTTCCTGCTTATTCTTTCTGTCTCGCGTTTTCCCCTTTTTCTTTCTGTTTCCCCGCGTTTCCCCAACCTTTTCCCCTTCTGCTTTTTACTGCGAACGGCGTTTTCCGCTCGCCCATCTCTTCCATCTTTTGTTTGGGTTTTAAAAAAATGCTGCAGCTCTTTCCGAGTAGCCCAAATCACGAGCGACGCCACAAAATTGTTCAATAGGGGTTCTTTTCGTCCCCATTATATCCTTTTTTTTTTTAAAAAGATTTTTTTACTACGCGCCAAAATGGTGGTTTCCGACACGAGGACGTGATAGCACAAATCCTATGAATATAATTTTAGCTTGGGGACAAAATTTTTTAGTTTTTTATAAGACGCTAGCGCCTGACCCAATATGAGAGCGAAATTTAGGCAATCTGTGCGAAATACGTCTCTGGGGTGAAAGCAAGCCTAGTGTTAATATCTTGGAAGCAATGCCAAGCCTGTATTTAACATCTTGGAAACATACAGTAAAACCTACCCTTTTTGGATTCAAATTGAATCCCCCCGCTTCCTCTCTGAAAAGTTTACCAATTATAATAAAGGGCCGAATATTGGAGGCTCGCAATAAATTGTCAACCCTTGGGGTATGTCAGTGGAGGGAAAGGGCTGCGACGCCAAAAACATCCGCTTTCTTTTAAATTTATTATATATCGCATTCGTAATCGAACCATGTAAAGTCTATAACTTTATAAAAAGATCATAGAAAATCTGCGCATGGAATTTAACAAAATAAAACTTTCTCTTTCCTTTAACTTTACAAAACCATTTATCAAATCCGAAGCATCCTTTTTGCCCAGTCTCTTTTTGCCCAGTTCAAAAATGGTTGGGTTAGGGGTTTGGGTTAGGGTTAGGGTTTGGGTTAGGGTTTGGGAAGGGTTTTGGGAAAGGGGGAGGGTTGGGATAGGTTAGGGTTTTGGGTTAGGGTTGGGTTAGGGTTTGGGTTAGGGGTTGGGTTAGGGGTGGGTTTTGGGTTAGGGGTTTGGGTTTTGGGTTAGGGTAGGGTTAGGGATAGGGGTTTGGGTTAGGGTTTGAGTGGCACAAAAAAAACGTGGGCACAAAGAGAGGGGTCAAGATACGTTGTGGGCACAAAGAGAGTGGGCACAAAGATACGTTCCCATCTAAATCTTTTAATAAAACCCGGGTTTGTAAAAAGATTTTCTATTTACCTGGCCAGGTGATCTTAAACTATTTACGAATCCTGTCTTTCCCCTTTTTTCTTTTTTTTTTTTCCCTTTTTTACGTCACTTTCACAAACCCCGTCACGAACAACTGCTGGCACTGGTCAGGTTTGGACTGTGGCATGGTCAGTTGGATGCTGGCATGGTCGGTTAGGGCGTGGCACTGGTCAGGTTACTGGCGTTGGCCCGTGGCTCTGCCTGTGAAAGTGGCGTGCCGGTATGGGTGAACCGGTTCAAAATTTAAAAGTGACTTTCCCGGGGATCGATCTGTTCTCCTTTCTCCTTCCCTTTACTAACGCATTGCATCCCTTCTCCCTCCTTCTAGTCTGCTCTATCGTGGACATAGTTGCCCTTTTTTTCTTTTCTTTTTTTTTCTCTTCATCGATTAGAACTCTTTTCTCTCTCTCAACATTCCCCTTATCCTTCCCCTGCGACCCATATGGTGCTAATGCTTCAAAACGGTTTCTTTTACTCCTTCATCTCTCTGCTTTTCTTCTGCAGAGGGCCCACTCCCGGAAATTCCCCCTCTCTTCCCCTTCTCTTCTTCCCTTCTGTCACTCATTTCCCCCGCTTTCTTTCCTGTTCCTACCCGTCAAAAAAGGTCAGTACCATTGGTCGTATTTTTTTCCCCCCTGTACCGAGGTTACCTCCCCCTATTTTCATTTGGGCATGCAAAACATGAAATTAAATTTCCCCCCCTTGCTCTCTGTGGGGGTCAAAGGGTTTTAATTAATTAAATTGGTTTTTTCCCCCCCACAAAACCTCCCCCCTTCCTACTTTGCCCGGGGGTTGGGGTTTTGTGGACACTGGTTTGTAAATTTGCTGTTCAGTTGACCTGGGTGGCGTCCCTTGGCCCGACCTATTGAGCGCGGTCCAGCCCCCTCGACTGTCTGCGGGGCGGGGCTTTTTCGCGAAGGAAAAAAAATAGCCTCTTCGCCGTGCCTAAATTTGGGTGCGAGACCATGAGTGTCTGCCCGGAAACCCGGTGTTTTTAGTTTGGAGCTTATGTCCCAAATTTAACGGCTGGGGACCCCGACCCGATTTTTGGGTTTTTTTTTTTTTGCCGTGACAAACGCCAGGGTCGAAAGAAATGGGGTGGTTACATTTCAACCCGCCTGTCATGTGTAAAGTCGGATTTTAAATTCAAAGAAGATGAAAAAAAAGAAGAAAGAAAGGAAAGTTAAAAAGCAAAAAAGGGAAAAAAAAAAGAAAGAAAATAGATGGCGCTATATTTGTTAGCATCTCGATTTGAAACTTTTTCATTACCCCGAGACCGGGAGATTCATCCCCACACCGGAAAACGCTCGTCTTTTATTTCTTTTAAAAACACGGAGAGCTCGTCGCCGTTTTGTGGAACAAACCCCTTTTTTTTTTCTTCCTAAGTATATGTTTTTTGTGTGTTTATTTTTGATCATTTTTAAAGCAAGAAGTGTACCATCCTACTTCATACTTTCACAATGTGTGTTCTTATTCATGGACGTTATTTTGATCATTTTAGTGTGAAAGAGTAGTGATGATTTGCCATGTTTTAGTAAGCCGTTCTGATTTTATTTCTACAAATTTCTCTGTGCAGTGTCTGTGTGTTCCTTTATATATTTATATGTTAAAAATAAACACACACACACAAAATGTTGAGCACTACACACAATACAGACAAGAAATCAAAGAAAGGATAGGAATGACGACAGAGAAAGAAGAGAAGGGGGTGAAAGAAAATGGTTGTAAGGGGTTAAAAGGACCGAAGAAAAGAACCTGGGAGAAAAGATGAGTCAAAACGACGATGCAGTGATGTAAATAAATGAGTGGAAAGCAAGGACAGTGGACAGACATAGAAAAAGAAAGCGAGAGACAGAAAGAAAAATGAAAAGAAAGAAAAAAGATGCGGAAAGGAAAAAAAGAAACAAAATAAAAATATCAAAAATCGTGTGTTCATTGGCCACATTAAAAATCAACCCTACGCTAACATTTCCGTCCTTCCACGCACACAGTATGTGCTCCTCTCAACATTAAAAATCCGCTCGACATTAACATTTCCGTCATTCCAGTCACACCTAATACGCATTCTCCCTTTAACATTGTCTGTTTTAAGCAATCTTATATTGCACTGCAGACGTTGCTTAGAGAGACATTTTCTTTAATAAAAAAAAAAAAATACAAAAGAAAAATATAATGAGTGTCATTACTATGCACTTTAGAACCAAGAAAGACTAATCATAATTAATGTTTAAAAAAACCTGGGCCTGAATGTGGTTTGTATGAAATGACCTTGAGTCCAAACAAAAGGAAGAACACAAACGAATTAATAAAATTATACGAGGGTTGACTGCCAGAACCCAGTATCTCATGGTATATATACAATTACACTGCTGAACAATTAAATAGTGGGAGAAAACAAGTGCAGGTTAACAATTCTTCAGTCATTATAGTGACGACTTGGCAAAGATTAAAATTTATAAATTAAAAAAAAAAATTAAAGATGAAAAAAATGGGGGGAATACATTATAAATATGAGAAACCCTTCACTATCTGCCTGAGGGAACCATCGTACTCCCCTTCGAAGGCGGATCTATTTGTATTGCCTGCTCCTAGGCCTTTCGTCCGTTGGATCGGACTCATCAGGGAGACAAGGCTGATTGTGTCTGTGCTCTTGGTGTCAAATAGAGAGACACCAAAGTCCATAATTCTGTGGTGTTCTCATCACCAAGGGTTCAAAAAAGAATCCAACAGCACCCCCAAAGCAGCCAGCAAAGGGTAGTAAATGGAACAAAAGGAAAGTGTGGCGAGGAAAAAAGTTGCTGAAAAACTAAAAGCATTAAGCAAACAGTATAAAATGTAGGGGACAATCTTTGAGCCTATGCTTGAGGATCCATTCAAGGATGCAAGGGAGATCAAAAGATATGGAACAGTGTGAGTGGTCAGCTCTGCTGTTCAATAACCCAAGCATTGTGGGTGGCTAAGATTTGTACAGAACAACCTTTACTTGGATCTCCTAAAAGATGCAATCTCCCACTGATTGACCAAACATTATACTGCTGAACAATTAAATAGTGGGAGAAAACAAGTGCAGGTTAACAATTCTTCAGTCATTATAGTAACGACTTGGAGTCAAAAGATATAATATATAATATATATATATATATATAATGTGTGTGTGTGTGTGTGTGTGTGTGTGTGTGTGTGTGTGTGTGTGTGTGTGATCTTTGATTTAATGTCTGTTCACCCAAAGGTGATATTAGACAAAATAAATAAATATCAAATAAAATAATAGTATAGTAAAATAAAATAAATTAAATGAATGAAATAAATTGATTAAAATAAAATAATAGATAGATAAACTAAACAGGATAGAATAATAAAGAAATGTGTGTGTGTGGTGTGTGGTGTGTGTGTGTGTGTGTGTGTGTGTGTGTGTGTTGTGTGTGTGTGTGTGTGTGTGTGTTTGATACTGGGCTCTGGCCGTCAACCCTCGTAAATAATAATATATACGAGAGTTTCCTTTAATATGGCTTGTTATTCGCTGATAGTCGTTGAAAACAGCCTGGTTCCACTGTAAATGTGCATTCCCTTATTCAATGGATTGAGAGGTAAATTTTAAATTTAAATAAAAGAACATTGATTGTAAGGTAACTGAATCATTCAGGTATTATGGATCAGTGCTTTGTGGAAACATTTTGATCTGAATGCATTTTGCATAATAATCCTGCCTGTTCCTTCCTGTGTCGTACTGATATACGGTTATTTTTGAAGCAGTCGTCTGAAAATAATTGATTCAGAAGTGATATATTGTATTTACATTTATACAGAAATAATTTTACACGATATAAGATAAGGTCAGATGTTTTGTCTGTTCTGTTCACAGCAACATCACCAAACAATGCGAGTCCTCTCGTCAACCTTAAATATGTAGCAGTTCTTTTTAACAAAAATAAAAGAAAGGTTTGAAATAACATTTCGTGGTGGTGGTGGTTTAATTTTACGTCTTTTCATCCGGCAGATGATATTAGACGGAAAAAAGGGAGGGGGGGGGGGGGGGGACAACAAAAAAAACACCACTTAAGTCATTTCAACACATAGATCTGCATACACTTATGAAAAAGAAAACAGCATATCAGTTAAGGACCCTCATAATAGTCTAGCTACATCAGAACTGGCTAAAGTGGCGGCAAAGTCAATTATGCATGAGTCAGACAGAACTTGACTCTCATTTTCATATTTGTCAAGATTGATACCTTTCGCCTTATACATTTTAGTTAAAACTGG
>CM031616.1:34308578-34326078 GCA_018398815.1 Conus ventricosus | reverse complement strand
TCCGAACTCGTCATGGTCAACTCCACAGACGAAAGCTCTAGCCATTATGACCGCGTGTCCCTCAGTATCGCCCATCTGCTAGGTAACATCTAAACAGGAAACACGACATTTTGCAATACGTGTAGCAACACAAAGAGGTCAAGAAAGATATATAAGCATCGGTTAAAAAAAATACCGCAGAAATTGGAGAAGGGGGGGGGGGGGAGGGGACATGCATACAATAATCAAGCCAAATGCAGCTAAATGTCAACATTAAAGTGATAAAACACAAGATGTACTTTCATTGTAAGAAAATACCCACATAAAGCAATGAAGCATGTGAGGTCATTCTACCGTAACCAAAAAAAAAAAAGAAGAAGAAAAAGAAAACAAACAAAAGCACCACAAAAAAAAAACCCAACCCAAAACAGGAGAGAGATAGCACGTATAAAGTGATTCCAGTGTAACGAAAAAGTGAAAGTAAAGTAGACATGATCATGATGATGTAACTGCGCTTCAGGAAAATGCTAAAACTAAGATACTGAAAATATAGGATATAGGATGATTCTAGTATGCCAGAATGCCAACCCTTAGATAATAAAAAAGATGTAGTTTCATAGTAGCAACCTTCAAAAACAGCAAAATATAAGATTAAATCCCAGTGTACCAAAGTACTGAAAATAGAACATTTTAACAGAATGTGTAACTTCAATGTATCAACATATCAACAAGTAAAGTAACAGCACACAAGGTGTTATTCAAGTGTAGCGAAACGCCACCTGTGATACAGTAAAACACTGCATTTATTCTAATGGCGCAGTACAATGCTGCGAAATAATTAAATGTAAACTGCAAATTGGCAGCTGAAAAAAAATGCAAATACAAACGAATGAAACATCACAAGTTCACAAAAATGCAGAAACGAAAAAAAATAATGAAATGGTACATAATTGACAGCTACAGTTAGAATATATGATACGCTGACTGGGATGTTCTTATCCCTCCTGGATGGCAAAATACAAAGAGGATAGTTGTTAAACACAGCTGCTAACATATACACGATTTATAGTCATTCAATAAGGATGTCGCTCCATCCCTTGAGCTCCCACCGATCCTTGTATCCCAGCCAATCCATACTTTGCTTCGTCCCGTACATGAAAGGAATACAAAATTGACTGAAATCAATCTATTTTTTTTTTCTTCTGTGGGGCTCCGATCGGACCCTTCAGAACCACCATAACAGAGATCAGGTTCGTTAATTTTTGTTGAATTGAATCATCATTTATCATTTGCATGCCTTTCTAAAAAAAAATGATTAGTCAAGCTATATTAATATGCCTTATTTGTTATTTGATATTATATGCCTTGTTTATTTCTTTCTTTATTTATATATTATTTATTTAGGTATGCATGCATGTATATGTATATGTGTGTAGTATGGATGTCTGTATGTATTGTAAATATTATGCTTTGTTTTAATTCTTGAATTATTTTTTCATTAATTTTATTTTCTTTCTTTAATTTTATCAATTTCATTACTTATAAAGCTTCGACAACCCCTCCCCCCCCCCCCCCCCCCCCCCCCCCCTCCCCAACTCTTCCCCTCTTTCTCTTTTCAAACTTCCACTATCTCTTTTCTTTTTTTTCTCCAGCCCTGCCTCTCCGTGCCATGGCGTTTAATCTTTTCAGACTTATTCTCTTATTGAGAGCCTTTTTACCTATTTACACAGACGAACAACTGTCATGGCAGTGCAATTACGTTTATCAAACTTTCCTTAATTGATTGCCTCTTTACATCTCTCATCTCTCCACGGCATCTGCAACTCTGCATTGCTAATTCCTTTACCAAACTCTCCTACAATTCCCTCCCTCCACCCTTCTCATACGAATGAACTCTCTCTCACATTCTCTCTCCTGCCCTTAGAGCATCCTACCACCCTCGAGCCCTCCCCTCCACGCCTTCTGACGTTACAGAAGACACCACAGAGACACCCGAAGTGTGAGGAGGACCAAGAGGAGCACTGTCTTCACCTGCCTTTAGAGCAGTCCTGTACCACCCTTGGAGGCCTGCGCTGTGTTGACGATGGGTACAGGCACGCACAGGACACTCCATTAAGATATCAAGGGACATAACTGCTCCTGAACAGAGGTAAATCCGACTGCAGGATGCAGCTCATAACAGCCTTAAAGTAGCATCCCCATGGGTGTACCAGCCCGTATTTCATGACTGCAGAGCCCACCGGCGAAAAACACCACCCTCCAGCTGCCGAGCACACCCCACAGACCCAACCACCCCTGCCCACGGACAGATGAAGACAGTGCCACTCCCTCCAGACACAGCCAAGCTTTCGCCATACGGTCTTATGTGCCCTCAAGAGAGAATCCAAAGGATTGCTCTCTCTCTCTCTCTCTCTCTCTCTCTCTCTCTATCTCTCTCTCTCTCTCTCTCTCTCCCTCCCTACCCCCTCACCCCCCTCCCCTCCACCGCCCTTCTCACTACAGTATTAAAATGGGAAACAATTAAGTTTGGAACTATTTCTGATAACAATAAGACAGGAAGGACGATAACCAAAACAAATCGTGAAAACACACACACACACACACACACACACACACACACACACACACACACACACACACACACACATACACACACACACACCAGAACAGATCAGCAAATCCGCAGAGGATTGTCAATTATGTGATAAACGCACACTATGTTCTTATCTATTAATGAATTACTGTAATTTAGGTTAAAAGCAGCAGGCATGGGTTTTCATACAGAAACTGGCAAAGTGATCAGAGTTTGAAATAATGAAAGTTACTAAAAGAGTTTATACTACAGCGTGTTTCTGAATGTTCTGATAAAAGAGTAGAGATGATGTAGAAATACAGTAGCCAGCTTAATGTGGATCTCCACTACTTCTTTTTTAACAATAATTTGTTTTAAAGTTGTTATTGCCGTTGTTGTTGCTGCCGTTATCAACTATGCCTTCATAGCTTTTGGCACACGAACAATACAATGTTGCCGTTCGTTTTGTCAGATTTGTCCTCCTGGCTTTTCAAAACACACAAAAATAAAATTCTCTCTAAATCAAGTTTTACGTCTACGCACACACGCACACACACACCACACACACACACACACACACACACACACACACACACACACACACACACACAATTGTCTAATATCACATAGTTGTGAAAAGACGTTAAATTAAAGTACTACTAATACTACTGCTACTACTACTACTACTACTACTACTACACTACCACACACGCACACGCACACACACACACACACACACACACACACACACACACACACACACTCAGAGAGAGAGAGAGAGAGAGAGAGAGAGAGAGAGAGAGAGAGAGAGAGAGAGATTCAGATTCAGATGTTTTATTCTTACAGGCCTTGGCCCCTCAGAAGGGGATATACATGAAACATAACAAAGTCGCTATACGAAACTAATAATAATGATTACAATCCACAAATGCTTCGCCGTTTGAAAGCTTTGAATAAAAATACTGCGAACTGCTTTACAGTGTTTTCATTTGCAGATGACATTAACAAAGTAAGCTTGAATAAGCAAGGTCTTGTATAAAATTTTGGGGGAATAAACTTTTCTCTTATATCCTGTAACTCTGGACAAGTTAATGCGAAGTGTACTTCATCTTCTCTTGACTGTCGACATAATGGACACAGCAGACCAGAAACATTTACTTGTCTATAACGGCAGTGATGAACAAGAATATCAGAAACACCAACTCTAAATTTTGTCATCACGAACTTCAAGTGCCTGTCCATGGTCATTGACATATACGTTGGCAGAGAATGCACATCAATAAATGTTCTATAGAAACTAAACCTGTCACTATTCTGAATATGAAAATTCCAGTCTTGCCACCTGCAGTCAATTAGTCTTTCTTTAAAGATACGAAGAAAACTGTTCATATCTCGACACCTTGGTTAAGCCATACGTACCCGAAACCATGTTCATATAATTTCGCCTTAACACGTGACACCCAGTTCATCTTGCCTCTATTATCTAGTTCTACTAGCATTTTATAAGCTTTATAGGGTAATCTATGTTCAGCCATCTGAGTTAATTTGAGCCAGTACTTGATACATTTAATAGTAAAATGCAAAGATATGGGATATCTGTTAGTCTCTCCATACACAAGATCATTTGGGGTTTGTGATGATACACCCAAGAACTTTTTAAAAGCAAATAAATGAACCTTTTCGCATTGTGCAGCGGCAGCATCAAGACCCCACAGTTCAGCCCCATATTGTAGCATAGGCAGGATTTGAGCATCAAACAATTTCAAAAACAAAGCAAGAGATTCATTATTCAGCTTCGACAACTTCTTCATAAAACACAGCAATGCATTTTTGGCTCTGCAAGCAATATCTTTACATGCGAAAGTGAAACTTAATCGCGTAGAGAAATATACACCTAAATATTTATATACATTTACAACAGGCATATTTGCCCATCATATGTCCATTTTTCCCGAGAGGAAAGGTAACCCCCTTTTCTGAAAACGATTATATTACTTTTACTCAAATTTACTTTCAGCTGGAGTGAATTAGCTGCCCTTTGCAAACTATTTAATTGAGTTTGGAGGCCTATTACTGTCTCAGACATTAATACCACGTCGTCGGCAAGCAATAGAATAAATATTTCCATAGCATCATTTACAAAATGGGCACCATGTCTTCCAGAGTTTATTACCTCCAAAAGTCAGCTCATTAATGAATAAAGAAAAAAAACTGGGCTGCAAACATCACCCTGCTTAACACCTGATGTGCAATTGATATAATCAGTTAAAGCAGCACCACATCGTACCTTTGCCTTTACACAATCATACATACTCATAATGCATTTATGTATCTTTCCACGAATACCGTTTTTTAACAAGATAGGCCAAAGTATGGTTCTATTGATAGAGTCCAAACGCTTTCTCAAAATCGATGAAAGCAACATACAACTTGCGGTTCAGACAAAATTGTTTTTGGATGAAAGCCAATAATGTGAACATATGGTCTATGGTGGAACGATTCTGTTTAAACCCAGCTTGAAACTCACCTGTAATGTTATTGTCCTCAACCCACACTTGAAGTCTTTTATTAATAATTGCACTATACAGTTTGCTGCAAACATTGCACAACGAGATTCCTCTGTAATTATTTGGATTGGTAACATTACCCGTTTTATATAGTGGCACAACAATTGACTCACACCAACTTTCAGGATATATGCCTCTCTCAAACAGAGAATTAAAAAATTTTACCAAAAATTCCATTACCAAGTTTGATTTGCAGGCATTTTTAATAAATTCCCCTATGACTTTATCCGGACCGGCAGCCTTGCGACTTTTCAGAGTTTTCAGCGCAATCAAAACTTCTCCTACTAAGATAGGTTGATTCAAATTATTTTCGCCGTCACCATCGTTATTTTCTCCATCATCATCACCATCATCATCATCATCATCTAAAGCAGCAGCAGCAGCAGCATGGTCATCATTATCAACATTGTCATAAACATCATCATTCTTAACAGCATCATAAGCACTTTGGTCACTATTACTTTCTCCCTGAACCAGAACATTATCAAACTTGTCTTTTCTTTCTAACAATTCTTTAAAGTGTACATACCAATCGCTTATGCTAATATCATTCGATGTCTGCCTTCTTGATGTGGATATTTTACGCACAGATTCCCAAAATCTTTTGATTATTTACAGATCGTAATAAGTCAGTTAATAGAGTCTCATTAAATTCCTTCTCTTTTCTCTTTAACAAATGTTTATATTCACGTCTTGCTATACATAAAGAAGTGCGATCAGGTGGAGACAAAGTACGCTTAAATTTCGTCAACAAATTACGTACAGTTTTCTTTTCTGCACGACATTCTTTATCATACCAGTCGTCATCTTTCACGTACCTACCAATGTATATTTGTTTCTTCATAAAGTCTGCTGCATCTTTTATACAATGATTAAAAACCTCAAGTGCTTCGTTGATATTTATATCTATTAAACTGATCGCCATTTCAAACTGCCTTTGCATGTCGTTTGAACAGATGTTGTCTCTGAACACATTGCTATGGGTTTCGTCCCATACAAACTTTTCGGGAATTTGAACATCATCCTGAACACAAATCTCATTATTCATAGGAAAGTGAATATATAATTCCAAAGACAAATGGTCAGATTCAATTCTATCAGACACATTCATTCTGATGCTATCAGACACTCTTGAATACAAATCATACGACAGTAAAAAAATAATCATCTACGCTGTTACCATTATCAGCTATGTACGTGTAATGACCTTGAAGGTCATCCACACACATACCGTTCAAAATACACAGGTCAAAAACAGTGCACATGTTAAGTAACATATGCCATAATTATTAATCACACGGTCTTCAGAATGTCTGTTCAGGTTCAAAGGCCCACTCAAATGTTGATTAACAAAATCACACACACTGGATTCTAAGTCACAAGATATATTTGAGGTTCTGCTATTTAAATCTCCATTAATTACTATGTACATATCATGTTCTTTATTATAAAGCAAACAATCACATAAAAAATCTTCCAATAAAGAAACACCATTTTCATAATCAAAATGCACATAATATGGTGAGTTCTCTGGCGGTATATAAGCACAAACATACATAATGTGTCTTTCAATGCCGAAAAGGCATTTATCCAACACAAAAGCATAAAAAAGATGAGACTCCACACATATTAGGTTTGACAAAAGAACACAGCTCACTTCTTATCAAACAATATAATTCCACCCGAACGTCTTCCGTGTGTCGACAGTTTAACAGCAGGCTTACAGAACAATGTGTACCCTTTAAAAATAGGCACCTGAAAATCTTCTACAAACGTCTCAACTAAACAAACAAAATCAAAGGAACAAACATACGAAACCAAATCATGATCATGTATTTTGTGAGTAGTCCATTAACGTTCCAATGAAGGAAAGAGAAGGGTTTCGTTTTATTACATACATTAGCATCATCAAACTCATTATTCATCACTGACGAGGTCGATCCACACACATTTCCATTTGACACATCGCCTACAGAGCTGTTCACGTGTACCGGCGACACAGAAACCTCGTCACAGAACACGGGCGCACAGTTCTCACGTGGCGCTAACTCGCTGACACTGTCGCGCTGTGACAAGGCCACCGGCGTCGACTCAGTATGCGTTCCTTCCACAGCAGCGGACAAAAAACAAGGATAAATACAGGACCGGCCTAACCCCTATTTCATTACCACAAGACGATCACCCGAGTCCAACGTGTAACGAGTTCCGTCTACAAGGAGATGATCATGGATCATTGCGGCACGTTTCCCGTCACTTCTTGCCTGTTTAAGATGAGGGGTTAGTTTTCTTCTTATGTCTCTCACTCTTGTGGAAAAGTCCTCCCCTACAAAGATTTTGGTGCCCTTGAGTTTCCGTTTAGCTTTAAGTATGTCCATTTTCTGTTTATAAAAAAAACATCGTGCAATTATCGGGAATCCGGTTTGGAACTGACACGATGGACCCTATCGAATTCCACATCGCGAGACAGTTCCAGCTGATCAGTGATGAGTTCCCTAATAATGTCCTCACACTGCGCGCTTGTCTCATTCTCCTTCCTGGCGAGACCATAGAAGAGGATGTTGTTTCGCCTGGACCTCCCCTCCAGATCGTCCGCCTTCCTTTCCAGGTTGCCCACTCTCGAGACCAGGTCGTCGTTCCTTCTTGCAGGTCGTGGTTCTGCTGTCGAAGGTCGCCCACCTCCCGCCTCAGCCCTCTCATCTCCTCCTGCATGGCAGCATACCCCTCACGGAGAAGACGCATGTCCTGCTTGACCTCGTCAAATTTCCGGTCCATCGACTGGAACATGGTCATGAGGTCGGACAGGGACGGCTCCTTCACTGGCTGGTTAGAGGCGCCTCCCTGAGGGTTGATAGGTTTCTCCAGACTCACTCTGCCACTGCTCGCCCCAGTGCTGGAGAATCGGGTCTGCCTGGTGCTGTCACGTCCTTGTGCAGGGTTGGGGCCAGGATTAGTTTCAATATCTCCACAACGAAGCAGAAGGCTCCCCAGAACAAATACGTGAGGAGCAAGCCTGCCACAACACCGCCCACTCTTCTTTTCAGCTGCAACATGGCGACTCGCATTGAGAGTTTTTGCCTAGCTCGCTTCATCATGAGACCAGGAAAAACGGGAGAAAGGAGCCACAAGAGGCCCTAAAGTCCAACGCTCCAGATGGCATGGCACTTCTGTCGCACACTGACCAAAACTGTGTGGGGTAGGTACACTTGAATCACTGAAAAACCATGAAATCAAACGGAGAGCTATCAGGTGCGACTTGACGCGCGAAACTCCGTCGGCGCCCCCCCGAGAGAGAGAGAGAGAGAGAGAGAATAACAAGTAAAAGGTAGCACAGATATCAAAACGTTTGTATACATGATGACGGCAAGGTTCTGCGTGTGTGAACGACATCGAATTGGAATTCCTTTTTTCAATGCAGGCTTTCCAACGCACACCCACCCCCTCCCACTCCCACGCACCCATCTGACATTAGAAACGATATGTAAGATTTTCTCTTCTTTTTCAGGTTGTATTATTCAATTGCGAGTTGCTCAAACTGTGTTCATACCCCACAACATTATTATGTACCTTTATCTATTCCAGAAAGGCTGGGGCTTGAATGAGAAACTTCTCTCTTCTCTCTCTCTTCTCTCTCTTCTCTCTCTTCTCTCTCTCTTCTCAAAACTAACGTCAGTGTCCTCTCTGATGTAGGAATAAACTCAAAGTTTGAATGTACTTAGAGACCTGTCGCGCACCCCCAACCCATTTACCCCCGCCGCCCCCTTCCCCCCAACCCCTGCTTTTCTGTTTTGCCTCCCGCCGTAGCGCTTTGTTGAATGTGATCCACGCCTCGTTGAACCTGTTCCAGGCTGAGATCAGATGTCATCTTTGGCTGGTTTATGAGCAATTCCTTCTGCAGTCGTCGTCTCTCTCAAAGGGCAACCATTGTGAAATCAGATCCGGGATCGTCGATTAAAAAAAAAACCAACAAAATACAAAACTCTGTGTGTGTGCGTGTGTGCTGTGCTGTGTGTGTGTGTGTGTGTGTGTGCGTGCGTGCGTGTGTGTGTGTGTGTGTGTTGTGTGTGCGCGCGTGCGGATATTTAAGTGTGTGTGCGTGCGTGCGTGCATGCTGTGTGTGTGTGTGTGTGTGTGTGTGTGTGTGTGTGTGTGTGTCTCTCTCTTCTCTCTCTCTCTCTCTCTCTCTCTCTCTCTCTCTCTCTAGCTCTCTCTCTCTCTCTCTCTCTCTCTCTCTCTCTCTCTCTCTCTCTCAGTGCACAACAATTTTCATTCTCGTGGCTACCCGGGAAGCACGGCTTTCATAAAAACCAGACACACCTCGTATGGCCAATGCTTAGGTAAACACCTCCCTGCAAGTGCATATGCCTATTACCACCACCCACCTCCTTTCTCGCCATTTTACTCATTCCGTCACTTGTGTGTGTGTGTGTGTGTGTGTGTGTGTGTGTGTGTGTGTGTGTACGTGTGTGCGTGTATGTGTGTGTGCGTGCGTGCGTGCGTGCATGTGCGTGCGTGTATGTGCGTGCGTGCGTGCGTGCGTGTGTGCGTGTGTGTGTGTGTGTGGATCAAATAAATAGTGGCTTTCCGTCATTTGGATAAAGAAAAAAGAAGTGTGACACAAATTTAGAAAACGACGAGGTATGGCGGTAAGGTGGAGGATGTTTAAGTGTAAAATACTCTTTCTCACTGGAGCACATGAATCGAATTCTGTTTTGTAAGCAATACCATTCGTCAAGCACGATTGCAGTCGACGTTCGTCTTCTGGGTAGCAGCGATCAGTTGACCATAGCATGCGTGTGTCAGTCAATCCATAACGTTCTTTCACAGAACACCGTTTGTGGCCTACTTTTCTGATCTTTTCAGCACTGCGGGAAGAAAATCACAAGTTAACTGGTAGTATGTATCAATGGTGTCGTTACCATTGTAACGAAACGACATTTGAAAAAGAAGAAGAAAATTAATCCTGTTGCTCTCCATAGTCGCTAGTTGATTGGGGGGCCGGAATAGCTCAGTTGGTAGAGCGCCGGACTCGTGATCCTGAGGTTGCGGGTTCGAATTTCGGTACAGGGGGATTATTTCCTCGGAGTTAACATTGGTTCAGACTCCATTCCCCAGACAGTCCTTCGAATGAGACTATAAACCGAGGTTCCGTGTGTGAACGCACGCACAACATCTTGCACACACGTTAAATCCCATCACCAACTTTCGGAAAGGAAGGCCAGTTTGGCCGTTGGTATGGATGATACGTTACACATAGTATGCACCTTCCCGAAGATGGAGTATGGCTGCCTGAATGGAGGGATAAAAAAAACCGGTCATGCACACAAAACTCCACTGCCTGTCTGTACAGGCAGCGTCCGCAGAGTATCAGCCTGCGTACGCAGAAAGAAAGAAAGAAAGAAAGAACAGCTTGGTGACAGATGGGACATGACTGGACGCTAAGAAAGGCTCTAAGCTGTTTACAGTTCTGCGACCTTGCTTGAGCAGTCGAGATGATGAATGATTGAAGGAATGAATGAAGAATCTACCGACTGACCGAGTGAACGAATGGATGACTTGATGACCAACTGAACTAATGAATGACTGACCGACTGATATAAATGAATGACTGAACGGCCGACAAACCGACTGACTGTCTGAACGACCGAATGACCGACTGAACGAATGAATGATTGAACGATCAACTGACCGACTGAATGAGTGTATGAATGATCGACTGAATGAATGAATGACAAAACGATGGACCGAACAAATGAACGACTAGACGACCGAAGCAACGAATGACTGACATGAACGACCGACTGTGCGAATGAATGACTGAACGACCGACTGACTCAATGAATGAACGAACAGCCGATTGACCGACTGCACGAATCAATGACTGGGTGATCAGTTGACCTACTGAACGAATGAATGAAGGAACAAAGGACTACTGAAGGAATAAATGAATAAATTACTGACTGACGGACTGATCGAACGAATCACTCAACGACCGACTGAATGAATAAATAAATGATCGATCGAGTGACCGACTGAACGAATGAATGACCGAATGGCTGACTGACCGAATGAATCACTTGACGACCGACTGAACCAATGAATGACTGAACGACCGACTGATCAAATGAATGATTGAACGACCGACTGAATTACTGGATGACATATTGACCAACTGAACGAATGAATGCTTGAACGAATCAACTGATGGACTGAACGATGAATGACTGAAAGATCAACCGACGGACCAACGCAGAGATGAAGAATGAACGATCGACTGACCGACTAAACGACTGAATGACTGACAGTCAACGGAACGACTGAATGAGTTGACAATCGTCTGAACAGATAAATGACTGAACGACGGCTGAACGAATGACTGACTGAATGGCCGACTAACCGAATAACTGAATCAACAATCGACAGCCGACTGAACAAATGACATGTCTGAACGACTGATCGACCGACTGAAAGAATGAACGACTGAATGACCGACTGACTGATATAACGGACTGAACGAATGCATGACAAAGCGACGAACTGAACGAGTGAATGATTGAACGATCGACTGAACAAATGAATAAATTGACACATGACCGACTGAACGAAGGGATGACTGAAAAAAAAAGAAGTGAACAACGATTGACCGACTGACAATGGATGACTGAAAAAAAACGAGTGAACGAAGGACTGATGACCGACTGAAATGATCGAATGAAAGAACGACTGACAAACCGATTGAATGACTGAACGACCGATTGATCATCTAAACGAACGAATGACTGAGCCGATCAATTGACTGACTGACCGACTGAAAGAATGAATGACTGAACGATTGACTGAACGGATGAATGACGGAACGATCAACTCATCCACTGAATGAATGATTGACTAACCGACGGAAAGAATAAATGATTGAACAACCAACAGAGCGAATGAATGACTAAATGACCAACTGACCGACTGTATGAATCGTCAACCGACTGCACGATTGAACAATTGAACGACCGATTGACACACTGAACAAATGTGCTTGACTGAACGGATGACTGAATGACCGACTGAACTGAATGAATACGGCCGACAGACCGACTGAACGAATAAATGTCTGAACGACCGTTTGACCGACTGAACAAATGAATGACTGTACGACAGACTGAAGGAATGACATACCGAACGGCCGATAAAGTGACTGAATATCTGATAGACCGACTGACCGACAGAATGAATGAATGATTGAACGACGGACTGAACGAATGAATGAATGAACGGTTGACTAACCGACTATACGAATGAATGAGTTGACGACCGAATGAACGAATGGATGACAAGAACGACCGACTGAACAAATGAATGACTGAACGACCGATTGACCGACTGAACGAATGAATGACTGACAGACTGAAATGATTGAGTGACTGAACAGCCGACAAACCGGGTGAACGGATGGATGACTGAACGACCGATTGAACGACTACTACTACCATTATTGTTATTATTATTGTTGTTTTCTTGTTGTTAAAAATAAATAAATAACTACAGAAGACTTTGTCCTGAGTCTTCATGTAAAAATGATACTCATATCGTCAAGAACGAGGCACAGACAATTGATTAAGGGAAGGAACTCTGTTACTGTGAACATTTAAAAAAAATCGGAGTTTCCTCCCGTTGTGAACCCGAAAGATGCATAGATTTGCGTGCGTGCACGCGCGCGCAGGTGCTTGCGCTCTGCAACTTGTCTGCGGAGACAAAATCAGCCACTGAAATGAGTGACATTCCTAATTGAAGTAAAATTACGAGATGACTCTTCGTTTTGCCAGTTTGTCAGTGTTCTGTGGGTGCTTTTGTTAGCTGTTTTTCTTTGTCCTGTTCTTTCTCATCTCATGGTTAGTAAAGTGTGACCAAGTTATTTCTCCCATGCTTTAAATACAGTCAAAGAAGTGATGAAACATGAAACATGAGGTATACGTGGAGGAGGGATATGATGCGGGGAGGGACGTGAGGTGCAGAAAGATAGAGAGAGAGAGAGGAGGCGGAGAGAGAGAGAGAGAGAGAGAGAGAGAGAGAGAGAGAGAGAGAGAGAGAGAGAGAGAGAGAGAGAGAGAGAGAAAACAACAGACAGACAGACAGACAGACAGACAAACAGTGACAGGGAGACACAAAGACAAAGGAAGAGAGACAGAGACGGAGACAGAGACAGACAGACAGACAGACAGGCAGGCAGACAGCCAGACAGAGACAGACAGACAACGACAGACAGACAGACAGACGGAGCCGGAGACAGAGATAGTCCGAGAGAGACGGAGAGATACAGAGACAGGCTGGGATGGAAGGGGGAATAGAGAAAAACACTAACTGACAGATATACATACATACATACAGACAGAGACAGACAGACGGGCAGGCAGGCAGACAGACAGACAGAGAGAGACAAGTGATGTGGAGTGGGAGCGACGCAGTGCCCACCTTCTATGTGTCTATGTGTCGCGTGTGTGTCAGATAGACAGGGAAGAGGGTGACACAGAAATACACGATCCAGTCCGTGCCGAACTGCGACGCTGCAATGGCGTACACGGGGCGCGACGTTAGCAGCTGCTTCCACGGAATCTCGGTCTGAAACCAGTCAGCAACCATTGGTCCTCTCAGCTAATCCATCCATCCATCAAACAATCTTCAATCCATCGATCCGTTAGTCGATCAACCGACCGAACCGGTCGATTTTGTTGTTGTTGTTGTTTGTTTGTTTGTTTGTTTTTTAACCCAGAAACCCGCAAACCCTGCAGTTCATCCTTTCACCCAACGTCCAGCTTTGCCAACCATTTTTCACTGATACAATGTTTCAGCTGTTCAGTTCTCATCAGTCTGCGTCCGATTCCATTCCTCCATCTATCCATCTTTCTAGCCATGCCCCTCCTGTCTGTTGTTCATTCATCTGTCCCTCAACGCCTGACACAGCGTTTTAGGTTCAGAAGAAAAACCAGGTATTTTTTTTTCTAAAGTCCTGTTCTTGGTACTACCTTCTTCTGTCCTTATCTATTCATTTATTTTCTTATCGATCTTTTTCTGTATTTATCTGTTTCTGTATTCGTTTATTAACTTGTTCATGTATGAATTCATTTATTGATGAACTTATTTATCCATTTGTTTATTTATTCAATCAATCAATCCGTTCATTTGTTTCCTTTTCATTTATTTCCATTTTTATTTGTTTATTCATTTACTAGCTTATCTATGTATTTATGTGTTTATTCGTTTATTTATCTGTTTGTGTATTGATTCATTCATTGAGTTATTCATTCGTCATTTACTAGTTCATCTATTTATTGATGTATTTATTCTTTTCTTTGTCTGTTTGTTCATTAATTCATTCATTCGTTCTTTTTTTTTTACTGTGCTGGAACCCCGTCGCACTGTGGCCTTGTGGCGCAGCAAACTGTTCGTAGTGTGCATGGATTAAACCGCAGGAAAGGACGACTTCAAGAAGAAAGTGAACACTGAAAATGGAGACTTTCAAGCTGAGAAGATAAATGATTTATTCTCCATGTACCCCCTCCTCAGCCTATGGCACAAACAAAACAGTGACCATGTTCATGTTTCAAGAAGTGCAACCACAAAAGTAAACATATCACATAAGAACAAGAGAGGGGTATGTGCAGGGAGGGTGGGGGGGGGGGGGGCAACGTTAATGATCTGCGCGTATATCTGTTTCTTCTTCTTCTTCTTCTTCTTCTTCTTCCGTGTACACCCACGGTCAACATTTTGACCATTATCGGCGTTTTTCGGGAGTGCGCAGAAGAAAAATAAATAAGTTTTTAAAAAAAGAGCGGGGGGGGGGGGGAGGGGGGGGGGTGTTGACGGAGGGGTTTACTGTCTATTGTGGACTTGACACCTTTGAAGAAAAGGTGCCAAGGCTGCGGGAGAGGACGGCGTCTGCTGGCAGGCGGTTCCAGTCCCTGACTGTGCCGGGGAAGAAGGCCATATTGCGGTAGTCATTTTTGGCGGGGATCCTCTTCAGCTGTTTGCTGTGGCATCTTCTGGAGCGGGTCACAGCGGGGGCCAGTTGGTTGCAGCACACGCACACCAGTTTGTTGATGATTTTGTACATCATGCAGAGGTGTGCTGTGCGTTGGCGCTGTACCAGTGGAGGGGGGGGGGGGCGCATTTCAACTCATGAGTGGTTCGAATTCAGATCTGCAGGCAAACGCTCTTACTATTTCACTACAGGCCCCTCTATAAATTCATAGCCTGGGGGAAAAAATGAAACAGCTCATTCATTTCCCAACAAAAGTAAAATAACGTATTTTTCCCATTCAAATCACTCCAAATTTTCGTTATCATTTTCTTGTTTTTCCCTAACGCTCCACGCTCTGTGATAAATTTTGCAACATGGTGTCCAGGTAAATTCATCTTTATTTGGCAGTATGCCAGAAAAGTTGTGTCGCTTACTTAAAAAGCCGATGTTCTGTTGTTACATTCTCAACAGTTATGAGCAATGTGAACCTACGAATTTTCAAAGAGTAAAAAACCATCTGTTCTTCACGTAAAAGCCAAGTGTTCTCATTTGAATGAAGTAACCGATGCCACATTTTTCAAACTTTGCAAGTACTCTTTCTGTTGAAATTTTTAATGGATACGCATGGTACTATTTCCCCTTCTTTTGAAATGTGAAACTGCCAGAACTGTTTGTAGGTTTGTACTTACAAATGGTCCTTCAATTCTATTATCTCAGACACACGATACAGTTCCAATTCATGCACTCTCTCTCTCTCTCTCTCTCTCTCTCTCTCTCTCTTCTCTCTCTCTCTCTCTCACACACACACACACACACACACACACACACACACACACACACACACACACACACATACAGGCGCCTGCGTGTGCACAAAAGTACATACACACACACACACACACACACACACACACACACACACACACACACACACACGCGCGCGCGCGCACGCACGCACGCACGTACGCACGCACACACACACACACACACACACACACACACACACACACACACACACACACCACACACACACCTTAAATACGTGAATATTCATTCAATCACCACCACGACCACCACCTCTGTCTCTCCGCATATTTGATGTGTTCTCTCTCCTTCTCTAATCCAGTCTACACTTGATAATTATACAAGAATTCTTCAAAATGTACCCAAACAAGCATTGCATTTTTATTATTGTACAATCGTCGACACAGTTTTCAGCTTCTTGTCTGCTAGCACCATATCTTGGAGCACTGTTGCTAGATTTGTAATGCTTTTTGTACCCTGCATCATCACCACACAGTTTTCATTGTCACTGGCTCAATTTTTTTCTCCCTCCGTGTCAATCCCATCCAACGTTTGTGCAGGCTCAGCTACCACCATAACTATGAGAGTTATCGTCATTATCATCAATAGCAAAGACGACGTAGCTGCAAAGAAAGTCAGACGAACAAATGAGTCACGTTAACCATTCCAGACAGAAACATGTTGCTGAGGAAATACTAGGCACCGATGCGAGCAGAAATCACTGCCAGGCCCTGCAGCGTGGATAGTGAAATCGCTGCCACCACCGCCACGCGCTTCCCGCCATACGCATGCGTAAGGAAGGCAGCGGGAATCTGCATTATGAAGTAACCAACGAAGTAGGCAGACGATTATCCATCCCCAACTGTAATGCCACTGTGACAGAAATGTAAATCAAGAGTGTTGACATTTACTCTGTTGTTGTTGTCCATTAATAGCATGGCTCTCGCTCTGTATTGTTGGCGACATAGGTGTTAAAAAAAATGCCATACCAAAGTTCAGCAGGTCAGAGCCATGCCAACTCATTACGCAATACCACTACATGGAAATGTTAGGTGAACAGAAAGCCTGTGAAAGATTTTAACTACCATCCTTTTCATTTACTTTGATCAAAAGTAGGAAGAGGTTTGTTTCAACATTGATGAAGTGACGAAGGTTTAAGAATGACTTAAAGCAGCCACTCTTAGAATCTATTTAATTTCAGTAGACCTGTGTTAGGCAGCGGTAAAGAATCTTTGTGAATTGTCTGTATGAGAAAGTATTCGATATAGCAATCAAAGCTGGATCGTGAACCATGTAAAGGTTGTCGATGTCTTGCTAGAGAAAGTTACTACAATCCAACCCTTTCATATCTACATGCCAGTACATGATGAAGAGTTAACCCCACCATTAGGCTCTTGCACATTGTGCACAGTTTGCACTTTATGCTTCCCATGTCTTGAGATGCATCAGGCAATTAGGGAGCTCTGCCATTTTTTTCGATCAGTAACACTTTGTCTCCGCGCGCGCGCACGTGTGTGTGTGTGTGTGTTGTGTGTGTGTGTGTGTGTGTGTGTGTGTGTGTGTGTGTGTGTG
>CM031616.1:34296078-34301078 GCA_018398815.1 Conus ventricosus | reverse complement strand
TCACACGCACACACACATACACACACTGACACAAAGTAACAGTGACACACACAGGCACGAAGACAGATTTAGCACACACACACACACACACAAACACACACCAAGAGCTAAGCCAACTATCGTAGCAGACGAACTTGGGAGCTACAGACACACTTATAGAGCAGGGGGCTGAGTTCCGTGTCTCAATCTGTGCAAATCAATTCAATGTCTTCTCGGAGAGTGTCTCTCAGCTGGAAGATGTTGTGACGACGAAATCATAACTTTGCGCGCGTGAAGTTTGTGATCATTGAACGTGTCCAAAGGCTTTGTTTTGATCTAACCCACTGCGAACTCATGCCCTATCCTCGTTGTACGTTACCCACCCGTCACCCACTGCAAACCACGAGATTAAAGGTTACTCTCGACATATGGATCTGCAAGTAAGGGACCTTCGAACTTACAACGAGGTAGTAGGTAACTTCCCTGTTACCCACGACATGTAAGTACGGCCCCTGGTGTGTCTGCAAGCCCGTCTACCCTCTCTCAACACCCGACACACTTGTTAATTCTGCATTGGAAGGTTTGTTAGCTTGCTTGCTTGCTTCAATTTCTGTTTTCTGTCAGTAACTTCGAGTTTACATGTCACCTAGCTGCATTACTGAGAGCAAACTCTCTCTCTCTCTCTCTCTCTCTCTCTCTCTCTCTCTCTCTCTCTCTCTCTCTCTCTCTCTTCTCTCTCTCTCTCTCTCTCTCTCTCTTGTGTAGAAGGCGGCGGGGTGGGGGAGGAGTTTGGATGGAAAGGTTTGGGGGGAAGGGGATGTTGGATGGGGGATGACGGGAAGGGAATGGTGGATGCACTCTGATTCAATCTACCTATCTATCTATCTAACTGTCTATCTATCTGTCTGTCTGTCTGTCTGTCCGTCATTATGTCTGTCTGTCTTTCTGTCTATCCATTTATCTATCTTTATTTCTCTCCGTATACTATGTGTATGTGCCACACCTCATCATAAGAAAAAAACATGGGGTTGGGGGTTGGGATGGGGGCGGTTTTTAGCGTTTACGTTGAAATGCATTATGGTTTAATGCCCATTTTTCAAAACGTCGGTTCTATCTAAATAAGAATATAGGTTTCTGAATTCTGGATTCGACATTAGAAAAGTAGTTACAGACTCAGAATCAACAATTTATTTGGAGAAAATTTCGACAGGGTCGCCCTGTCTTCTTCAGCTCACTGTTGCTGTTGTGGCAGCGAGGCTTGATGGGACAACTGTTTTGTGGGGTGAACGGTTGTCAGGATCTGATTGTAGATGGGGGGAAGTTCAAAGCCTTGATCTCTGTTCAGGCTGGGGCGTCTGGTCTTAATTTCAATGGCTTCTTTAACTTTTCATTTTGTGAGAAAGGGCTCTGTAGATAAGATCTTGGTTTCTAGAGGGCTGAAACTGTGGCCTGTGGCTTGTAGATGTTCATGCATGGCAGAAGTAGATCGGTTTTGGGTGTTCCTGTAGACGGGTGGTGAGTGGTCTTGCTGTCTCGCCAATGTAGGTATGGGTACAGTCTTGACATCCTACCTGGTACACAACACCACACTGCTTGAGGGGGTCCGTTTTGTCTTTGACATGGGCCAGTTGCTGGCGTAGGGAGTTGGTGGGTTTGTGGAACACTTTGCATCCATGTATTTGGAAGGTCCTGGCTGGACGCTCTGAGACTCCTTTAATGTAAGGGATCCCCACTTTCACATAGTCAACAGCACAGATTTTGTACAGAAGATGAAAAACCAGCAACTGGCTCCAGGGGAGAAACTTGTCTCCTATGATGTTTGTGCACTGTTCACTAGCGTCCCTGTACCCAAGGCTCTCCATGTCATTTGGGAGAAGATTGAGGATGACTACCGGCACCTTCGTCACTGGTGTGAAACTCACTACAAAACAGGTGCTAGAACTGTTGGAACTGTGCCTCACTAGCACCTACTTTTCATTCAACCATGAGTTCTACCAGCAGAAACAAGGAGCTGCCATGGGTTCGCCAGTATCTCCAGTGGTAGCCAACCTGTACATGGAACATTTTGAAAAAGTAGCCCTTGAGACTGCTGCCAACCCTCCCAGCATGTGGTACCCTATGTGAATGACACCATGACCCGCATACAGGAGACGGAGGTTGACAGCTTCACCACTCACCTGAATTCCATCGACGACAGTATCCAATTCACTTCCGAAACTGAAGTAGAAGGGAAGATCCCGTTCCTGGACACACTCATCACCCGAACCCATGACGACAGGGTGGAGACCACCGTTTATAGGAAAACCCACCCACACTGACCAATATCTAAACTTTCACTCTAACCACCCCCTCCAGCACAAGAGATCTGTTGTCAACACCCTCATGCACAGAGCCTCCGTACTGTGTTCCACTAAGGAGGAAGAGCTGAAAGAAGAAGAACACATCAAGACTGCCCTTTCTGCTAATGGATACCCTGCATGGATGTGGGACTACCCTCGAGTTTGCTACCCTTCTTCTACAGATACGGACACTGTGAAAGTGGGGATCCCTTACATTAAAGGAGTCTCAGAGCATCTAGCCAGGACCTTCCAACAACATGGATGCAAAGTGTTCCACAAACCCACCAACTCCCTACGCCAGCAACTGGCCCATGTCAAAGACAAAACGGACCCCCTCAAGCAGTGTGGTGTTGTGTACCAGGTAGGATGTCAAGACTGTACCCATACCTACATTGGCGAGACAGCAAGACCACTCACCCCCCGTCTACAGGAACACCAAAACCGATCTACTTCTGCCATGCATGAACATCTACAAGCCACAGGCACAGTTTCAGCCCTCTAGAAACCAAGATCTTATCTACAGAGCCCTTTCTCACAAAAAGAAAAGTTAAAGAAGCCATCGAAATTAAGACCAGACGCCCCAGCCTGAACAGAGATCAAGGCTTTGAACTTCCCCCCATCTACAATCAGATCCTGACAACTGTTCACCACCCACAAAACAGTTGTCCCATCAAGCCTCGCTGCCACAACAGCAACAGTGAGCTGAAGAAGACAGGGCGACCTGTCGAAATACTCTCCAAGTAAGTTTTTGATCTGAGTCTGTAACTACTTTTCTAATGCCCAGTTCTATCCATACGTCAGAGCTAGCGGTTTCTGATTCCCGTCTGGCAAACACCTCATCAACCACATATACACACACACACGCGCGCACGCGCTCGCACGCACACCCACGCACACCCACATGCACGCACAGCACACGCGCACAGAGAGAGAGAGAGAGAGGGAGAGAGAGAGAGAGAGAGAGAGAGAAGAGAGAGAGAGAGAGAGAGAGAGAGATTCCCACACAACTCTACAGGTCACTGCCGACGATGCAGTAACACTTGACTTGCCATGTATTCACAACATACAAAGAAAATGCACGTCCTCCACTCAAAAAAATTAACAGAAAGGAAAGGAGAAAAAAGGATAGAGAAGAAAAAAAAATTCACACTCTGGCATACCTAAGCGACCAAGCCACAATTAACAGAATCAAATTAATCAGAAGGCTATCCAAATTAGAATTATTATATGCTCTGCAGGGATCGGGTGCGAAAATGTTAGATAAATGAAAAGAAAAAAAATCAAGAGTCACCGACCTTTAAACTGTCCGAGACATCGTAACTTCGCTACATTAGAGCCCACCAATACCTCCAAATTTGGGTTTGGGGTTTTTTGGTGCATTGTGTGTCTTTTCATGGTCTTATCAAGAGCTCCAAACCTGGTGATGTGAGTTGCATAATAGCAGAGATAAAGCGAAAAAAACACTTGTGGACAGAGCAAGATTACCAAATTGTTTGGAGCAACAGCGGAACACCCGGCTTTAACCAACTGTGCTGAGAAAGAGGATATGTTAAGGAAAGGAAGGGAGGGTAGGCTACCTCCGTACACTTGGCTGATACTCTTCCTGCTGTGAAAGATAAGGCAGCAGTAGAGGAAAAACATCGGGCCTTCCTCATTACACTGATTTATGGCCTGCTTGCCATGTGGGAGGGGAGAGGCTAGGACGGTCAGATAAGGAGCGCTACACCAGGTTTTACCACTGGAAGTCTGGTGTGCTCCAAATTATGAAGAGCGCTGCGATGCAGTTTTCACGCAGGGATGACTTTTTTTTTGTAAATGTGTGTTTTTATGTTTTCTGTTGAATACTATTTGATGCTGCTAACAGCACTTATACATTAAAAACTTGAACTTGAACCATTGTGAGTTATGTGACTATAGAAGTACTCGTTTTGACTTCTGCCATTGTTTAAAAACTTCAAGTGGGCATTTCTCAAATCTGCCATTTTGGAGATAAACCCGGGTGTGCCTCTGAAGTAGCGACTTATCAAAACGTCGGAAGCGGGAGTATATGTAGAATTTTTGACAACATACGTTGCACATATTCAATCAAAAAGACTGCGCTGCAAAATTTGTTTTAGGTCCGTGCGTGCGAACGTGCGTGCGGCATGCGTGTGTGTGTATGTGTGTGTGTGGTGTGTGTGTGTGTGTGTGTGTGTGTGTGTGTGTGTGTGTGTGCGCGCGCGCGCAGCAAGGCCTGTATTCTTTGCGACAGAAAGAAAGACATTCGGTTCTAATAGGAGAAAGTAGAAGGCGATAGAGGTATTGAAAAGCAGGGGCGATTTTTCACACAAGCTGTCGAGCAGCTCAATGCAATTCGCCGGCAAAGAAAATCTTTAAAAAACCGGGCTGTCGTATCGAAAACGTTGGTCATGTCTTTTTTCAAGACAGTTGCCTTCAAGGAGCACTGTGTTCAGCAGGAGAGACTAGCAATGCGCTGTACTTCGTTTGCTTAGAATGTCATTCTATGCGCGAATCAAACCCATTTTTGTGATTAATGCGAGTGGGACAGCTAAGGACAGAACGAATGGAGGTTGTTTAATTGCACGTGCTTTCTATTTGATTTCGATATCTGCTACAAAATGCGAGACAAGACAACAAAAACATTTTTGACATCCAACTCAAAAAAGAAATGTGAACGGACAC
>CM031616.1:34259626-34279626 GCA_018398815.1 Conus ventricosus | reverse complement strand
TTAGAGGGGACACATGACAGACCGCGAGGTCTAGGCTAATGAATGCCAGTCCCCACTACTACTACTACATGCTAAATCTAAATGTAATGATTCAGAAAAAAAAACGGTCAGGCCTAATAAGTAACTGAGTAAGCTTTAAGTCTTTTAACAAAAGACTCAACAAAGAAATAATCCAAAATAGACGTTACCCTATTCGTGGAATAAGGGTTATAAACATTTAATTAATGCTGTCATCTCACTGGTATTACTGAACACCAATTCTTTCAAAACAGAAAATGCCGGGAAGCCGTTTTTTTTTTAAAATTGTTATTATTTCTTTTTATATATGCGACCTTCACACGCAAGGGAAATCACTCTGCCAGTGGCGTCTCTTCTCTCTCTCTCTCTCTCTCTCTCTCTCTCTCTCTCTCTTTCTCCTAAGCATCACTGGGTCACATGTGTGTGTGTGCGCGCGCCGGCGAATGCGTGTGCATGTTGTGTGTGTAATTGTGCCCGTGCATGTGTACCAATGTGGGACAAGACCACGTCGGAAGCGAGGTTGTGGTGCGCGGGAGAGTCGGGAGGACGATGGGGATGGACGGGAAAGGGGAGGGGGGGGGGGGGGGGACAGGCGGGGCTGGCGGAGGGACATTATCAAAAGGGGAGGGACTGAGGGGGAGGCCGGGAAGAAAAAAACATGGTAAAACCATAGATTCCGGTGAGAGGATGGGTATCCTCGCCTTTTGCTAGTTCAACGATGTAGAGTTGAGAGCTTTAATATGTCGCCTCGTTTCCTCTCTATTCGTCTTTGTTAGACCCTTATTCGGTTGCGCAGGCCACTAACCACTTAGATACGACAGAATCGTTCATTCGGGTTCACTGGCCTAACGGAGAACAATGTATGCAAAATTCTTCTTGTTGTTCGCCGTTCAGCGAGCTCGGCTTATTTGCTAGTGAGCAGCTTTTGCCCGTGGGCGAAGCACCAGGTGTGTGGATCAACCCCGACAATTGAGCAGCATCAGCAGCAAGGTGTGGTGATCAGACAGCCGACCAGTACACATGAGGCAGACACACAGCCAAGGAGACTGACAGGAAGTGGTGAATTCCTTGAGTGCGCGTAATGAAAGTGTAGGTAGTGAAAGGCGAAGAAGTGATTATCTCCCCTCTATTTCTTGGCTGCTTAGATTTTCTTACAACATGTTGAAGCCTGTTAACAAATCGTGTTGATCTGATTTGCTCTCTGCCTGCTTCTTGTCCAGAGGTTGGCTGACTGTTCACTCCACTTCACCGCAGATCGTGTCAGTCGAACCAAAGATAGTACACCCTACGGACCGTAAGGCGTACTATGTTTGGTCGAACTATGAAGTTTGAAGCATACAGACGGCGGTTTGCGCGCGGTCAAAGACTATGAGCGGGGCAATGGGCTGACTTTCCTCAACAACAGACAACTAGTTGGGATAAAGGATGACCTAGCCGTGCAGCCTAGCCACTGAAAAAAAATTATCTCGCGGGACACAGCGTCTGTGATGCCGGTTGTGCTTATACTGCACTGCATGAGCGAACGAGACTCCGACAAACGCGACTAAAGGGAAAGCGAGAGAAAATACTTATCCTGTCCATATGAAGTCTTTGGTGCAAGATGGACACAGAGCAACGCAGACATCCACAGGTGGTGCCAACTAGCAAGGGGGCTGAATATTGACAGGTGACGCCAGCTGGAAAGAAAAGAGAACAAGAAGGAGAGAAGAAAAATCAACAGCAGCAGCAGCATGTACGTAAGCCATCCTCGTATTTGTGCCCACGCAAGCTCTGCATGAATAACATAGCAGTAGGCGAACGGTGCAGTACAGAATATAGAGCCTGTATGCATTAATATAAAATGACCTCCGTGCAGTAACCTGAGGGGGATCAGGATATTTCAACAGGTGAATGCTGACGTGTGTTTCTACCAGCTGCAAGGAAAATTGCAAGACTTTACGTATAATGTCATCTGACGAATATATATATTATATATATATATATTTTTATATATATATTATATATATTATATATATATATATATATATATTATATATATATATATATATAAAACAAGTTAAAAGAGGAATCTTAAAACTATCTACAAATTTGTTTCAAAGCGTGTTGCGCTGAGAGAACAGCATTTTACCAATTCTAACTCACTTGCTCCACCACCAAGTTTTTGGGCGAAAGTGGCCTAAAGCCGCCTTTCCCTGTTCTCTGACAAGTAAGACTTCAATAACCAAAAAATAACGATTATCTACAAACAAACATACTGTGTAGGGTTATCCGTTTTCAATACTAATTTACTAAACTTTTCAGATTTCAGTTTTTGCTTAATCCTGTGTTTTTCCTGATCGTTTTCAATAACATCATTTTCACGCAAACATTCTTCAAATGAGTCTCTGTCTTTCATGTGAAATAACACTACAGTCTTTAACTGTTCTCTAAAGTCTTTTAAAACTGAGTTATATTTCTGACATAAAATCCACACACTTATCCGAGCATGTCTTCCGCTGAAAGCTAGTTTTGACAAAGTGTTTCTCTTTTTAACTATGTCTCTTTCTGCCGAACAGTCATCTATAATAAATAGTGTCTGCGTTCCTTCAAACAGTCTATAAAACTGTTCTAAACACTCACTCAGTTTATTGCTGGGATCAACTAAATATATGTCATCATCTGTCCATATAAACCTTCTATCATGATATGCTTTGTTCCATTTAAGTGTTGGACAGAAAACCACAATATGATTAAAATTATAGCGATTGTTGTTGTTGGCATCCGTTAGTCTCGGGAGACGATGGATTTGCGCCCTTTACAAATGTTTCCTTTGGTCATACAGCGTCTGCTGTGGCTGTATAGACCCACATGGGAGTGGCAGTCTCTGCTGCATTTGATGCACTTGAAGGCCGAGTCAGCTGCTGGCAGCAGCTGCTTGTTCTTTCTCTGTGCACGCTTTGCGTCGTCAAGCTTCCGGAGCTTCTCTTCGCCAGCTTCCAGCCAGTGTTCACAGTGTGTCTCCAGCTGGATCTGTCCTGAGCAAGCTCTTCCCAGGTGTTGATGTCGATGTCGAGAGCCTTCAGGTCGCGCTTGCAAACATCCTTGAAGCGGAGTTGTGGTCTTCCAGTTGTTCTCTTGCCAGAGGCAAGCTCTGCGTACAGAATGTCTTTGGGGATCCTGCCGTCGTCCATTCGACGCACATGACCAAGCCACCTGAGGCGACGCTGACGGAGAAGAGTGGTCATGCTGGGAATCTTTGCACGCTCAAGCACATCGTTGTTTGTCACGCGATCACTCCATGTGATCCCAAGTATGCGCCGGAGACAGCGCATGTGGAAGGCACTCAGCCTCTTCTCTTGTGAGGCATACAGGGTCCAGGATTCGCTGGCGTACAGGAGAGTGCTTAGCACACAGGCTCGGTACACAGCAATCTTGGTGTTCAATGTTAACATGCTGTTGTTCCACACTCTCTGAGATAGTCTGGCCAGGGTGGTAGAGGCTCGTTAAATTATAGCGATAAACTGTTTGTAATAGGTCTAGGACAAATATTGTTTTTCCACAACCAGTCTGCCCACAAATCAATGAGCAATGAGGAGTTTTTGTCATAAAGTTTAACTGCTCCATAGTTTTATAGCTGATTTTAATCTAATCCTGTTATTATTTTTATCATACTCTCTGTCAAATCTTGTTCTGTATAATAAAACGTACGAGGCCTAAATGTGTAAGATTATCCAATTCAGTTCTGTAAGATTGTTTCTTTTTAAGTCAACATTGATTTTGTTGCTTGTTGTTATGATCTTAATTATCCTCGCCATTGTGAAGAAGAACGATGGTAACGTTAAAGACGTTTAACGTCTAAGTTTGCCTGATAATATTAATTCCTTTTTATAAGGTCTCACTAACGCCCACAACCCCTTCAATCTACCTCATCTTTAATGCTGAAATTTCAGATATCATTGTGAACGTTGTCTCCTAATTTTCTGCTGGGAAGTACTGTATATTTTGTAGAAGCTTTTTTACAACCTGTTTCTTTTCTGTGGAGGATGTACTGCTTGTTTCCCATCGCGTTATTTCAATTTCTTTTCCGTTATTGTCGTCCGGCATAAGTCTTACATGGAATGGGGCCAGAGTTGAATGCTTTTCTGAAACTTTTTTGTCGGCTAAAATATGTAAATAGGGCTTATGAATTCCCCCCCCCCCCCCCCCCCCCCCCCCCCCCCCAAATTTTATTTCCCATTCTAATGTGGTTCTAAGTGACCTTTTGAGGTCTGGTTTTCGGAACTATTTTATATCATACTGGCAACTTTATTTGCCTCTAGATTGCGCTAGTTGTTCTTGTTTAGGAAACTTTTGGCTGTCGTATCCTCTTTGCGTTTATATTCACCGTCTTTTGTGTACCAAAAACATACAAAGCGCCTTTCTCACCGTTCTGTTCAAAGTCCGCAAATTATGCATGGTCTTTTAATTCTAAGGTTATACACCTTATCAGGCGCTAATGTAACTCCGGATTCACACATACTTATGGCCCACGCGTCATTTTAAGCTACAGTTTATTATTTTTATTTCCAAACAATGTGTAGGTTATCGAATTTCACAACTTTCCCTGCTTTGTCTGCAATTATTATATTAATTGATCCAACCCTCCCACAAACTTATCTTTTAAACTGTAATTAGGGAATTGTATAATTTCATATTCGCTTATATGCGCTTTCACCCGCCGGTAAAGCTCTTAAACATTTGAGGCCTTCCATCATATAAGTTTTCATCAGTGCTCAGCTCATCCAAATGACATAAAGTAATGAATGTAATGAAGATCGAGCCCCCCCAAGTTATGTTTCCCCTTAAAAAAGTAGTTCGTATGGCGCAACAAACAAATCGTTTAGTGACCTGAGTGTCAATTTAAAGCCTAAACATTTTAGCTTGATCTTTATCAAATAAGTTATCTGCTTTTTTTCAGGTTCGAATGTTAATATTGTTTTTGGATTTGCATTGTTATGTTGTGAGTAATGCGAATTTTCTCATTGCTCTTTTAGTGAGCAAAAACGTAATATCCATCAGGTATTGGTAACTGGTTTAGTTTGAGCCCCACAATTTTGTAATCTTATTATTTCCCCTTGGGTTACGCTTATATTAAACCCTTTGTCTTTGTAAAATATTTCATGGAGCGCGGCTGTTTTGGCCCGCAATTTTCTCATTAGCATGTCTAAAACGAGGACGGTCTTGATAGTTGTTATGTTACAAACATTTTTTAAAGCAAATTAAAACATGAGTGTCTTCTAATTTACTGATGCAAAATATTTGTTGGGCCCGCTACTTCACTCTTAAAATATTACAAACTGACTCCCTCGACATTTCTGTGACCCAGTCTGAACACCTTTCTTAAAAAGGTGAGTACTCCATTAAGACAGATTTCTTTTCCCCCCTGTTTAATAAGACTACATCGCAAAAAGTGTGGTTCAGTCATCCGATGCAGTTTTATCAGTATCTGTTAAACTTGCTGTGTTGTGTGCAACAAATGGGTGTGGAGTGTGTATGCTGATCACTTAAATTATCCTAATCCTTTGGTTAGGTCAGTGTACAGATTTCATTTCTATACTCCTTCAGACGTATTTTGGACTGAACTGAAAGCGCCATTGCCAAATGACAAACCGTTTAATCCCTTCTGAACAGAATAGACATGAAGGCTTTTGAACGAATCTGTATCGAATTCACAATATTAACCATCAGACAGGATTTAGACCAAAAGTTGGACCGCAATCATGAATCGCTTAGGCACCCCATATTATTGGGGCGTGCACAGAAAGTATAAACTATGACTGGATTCCTACTTACAAATCTTTCCTCTTCAGGCACGGCTGTTCACGTCGGGTCCATAGAGCATGAGCATAAATACTGCCTGGGGATACAAATTTATATTGGAACGTCTATGGGCTATAGAGCGGGATTAGAAACGATAATCCGACTCTATTGTACTTACGTTGGTGTTTGCTCAGGTTCGCAATGCACTGGCGTGATCGAGCATAAATGATCCTTCTAACTGGCTTTGACGCACAAAAACTAGACTTTGCAAATTAGGGACGCCATTAATTCACAGTGAGTTCCTTCATGGTATTCAAAGGTCCAAATGTTTTACTATACGCAAGATCGAACAGTAGACTTTGCTGTTGGCACTGGTGTATACATGCTGCCTTCTGTCCTCAGACACTCAGATTGGTACAATAATAAACAATATATTAATGAATTCTTATAGCTGGCAATGAACAGTGGTTGGGGAAAAACGACATAAATCTGAGGCCAGTAATATTACAACCATTACGCACCCCCCCCGCTTAATGTCCATCTTCATCACGAAGTCCTAACCCCCTAGTCATGAAGCCCCAGCAAAGCTCGCGGACTCTGTTCGCGAGACCATGAATATGAAAAGACAGCGCGTTCTGGATTAACTGGCCTAGGATTACTTGGTCTTTATCTGTCTAAATAGTAACCAACTATTACGAGAACTTATGTCATTTATGTGCTCGGCCATAAAGCCAATACTTTGCTTGGCAGTAGACAAAAGCCAGCTGATCATTACTCCCCAATATTCCATGGGTTAAAGCGTCCACGGCTTTACCAGCTAATTTTTTTAATAAACTTGCAAGATGTTCAAGCTGTTTTTTCTACCCATGATTTATCAGGCGGAGATGGAGGCGATGGAGGCGGAGGCACTGAGCTTTGGCTTACTGGCCGCCTGTTAATAGCCTTTTCCAGTGTTTTTTTACTTAATTCTGGCAAATCCTAAGGCAGTTATAAGCTTGCTAATGTGACGCCTTGCTCTCGATACAGCGTTTTTTTTCGTTCTGACTTAGCGTGTGTCTTCATATAAATTTTTCGGATAGTTTCTCTTATTTTTTCACTTGAGTTCGTAAGTGAGTCTCGGTTAGTTGTTAGCTCTTTAGTCTTGCTGATCTTTCTTGTTCAAATCTTTTGGCTTTGGGTTTTTCTTCTCTTTAATATCATGTACCTAAGTCGGAGTCACTTCAACCTCAACGAGTTTTTCTTTTTTCCCTCCCTTCCTTCTTATATGCCCATCTAGTTCACCTAGTTTTGCTAAATTGTTTGTTAATTCGCCTCTGATGGTTCTTAAAGCATGATCAAGGGGCCGCTTTTTCTCGCATGGGTACCGGTGAGTCAGTGTATAGTCTTTAACGCTGTTTCTTCTGAAAAAACTGGTTTATGCTTCTTAATGCTTTTATTTTTTCACTCTGCCGATTGATTTATTTCATTTAAGTTCATGTTTTGTATTTGGTTAGCTGTGGGGTGTTCTGCTGCGTGTTTTGAAGTTTAGCAACTGCATCCACTATCTAATTTCGGTCTAACAGGGCAAGGGAGGATTTGATTTCACACTGAGTCTTTGTATAATTGTAACTCTTGGCTAAAAACTTTGATGGGTCGGGTTTAGTTGTAAGCCGAACAGGTTGCCCTTGATCGTTTTTTACAGACAAATGATCATCTTTTATTCAAAAATCATTTGGGTCTTTAACTTTCGGGAGGTTCTTGGCCTAAAACTTTCGTAAAATGATGTAACCTTACTTTCTGTTAATTAATGCCGCATTTGTGAGGTGAGCGATGCAGGTGTCATAATGGATCATTTCACTCATGTCGTCTCCATAGATCCCAAAAACATCATATGCTTCTTCGCCTTCAATTCCTGCCATGTTTTTATATTAATTAACTTTTTATTTTGCTTCATAAAAATGCCACAACAAGCACATGGCGCGATTTTAACCCGCATAGAAGTCTGTAAGAGACCCCATGGAGTGGATAGGGGAAATAAACGGAATATTATTGTTCCAAATAATCCTTCTGCTATTGTTGCTAGATCAATTCTTACTGTCATATTTCCAGACATAGGAGCAGATGAATTGATTGTGCCAGGCTCTGCCCGTCTTACTTTCAAAAGAGAACTTGTTTCAACAACAGACCCTAACAGGACAGTTGTACAGAATCTGGGGCGGCATTCGTTAAGAAATATGTCTATAACACTTGAGGGGCAAGAAATTATTTCTTTACACAATGCAGACATAGATTTTTAACCATTCTGATCTTATGGCTAACCGGGAATGATAGGCTGATCTTGCCGTTTCACAGTATCGAAAATTAGATGCACTAAAACATAGAATAGAGCGCCGAACGATATTAAGACGCAAAAAAAGTACTATGCATCTGTAATTTTGCGTTAGGAAATCGCTTGTCCATCCCTTAGATTTTGAGTTGTTAAAAGAGCATGCGCCATACTTTCTAGGAGGATTAAAAAGACAGTTGTCATAGAACTAACTTTTAATGAATAACAACGTGTTATCAGATCATCAGACACCGGAGCATAAGTACAGCATTTCGACACTCGTTAGAGTTTGACGTTGTAGCAATACTTTCTTAGCAGAGCTGGATTGAGACAACAATATCAGAGAAAATTAGTATTTATTACGACAGAGTGATTCATATACATCATATCCAGAAGCAGGGCAGACACTATATGGAATTTTAGTTTTAGCGTCGCAGCATGATCGCTTAAAGGCTAATTTATTGCTGTGAGACCAGATGAAGAACGTTCAAAAGAGCAAGTGAAAAGTTTTTAATCCCTAAAATAACGAAAGTTGCAATGTTTTATTCGATTGAGGGTCGTCCTAACAAAATCACGCTTGCGGGCTTAAACCCTTATCAGCATTTTGATGAAATAAGAAACTGTTTGGAGGCGGGGTGTGAAATCCACAGTTGACCTTGCGTCTAAAGATTTAACTTCTTCACAAGTTAGGCTTGATGATTATTTAACAACGAAATACGGTTATGGATTGACCTAAGGTCAACAGAGGATAATCAGTGCATGGAAGCGGGAGAGCTGTGGTGGAACGGAATAAACATTCAAATTGATATAGAAGAAGAAGCCGATAACGCTTAATGTACATTTGTTTTTAATATATGTTGCGCAGCTGAAGATTTTTGGAGATAAACCGATTAAAGATGTAGTTTACTAAATGATTTTTTTATTTAAAAAAAGCATGTCTGTTCAGGTTTATCCAAATGTGCCTACAGCGCCGCCTATAGAAGAGATAGTAGAAACCCTGTAACCATAAAAACCTTCAGATTAACCAACATTAATAATGCAGCAAGTACTAGGCCCAACGGGGGGGACCTTTCAAATTACAGCAAAACAAAACGAAGGTATTCTGCTGCCTTTAGGGCTGTTACATATGTTAATACTGGAGCATCAACTATAAGTGCTCTATAAGGCAGGAACGAGTGTTGGTCTCTTAGCAACGGGCATTAGGCGCACCCGCAGCTTTTACCTCTAGGAGGTTTGTCTTTACTCTCGGCCTGTGTTTCATTAGCTGTAAGTGCGGATGCAAAAAATTAAAAACTGATCTCCTAAGAACACTGCTATGGTTCAACTATAAACACAGCTAAATTAGCTCGTTTACAACTGACAATAATAAGCGCTAGTTGACTCAAACATCACGGATGAAGAATTTAATCGTTTACAGGCCGATTTTGATGACTACAAAGACAAAAGTTTGTCTTTCAAAGAAAGCAAGGACAAGTTTTTCTCAAACCGCCAGCGGCCGAGCAGATAAAAAAGGAATGCTTATTAAAAAGTAAACGAGACATTAAACTCTGTTCTAAAAACAGCTCACAGTAACAACACCGAAGGGTGTTCATATACTTTAGTTTTATGTGTCCAAGCACAAAAAGTCCGTTGATATTGATTCTGATTAATTATTTTTTTTTTAATTTAAATAAATATTGGGAGTTAGATAAGAAGCTCAACATGGCTAAGAATATAGGAAGGGCCAAGACGAATTTTTTGAAGGGTATGCTAGAGAGGGGAGCGTTTATCAAGAGCACTGAGTGATATTGATTTAGAAGTCATTGATCCCAGCAAACGTGCGGGCAAGCGTTGTACTGTTTTTATCATGTTCCACGTAAACTAACAATAGACCCGCCAGTTAAAGTAATGTTAGCTGTTATTAAATCAGACTATGTAACAATAAATGAGAAAATCGAGAAGTCTGGGTCTAACTAAACTACTGACTATTCTTTCTCATAATGACCTTATCACCCGGTTGGCAGTCGAATGCTTGCCCCCCCCCCGTTTGGCCCCCCGCTGCGCTGAAGAAGACCAAAAGAGAGGCTCTGATTGGTCAGAGGGCGAAGTTTTAGTGATTAGAGTAAAACAGGCTAAGTATGCACCGATTGTTGCCAAGTCTTACATTCACTGCCTCGAGAGGTGGTAGCGTAATGAGCAAGTTCTTTAAAAACATTTAAAGAATTCAGGACAACAAATGTTTTAGGTGGTGTGTTCTTGCAAGACTGAATCTCGCCGCAAAAGCAGAGTGGAGTTGTCTAACTAGCACCCTGACATCAATGGATCTTAACTTGAGTGGGGTGTCCTTTCCTGTTAGTGTAGACCAAATGATCAGATTTGACAGAACAAAACAAACCAATAACTGTTAATGTATCACATGGGATGAGGAAACAAATTTGGTGCCAATTAAAGTGTCCTAAGGAACAGTCCAACAATAGGCGAACCAGACAAAATTCATGGTGACTTACTTCTGATGTTTTCACCAGCGGGGCTACGCATGACACATTTGATACGCACGATGAGTTGTCTAATGAAGCATTCATTCAAAAGATGGGCACAAACAAGAATCTGTAGAAATGGTTTAACAAGAATGCCATCTGTTCAAGCCGCGAGCGAACATAAGAAACATTGTAAAAGTTCTGTTGACTTTAATACGGAACTAAAGTACACCTCCACCCGGATCTAAGTTAGTTTTTTATGAACTGGAATCGGGTTGCAAAATTAACCTATGTTGTTTACGCAGACTTTGAATCACTCATTGTTCCTTATGATGGGCCAGCGCCACAAAAACTTCGAAAAACGTCTTAATGAGTAATCTTCAAATTTGGTCATTTGCTTTAATCGTTGTCAGGTCGGATGGGTTATTCATAGCCAGATTATATAGAGGCTAATGCTGTAAAATACTTCTTAGATCGCATGCAGAAAGGTGCGTAAGACTGTTCTAATAATCAAAACTTATCTGAAATCAAATGACGCCTAAAAGACCAAAAACGTATGACTCAGCCCACTTTTTTGGTTTTGCGGTTTAGGTTTCATCAAACGCAGAGAACCCACAGAAAGAGACCATTAAATTAGGGGAAAGTTCGAGGAGCGGCGCATAAAAATGCAACTTCAACTAAATTTTGATCAAAGACAGGGCTGTGTATTCTTTAAAAAAAACTTGCGGGGTTACGACTTCATTTAAAATAAAAGCATGGACGAGCCTTCGGGGTGTATGCATTGCACAGTCATCAAAAAGTACATGTGTTTAATTAAATAACAGTCTTTTTTGACTTATGCAACACTGAGGGGATATTAGAGTCACTGGCTAAGCCCTTAAAAAGTCCTGCCAATAACGGAAGAATATTTTGCCCCAACTTCTTTAAAAGGGGCGTTTATCCTTAGGGTACATGAACAGTTGGGAAAGGTTGACGAAGATACACTTCCACCAAAGGCGCGTTTTTTCTAGTTTAGGGGAAAGGACCAGTGATTTTGATTACCAGCATGCCAAAAAGCAGGGCGAAGTTAGAGTGTAAAAACGAGGGGAGACTTCAGATTCATACTTGATGGTTTGGTATTTTTTGGTTGGGGGGACGTCTTTAAAAAACTATAGAAAAGCCTGCATAAAACATTATAGCCTGGATCCTGCGCATTACTTTCTGCGCCGGGATGGTTGGGATGCTTTTTTAAAAGTTTAGGGGGTTACGATTGATTTTTTGTCGGATTTCAATGACCCAGATATTGAAAACGGATTGCATGGGGGAAATTTTGTTGGCGTGCTCATTACTGTAAGCAAAAAAAAAAATACTTGGAGACTTGACCCGAGAAAAAAGTCTAACTATTCATGTTTTTAGATGCAAACAATCTGTAGGGTTTGGGCTTTGGCACAATCGCTTCCCCTTTCGCAACAAATGTACAAGGGCGGCCCCGAAAAATATTCAAAAGGCATTAAAGTGGTTGAACAGTTTAAACGCCTGATCGCGGGGTAATTCTAGAAGTTGACTTGTTTCCCTCATAACTCCATGCCCTGCAAATGATACCCATTAGCAGCAGAAAGTCTAAAAGAGGATCCAAGAGAGCCCCCTAATTGTCCAAATCTTCGGGGCAAAAAAAATTTATTTTTTGCATTAAGGGTTTAAAATTTTATTTAAGACATTTAAAAGTTACATGTCCACCAAATCTTTTGACCAGAACTTTCATAAAACCAAACTCAAAAGCAAAAACTCAGAACTAAACCGAAATTTTGCTTCAGAAAAAGACTTTTTCATAAAAAACAAACTTTTTGGAAAGCTATGGAGAACCGCACAAGCGGCCAAAAGTCGATTAGTACCAAAGAGAACGAAAAGCAATTAAGTGACTTAAAAACCAAAAATCAGGATTTTTAGAAGTTTTCTGATCACCTTTTTGGCATAATGATGAAAAAAAAAGAAAGTCAAATGAAAACCTGTTTTTTTTGGGGTTTACTTTTTAAATTATCAAAGCTTTTGATTTAGAATTTCTTTATGACTATTTTAAAGCCCTTGTATCCGGCCCCAGAGTATTTTACCGATCAGACAGTTTTGTTATAGATACCCTACTGAAACACAAAAAAAAGGGAAAACCCGAAGTGGCTAAAGGGCATGCAGGAGGTTTTGACACGTCCGTTTATCCAAAGACTGCCTTTACATTCAATTACTAAAAAGAAGGTTTTAGAAAGTGAAGGATGAATTACTGGAAAGGAAATAAAGGAGTTGGGGGGGTTTTTAAGGTAAAAAATGCTTTTTTCGAGCCGGGGAGAAAAACATTAAGAAAGAAAAGGGAATTCTCGCCTTTGTGCAGTCAAACATATCACATGACAACTAAAAAGAAGCATTGTTTGGCAAAGACTTTCCATCAGACAACGTAAAACTGCGTTTTTAATCTACATGGATCAACACAACAGTTTAAAAAAGAAGTATTGATGAACAAAACAAAACGTGTTTTTGTTAATCCGGGTTTTTTCATATCAATGGTCATTATAGAACCGAAAATTTAAATTAAAGGGGAATGTGTCTGGGGGGATTATCTGCATTCTTCCTTCACAAAAGATTTTGGGGGGGTTTTTTTGGTTGTGCCGTTTTTCGTTTAATCACGGCGGTTCATTTTCAATTCTTTTTATTTATATGGATCAACACCCAAAAATGGTCGGTTCCCCCTATGGATGTCCCCTTCTGTTTCCCCCCGGTAAAAAAAAGGTACTTTTTTAAAAAACAAAGGGTATATTTTCCGGATAAAAGACTCTACTTAAACAACATTTATTGTTTTTCTTTTGATTGCTTGTAGGTTTTAGCCCTTTTAAATTCTTCATTATTCATTGCGCGCAAAACTGAGGGCTCTTTAACCCATTCTGTGTTGCGAGAATTGTAAATCGCTCTTGTGATATGGTGGAAAAAGTCTTTGGGCAAATGTTTGTTAAAGTTTTCAATAAAGCCGTGATCGTGAACTCCGGGAAGCCTTTTGTGGTAACTCTATGTTTTAACAAAAAATTGTTTCATTGGGCCTTTTAAAAATTTTTTTCCATCATCGACTTGAATCATGCGGGGTAATTAGGGGCCCCTCGGGTATATCTTGTATGGCAACGAAAACAGAGAAGCATCTTTTGTGTTAAGGGTTTCCCCGCACTTTGTATCTTGAAGCTAGTCAATGACTGTAAGTGCGTACTTAAATCTTTTTCGTTAACCCATCAGGGGAAATTATAGAAGACCCATTGATGGGTGTCTTTTGGAGTTGTATTGACAAAGTGTGGCTCGTTTTGTCTAGGGGCGGGAAATAAATTTCCCAAAATTGCTTTTTTAGATAACCTTCCTTTTGCTGTTTGTTCACCGACCCCTCCCGCTTGGCTTACTTTTGTATTGCGTGAAACCTTCCAATTTTTTGGGGATAATAGTTTGTTCATTTTTATTCACCCAATTTTATGCACAAATCACGACAGTCTAAAAGGAAATAAACGCGATTTCTTGCATTTTTTTTTTTCTAAGGGGTTGATAAAAAGTCATAAATTTTGGTGGGGGCAATGTTGGACTGGTTGGCCTTTTACTAATAATATTGTTTTATTGCTTGTCAAATTTTAAATATGAAAGTGCATCCCCCTGTTTTTTCAGTTGTCATTAATAAAATCTTAAACTCCCAAAGCCTCGCTTTTCATAGGCTCTTGGCAGTGCTATTTTGCTCCATAGCTTTGTTTTGTTTTTTTCTCTCGCCGTCATCCCGCATTTACTAAAGCGAAATTAATTCCGCTAAAGAAAGCGCATTCACCACAGCCCCCCTATCTCATTAGAGTGAAGCCATTTTTTAAAAATGTTTTTTTTTTATTTAATTTTTTAAAAAGTGGGGAATTTTTCCTTGCTTACAGAAAATTTTGTGGCAACCGAAGCTGAAATGATAGCAATCGCTTTGCTGAATCTAAAAGTTAGTTTGCCAAATCTGCGGGTTTTAAATTTTAACGGGCTTTACCAGCATTGAGTACCTACATTTTGTCCTCCAAAAAACCGAATGGTAAAAAGGGTTGGAAACAGTTTTTTTCGTGCTCATTTTTAAAAAATAAAATAATTAAAATTTTTAAAAACTAAACAGTGAGATCTACTCGCTACAAGGGGGGCCTAAACCTTCCGAATTATTTGCCCAAGTTGATGATAAAGTTTTTATCCCCCAAAAAGGAGAGGTGTATTCTTTGGCGCATGTGGGAAACAAAACAGTTCCCGGAACTGAATTCAGCATGAACAGTTTCAAAAAAATGTCGCCGAAAGCTTTTTAAAGTATATAACAGGTATAAACGCAGCGGGGGGTCTAGAAGGAAAAAAGTGGGGGGGGCAAACGGTTCTTGTTTTTACATAAATAGTCATAATTTGCTCCCTTGATTCTGAACAAGTTTAGTATGTTTTAAACGCAAGATCCGTTTTAACAAAGTCATAGAGTTCTAGGGTGTGATCTAACAAGATTTGGCATTGTTTCCCCTTAATCATGGGTTAATAATTTTTTAATCTTTTTAGATTTTTTTTCCCCTTCAAAATGAACGAGCTGGAAAATCACAAAACCAGGAAATTTTAAATCGTGGAGAAAGAAACCCAAGCCAAAAAATCAGCAGAAAAACTGATCAGGTGGGGACCGTGAAGATCCCGGGCGTGTTAAAGCAGGAAAGAAATTAGCAGAGTGGAAAGACAAAAAAAATTAATGTTTCAGAATAAACTCATAATGAAAAAAAAACCCGCCAAACCCAGAAAAATTTTAAATTTAAAGCCCGGGTATAAAACTTTATGTGATTAAGACCTACGCGCCAAAGTCTTCATGGAATATTGAACTTAAAATGTTGCCATTTTGGCGCCCTTGCTGCTGCTGGGGGCGGTTTTACTGTTTTAAAATATATAAAGAAAGGCAGCCAAAACAAAAGCAAACAAAAAAAACTGAACCCCTAAATACAGAAAAAACACACGCCAAACCCCTCAAAAACAAAAGATATTTGATCCTTTTTAGAGGGAAAATTTTTTTAAAAACTTAAAATTTTTTTTTTGATAAAAATGATCTGGCGTTTATAAAATGATAAAAACAAAAAGACATGGAGTCTTTAAAAAACATTTCCAAGACCCGAATGTATCAATGCCCGGGTTTCTTGGATGTAAAAACTTTATTAAATCTATGCAGGAACGCTGAGCAGACATTTTCAAAAATGCCTTTTTTTAGGCTGTGGTACTATATTGGGATTTACTATTTAATAAAAAATTTGATTTTATTTTTTGATAATTTTGATAAATTAAAAAAGAATTGGTTGTACTTAGAGGGGCTTAATCAAGAAATTACAAGAACTGATCAAGAAATTTTTAGGAACTTTTAATAAAATTTAATTTAAAAACTTAATTAAGAACTTGGGGGGTGACTTAATTAAAAAATTAATTAAGAAATTGGGGCGCTTGGGGGGAGGAGTTGTTTGTCACGGGGGGGGGGGGTGGGGACTGTGTGCGTGGGGGGGGGGGTGGGGGGGGGAGTGGGTGGGGGGGGTGGGGGGACGTGCGTGCGTGGGGTGGGGGGGGGAGAAAAGTCGTGGTGGGGTGGGGGTGGGGGGGTGGTGGGGGGTGGGGGTGGGGGGGCGTGCGTGCGGGGGTGGGGGTGGGGGACGTGCGGGTGTGTGTGGCGCACCTTTTATTATTTTTAAGAAACGAAGTTCAAATATAATATGTTATTATCAGTAAAAAAACAAAACAAAAACATAAAAGCACACACGCCAAAAATTTAAAAAAATAGGGGGTGCTTGCACGGGGGAAAAGGGAAAGGGTTTTATGGTTGGGCTTAAGCGCCCTAAATTCAAGACGGGGTGCCGGTCTCTCTGTCAATGAAATTATTCAAGCAGCACCAAGTGCATTTATCAAAAACTTGATTTAAAAAAACAAAACAGTTGAATAAAATACTTCTGTGGGCCCCCCAAAGGAGCCAAAAAAGTTTTAAGCGGGCGTTGAAACGAAGCGTGAAGCCGTAAACCAGCAATATATACAAAATCATAAGTGTTGGGGGAAATTCAAGGCCAACTTAAACAAACCCGACCGCTCCCGCATGAGCGGTATTAAAAATAGTCTTAGTCTGGCAGGCCGCAGGGGGTTTCGTCGCCGCACTGTTGCTAAAGCGCCCAAATCAAAAAACCCGACCCCTCCTGTGAGCGGTATCTAAAAAAAGTTTTCAGTGGTGGCCCGCGTGGTCTTACAGTCGCGCGCATGTTTGGGTAAAACAGCCCAAATCTAAACAAACCCACCGCCCTGCATGAGCGGGATCTAAAAATGATCTTACGTCGTGGTAGGGCGCTTGGGAACTTGTTTAGCGAGTTACAGCAATTATGGGGCTCTTTAAACGCCAGTAGTTTACATCCGTATTGTATATTTGGGCATTTTATGAAGATGTGCGGCCAACAACTCCTCTCCCTACAGTAAGTACTAGGTCTGCCTAACCCCATTAGTTTGTTTGCCAGAACATTAAAAAAACGCCATTTAGTTGCAAAGGGGCCCTTTAAGGGGAGATAAAATGTTGAATTAAAATAGAAAAGTATAACATCTTAAAACACATCAGCCCCCAATGAACATGAATCTGTATTAACAATCAACAATCTGATACAACTAAGAACATTTTTACTTGGGGGGAACAGCAAAATGTTTCAAATAATTTTTTAGAACGAATCGCCCTTTTACCTCCGCCTTAAAAATAACGCCATGTTTTTTAACTGGGTTTGTGCCCCAACCAGCTCCAACAATAACCGTGTGGTTTTTTTTTTGCTTCGGCCCAAAATTTCAACAATGCAGCGCCTTTTATTAAAAAAGGGCCATCTCATCAATAGTCAAACACGTACAAAACTGGTACATTTGTTCATTTCTTGAACCCAAAACCCTTAAAAATAGTCGTTCATTTTTAAAACAGTTAGTTCACTTTTTGTTTTCTAGAAAACAAACTCTCCTTTCACAAAAGTTGTAATTCTTTTTTAACAAATACCCTTTTAAAACAGTTAAAATAAAACTTTTGGGCTCGAATGACAAACCTGTTTTTCAGTAAGTTTACCATTTTAAAAAAAACCAATTAAAAACAGTAGTCCACAAGAGCGCAGTCAAAACACAACCTTCTTTCCCCAGGTCCTCAGCAATGGGGGCCCGTCGTGTCGCGTGACAGCCCCGATGGGTGTGTCGACGTGGCAATGTGGTGCAACCCGCCCCAGTGTGCTTGTTTACACAGCGGGTAGGGGGCTCTGGTTGAAACTGCCCCGGCCGAAAAAAAAGTGTTAGGTTTCAGCCCCTGTCTGCCTGTTTGTGTACAAAATTTTAGGGGGGAAATTAGTCAGAAAAGTGTGCGGATTTATACATTTAAATGGAGGAGAGAAAGAGAAGAGAAAGAGTGTGTGTGTTTTTTGTGGTGTGTGTGTGGTGTGTTAGTGTGCCTGTGTGTGTGTGTCTTAGGTGTGTGATGTGGCATGGCGCCTCTCTGTCTGTCTCTCTGTCTCTTTTTTTCCTGTTGTCTGTCTGTCTGTCTGTTTGAAACTTGACCTTAAAAGGTTTTGTCGGGGTTTCCGGTGATTCTTCTCTCTCTCTTCCGCCCCAGGAAAAGGGGGCTTTTAGGCCACTTTCGCCCAAAAAAAATCGGGGTGAAGAAGTGGGGTTAGAATTGGTAAAACTGTTTCTCGCTGCATCAGGGTGGTTTTTGGGTTTTCCCCCCGCCGTTTTTTTATAGCTGTGGGCTCCCGTTTGCGGTTGTTTTCACTGCGGGTTGGCTGCACGTGTTTTTTGGGGGGGTTTAGGTTTTTTTTTTTGGGTGTGTTCAAACAACGATTTCCATTTATGCCTGCGTTGTTTATATTTCTGTTTTTGGGGTTTTAAAATTGCTAAGGTGGTTTGAAAATATTTAAAATTTTTCGTTAAACTTTTGGTTGCACCTTTTTGAAAAATTGCTGTTTGGGGATGCCTTTTTTTAAATTTTTCCCGGTATTTTAGCTTGTTTTTGCGTCTTTTTGTTTCCGATATATTTGCCGTTCTGTTTTGGTTTTTTATTTTTTTTTTTTAAAAGACTGTTTTTTTGGGTTTTCTATCTGGTTTGAAGTGGTTTTCTTTATCCTAGTTGTTTCTTTTTCATTTTTGTGTCCCGTAGCCTGGTATACAATTTTTGTTGGAAGACATTTATTTTTTAGTGGGATGCTCCCTTTTTTGGGGCAATTGCAAGATTTCCTTTCTTCACCCTTTTTTGGTGTTGATTTTCATTTTGTTTGGAGCGTAATTTGGTTTTTGAGGGGGGCAACAGAGTACATAGTTTGAAGTGTTTGTTAAATTTTTTGGACAGTTTTTTTTCTTTTTAAAGAAGTTGTTTGGATTTGAAGAATTCTTTCCTATGTTTGTTTTGGGTTTTCCCCTGATGGGGGGTTATACCCTATGATTTTTTTTTTCTTTTTTCTTGCTTTTATTTGGTTTGTTTGGGTGGGTTGTATTGTAATTTGTAATTTTATCCACTGGGTTTGGAGGCCCCCGGTATTCTCTGCTGCATTTTTGAACACTCTCTCACTGTGCAGGTTTGATAGTCCCCTTTTTTATTTCCCTGGGTATGGTTTTTAAATATAGGGGTGGAGGTTACTTTTGGGTTTTTAAAAAGAGGTTTAAATTGGGGTTTTTTGTATGTTATATTGTGATTGTGGGACCCGTGTATGTTTGTAGTTCACACCTTTTTGTTTGCTTCATTAAACTTTAAGTTGGGTTTTGGAAATTTTTTCAATTTTTCTTTTGTTTTTCGTGGGTTTTTGGATGTTGGTTAGTGCAGCAAGGCATCGTCTCTATATAGCCCACTTGTTTTCCGAGTTTTTTTTGAGGTTTGGGCGCATGAAAAGTCCGACCGTTCACATGTTTTTTGACCATCTTGATCCCATGGTTTGCGAATGTTGAGTTCTGTTGGTTTCCTGATCCAGGTTTCATTTTGCTGTGTAGTTTTGTTTTTTTGGGTGGGAGATTTCCATTTCGACCCGTTATTCTTTTGGTTTTCTGGGAAACTTTGGGGTTTGGTGGTAGTTCCCCTCTAGATGGGTAAAAGTCTTCTATGTCAAAAGTGATGAATACTGTATTTCTTTGTTTATTTTAGTTTTTTGCCCTTGGAAACTTGTATGTGTTCTTCCCGGGGTTGTATTCAGAGTTTTGTTTTACGTCTTTTTTATTTTTCCAGAATTTTCTTGCTTATTTGCCAAATTTAGATTTGGATGGGTTATTTGTCAAAAATGTGGATTGTTTTAAAAATTGGGCTTGTGGTCTTTGAGCGTTATGAAAGTTCTTTTTTTGCGTGCTTCTATCCTGTCACTTTGGTCTAGCGCTCTGCAAATTTTTTTCTTTAGTGCGGATATTTGTATTTTTTGTCAGGAGTTTTGGGTTTTTTTTGGGGGAGGTTT
>CM031616.1:34250885-34252813 GCA_018398815.1 Conus ventricosus | reverse complement strand
ATTTCTAATGGGGGAAGTTGTTGTCCATTCGGGTAATGGTTTCTAGGGAGTGTATTCAGTAAGGACAGTATCCAACGGGGGACGGGGAGATGGTCCATTATAATGGGCGATATCTAATCGGAGGGTTGTCCGTTAGGGCAATGACAGATATGTACATAGGCTATTTGAGCAGTTTGAAATGGGGTAGCTGTCCATTTGGGTGATGGCTTCTAGAGAGTTTGTTCATTAGGACGGTATCTAACGTGGGAGAGGGATGACTGTCAACTGTAGGTATGTCTTATGTAGAGATTGTCCATTAGGGCGATGCCTTATTGGGAGAGGGTGTACTGGGGCGATGTCTGATGGGGATTTCGTTATCAGTGCGATGTCATATGGAAATGTTCTTCATCGGGGCGATGTCTCGTGCCAAGATTGTCCGTCAGGGTGATGCATAATGGGGAAAGATTCCTTTAGGGCGATATTTAATGTGGATATTCTTCATCGGGACGTTCAATGTGGATATTCTTCATCGGGGCGTTGTTTAATGTGGATAACCTTCATCGGGGCGATGTTTAGTGTGGATATTCTTTATCAGGGCGTTGTCTTGTGGGAAGATTGTCAATTAGGGCGATGTATGATGGGGAGAATGTTTGCTAGGGACATTTATAATAGGAGAGTGTCTATTAGGGCGATGTATGATGGGGAGAGTGTCTATTAGGGCGATGCATAATGGGGAGAGTGTCTATTATGGCGATGTATAATGAGGAGCGTGTCTATTAGGACGATGTATAATGAGGAGAGTGTCTATTAGGGCGATGTATAATGAGAAGAGTGTCTATCAGGGCGATGTATAATTTGGAGAGTGTCTATCAGGGCGATGTATGACGGGGAGAGTGTCTATCAGGGCAATGTATGATGAGGAGAGTGTCTATCATAGCGATGTATGATGAGGAGAGTGTCTATTAGGGCGATGTATGATGGGAAGAGTGTCTGTTAGGGCGATGCATAATGAGGAGAGTGTCTATCAGGGCGATGTATAATTTGGAGAGTGTCTATCAGAGCGATGTATAATGGGAAGAGCGTGTATTAGGGGGATGTAGAACGGGGAGAGTGTACAGTGAGTCTTGGCCAAAGGGCAGGCTGTCCATAGGGGGGTACTGTCTTATGGAGATATTGATATTGTTTATGGAGCGATGTCCCATGGGGAAATTGTCCATTGGGGCGGTGTCTCGTGGGAAGATTGTTTTATCGGAGCTATAGCTGGCTTATGGTACGATTGTCCACTAGACGATGTCTAGAGGAAATGTGTCCATTGAGTCTGCACCAAATGGAAAGAATGTCCACGGGGGCAAGGTTTTATGGTGGAGATAATTTTTTCATTGGGTCGATATCAATCTTCGGGGCGATGTCTTATGGGGGTATTCTTCACCGGGGCGATGACTTTTTGGGATATTCTTTATCGTGGCGATGACTTATAGGAATATTCTTCATCGGGACGTTGTCTTATGGGGATATCCTACATTTGTGACGATGTCTTTTGGGGATTTTCTTCATCGGGGCGATGTCTTATGGGGATTTTCTTCATTGGGACGATGTCTTATGGGGATATTCTTCATTCGGGCGATGTCTTATCGGGATTATCTTCATTGGGGCGATGTCTTACGGGGATTTTCTTCATTGGAACGATGTCTTATGGGGATTTTCTTCATCGGGACGATGTCTTATGGGGATTTTCTTCATCGGGACGATGTCTTATAGGGATATTCTTCACTAGGGTGATATCGTATGGGAATATTCTTCATCGGGGCTTTGTCTATGGGGATATTCTTCATCGGGGCGTTGTCTTTGAAGAATTGTCTTCATCGGGGCGTTGTCTTGTAGAAATATTCATTCATCGGGGGGTTGTCTTTTGGGAATATTCATTCATCGGGCCGTTGTCTAATGGGAAT
>CM031616.1:34238385-34245885 GCA_018398815.1 Conus ventricosus | reverse complement strand
ACACGCTGCACGTGTTGCAGGCTTCATCTACCCTGTGGTGACTCACTGGGTGTGGTCTGGAGAAGGGTGGCTGTCGGAGGGACTGACCTATGACCTGGGTGGAGTGCCAGACAAGTCAGTGGGCTATCAGGTAGCTCTGCCCATTCCAGCGCCGCCTCCGGTGAACCCTGACCCGCTTCCTTGTCCCTCTGTCCGTGCTCCAGACCACCCCGACTACTGTCCCTCTGTGTCCCAACTCTCTGTCTCTGTCTCTGTCTCTGTCTGTCTCTCTCTCTCTCACTCTCTCTCTCTCTCTCTCTCTCTCTCTCTCTGTCTTTCTCAATATCCCTCTTCTGTATCTCCCTCTTCTCTCTCTCTCTCTCTCTCTCTCTCTCTCTCCTCTCTCTCCTCTCTCATCTCTCTCTCTCTCTCTCTCTCGCCTCTCTCTCGCTCTCTCTGTGTGTGTGTGTGTGTGTGTGTGGTGTGTGTGTGTGTGTGTGTGTGTGTGTGTGGTGTGTGTGGCGTGTGTGTGTGACTGTTTGTCTCCCTTCCTCCCCCCCCCCCCCCCTCTCTCTCTCTCTCTCTCTCTCTCTCTCTCTCTCTCTCTCTCTCTCTCTCTCTCTCGATGCGCGAGAGCATACGTGTGTGTGTGTGTGTGTGTGTGTGTGTGTGTGTGTGTGTGTGTGTGTGTGTGTCCCTCCCTCCTCTCTCTCTCACTCTCTCTCTCCCTGTCTCTCTCTCTCTCTGTCTCTCTCTCTTTGTCTCTCTCTCTCTGCGCGAAAGCGTACGTACGTGTGTGTGTGTGTGTGTGTGTGTGTGTGTGTGTGTGTGTGTGTGTGTGTGTGTGTGTGTGTGATCGAGCGTGCGTGCGTGCGTGCAAGTGTGCGTGCGTACGAGTTTGCGTGCGTAAGTGTGTGTGTATGTGTGGTGTGGTGCGGTGGTGGTGGTGGTGGTGGTGGTGGTGGTGGTGGTGGTGTTGTGTGTGTGTGTGTGTGTGTGTGTGTGTGTGTGTGTTGTGTGGTGAGTGGAGATGTGTGGAGAGAGAGAGAGAGAGAGAGAGAGAGAGAGAGAAGAGAGACAGACAGAGCAGGAGAGAAGAGAGAGAGAGAGGAGAGAAGACAGAGACAGCGAGAGAGAGAGAGAGAGAGAGAGAGAGAGAGAGAGAGAGCAGTCATTTGAATTCTTTCGTGGACCTCCAGCGAATTCCGTTTTTTTAAAAATTCATTTCATCGCATGTCTTGCAATGTATGTGTTCATCAACAAATGTAATCTAATGATTGTTCTTATGCAGTGGTCTTCATTCTATTTGTTTTGAGCTGTTATTATTATCCAGCCATTGCGAAGTGGTTGTTTATGGTTATTGAAATACTATGCAACGTAAAAATAGCTTGATGTACACAACGTCTGTGTGCAGCTGTATGCGTTTGCTGCCATCATACCGTCTCAAATCTCCAGCCACTAACGACATTAATCAACACGAACACATCAGATGATAGAAAACATTGTAGGAAAGAAAAAAACCCAACAACAACAATAGAAAAAATTGACCGGAGGAATGTGAAATGTGTAGTCACCATGTATACTATATTACAGTAACCATTGTCTGTTCATACGTTTACGATCTGACACGTCGTCAGTGCAGCACGTGCATTGTTCACTCCACAGGATTTTGCCGGAAGTGGTGTGGTCCATGTCTTAGGAGGGGTGGCAGCATTCATGGGGGCTATCATTATTGGGCCAAGAACTGGACGATTCCATGCCGAATCCAATGAGCTTCAGATTCGAGGACATTCCGTGCCGGTAAGCTGTACCTTAATAACGGTAATTGTCTTCAATGTACAAGCTATTAATGACAACAGTTTACAATGTACAAGCTGATAACAACAACAGTTTACACTGTACACGCTGATAGCTGTAACAGACCGCTAGGTGCAAGTTGACGACAGTAATCGGTCTGCGATGTGTAAGTGGATAACAACAGTCTGCAATGTACAAGTCGATATCGGTAACAGTTGCGATGTTCAAGTCGATATCAGTAACAGTCTGCGATGTACAAGGCGATATCGGTAACAGTCTGCAATGTACAAGTCGATAACGGTGATAGTCTGCGATGTACAAGTTGTAACGGGAAAAGTCTTCAATGTACAAGTCGGTAACGGTAACGGTCTGCAACGTACACGTCTATAACGGTAACAATCTGCAATGTACAAGTCGATAACGGTAACAATCTGCAAAGTACAAGTCGATAACGGTAACAGTCTGCAAAGTACAAGTCGATAACGGTGACGTAACCAGCTACTGACAGCGACCTATCTGGGGAGTACTAGTTTGTGCAATCTGATGACCCATGAGTAACGTATGAGGAAGATGTCGTACATTTTGTCGAAACATTCAGCCGTCTGCTTGGTATTGCGCTTTAAATCCATGTTACTTAACCGCATGTCTTGCTTGTTTATATGCATGCTACCTTGTTTTCAACAATGTAGCGGTTTTTTTTTTTAATTTTGTCCCCTAGAAGTATCTGTCATGACAGGACTCAACGTCATCAGGAAAATTATTTGTCAGGTTTTTTGTTTCTCAGTGAAGATAAACCTTACACATTCATTGTCGATAAATGTCCTTCTGCATGGAGGTGAGATGGAGACAATGACCGTACATTTGGGGAAGTGGAAACACCTGGCGTTTAGACGGCAAACGCTTGAGACAGCGGGAACATAGAACATAATGACAACAACGAGGCAGCAGCTTTCCTCCATTGCTTGTAGTAATAGTCAGACCTGTACAGAACCTGTCTTTGCAGCTACAAGATAAAAGTAAGCTTACAGCTTGTCACGACTTTTTTTTTGTCCTGGACCGTCCTACAGTGGTGGGGTGAACATCCGTCCTACATTGGTGGGGTGAACATCCGTCCTACAGTGGTGGGGTGAACATCCGTCCTACAGTGGTGGGGTGAACATCTGTCCTACAGTGGTGGGGTGAACATCTGTCCTACAGTGGTGGGGTGAACATCTGTCCTACAGTGGTGGGGTGAACATCCGTCCTACAGTGGTGGGGGTGAACATCCGTCCTACAGTGGTGGGGTGAACATCCGTCCTACAGTGGTGGGGTGAACATCCCACAGGCAGATCCTGACGAGGTCCTGGTTAGGCATGGGGTGGGGGATGGGGGCTGTGGGGTGGGGGCTGGGGTGGGGGGTGGGGGGGGTTGAGGGTGGTTCGGAGTGATTGTGAGACTTTCGCCCTGTCGGATCTGGCTGAAGACTTGTCTTTTGTTGTTGTTGTTGTTGTTATTTTTTATTATTATTATATTATTATTATTATTATACTATTATATTATTTCCCATTATTATTATTATATTATTTTATTTTATTTTTTATTATTATTAAGCCAGTCGACGATACACGGCCTCAGGGTTCCAAACACGCAGGGGAAAAAAGCTACAACTTGAGAAACAAACAAACAGCAAAGACGAATGTAATTTACAACAAAAAAAAAGGGGGGGAAAAACAACCAACAAACAAAAATACAAACTCCCAGTTATACGGCATGGTGTTTAAGATTACCGACATCGTAAGACAGAAAAAACAACAACTAAGCTGTGCAGAGAACGCTAAAGATGACCGCTGACGAAGGAAATATATACCTTGTTGAGACAGTGTGCATACACACCGTAACGGCACGAGCACCACACAAGCATGACACACTGTTGGCACTTTCGCATACCCGACCTTTCACCTTGCTTTATGCTCGCGCACTCTGCGTAATGCCACCGTTTAAACGAAGAAATTGAATTCATTGTGAGTTCATAAACTTGGGTATCCAGCCCAGCTGAATGCATGTACCATTGTCGATCGTCGCTCTATGGGAAAAGCCTCCTCCTACGTCGTTTCACAAAGGCTCACACTTTATTAACATGTGTTTCCATATTCAGCCGATTTCATGTAGTCGCATGGCTTCTTCTTTGCGTGTGTAATTCACTCTTGTGTGTGATCGAATTTAGTGCTGAATCGACGTCAGTGAATCTGTCGGTATTTCGGTAGAGACCCTGCATGGGTTATTTACTCCTGATCCGGATAAATGACTCTGATTGGAAAATTGCAAGCAATATTGGGCAGGGAAAGATAACCCGAATGGAACACTGTTTTCATCCGCCAACTATCTGCTGACATTATAGCGGACAGGAGAAGATAACCCGAATAGGACACTTTAAATCTGCCATGTGCCCGCTCACAATACAGCGTACATGTTCGACCAATGCTTGAAACCGTATCGACCAGCCCGTCAACCCCGAAACTTGCTATGTCTGCGGGCTTTATAAGCATTCCCCTTATTTTTCACTCCCATGCTAGAAAAAAATAAAACAAGAGAGAGAGAGAGAGAGAGAGAGAGAGAGAGACTTTGACACTTTTATATTTTATTGTCAGTACCAAGGGGTCTTTTGACAAGGGGGGGGGGGGGGGGGGGGGGGGGGGGTAACAGAACATTAACGTTTCCGTCTTCCTTTCCTTCGCAAACAGATAGTACACATTCATTCCCAGTGTGTATCAAAATCAAAGGTTAACAAAAACAAATAAATCGTAACATTTCCTTATGCCCTCACACACAGGAGTAATACAGTAGGTTTAGAGAGAGAGAGAGAGAGAGAGAGAGAGAGAGAGAGAGAGAGAGAGAGAGAGAGAGTCACACGGATAAAATAAAGACAGACTGCGGAGCTAATATCGACTCTGAACAGAGTCGTCACGACCTAGTCGCTAGAACACCTGGAAAGAAACTGTGCCAACGTGTTAAAAAAAAATTATGACTCCGAAAATAAAGTTTAAAACGAAGACGGGAGAACGGTCTGCAAAAGGGGGGGAAAAACTATAGACGACAGTTAAGGGGAAGAAAAAAACATCAAAAAAAAAAAAAAGACACAAAACAAAAACAACCACAAAAAAAGTCCAGAGATCAGCAGAAAAGAGGAAGTTACAAGGAAAATACTTTCAGAAGGCGGAGGAGTGAGGTGTGCTCGAATAACCCCCACCCCACCACCCCACCCCATCTGCACCGTCCCATGCATCCTCGCGGGGACCTGACGAGGGACAGAGGATTGTTAAGATCCCCGACTACCGAAGCATGCTTGACCGTACGCTGAGATCCACTGAATGGAACATTAAAGGTGACTGTGAAGATTGTAATACAGCGGGAAAGAGGGGAAGGGGTTTGAGGAGGTGGGGTGGGTGGGTGGGGAGGAGGGGCACACCGAAGCCTTTTGTTGGTCTCGGCTCGCGTGGTTGCGGTGAAGGTGTCGCTTTGAACCCCGCCACTATCCATGTCCACACCCCGCGCATGTTACTGCGTCACTTACTGTCGTGAACTGATGGCGATATCTTTAGTTCAAGACGTTCTAGAATGAACGTGCAGTGGAAACAACATTTCCCAGAACACGAAGTTCATGTCTTTGAAAACATTTTGTTTTCCATGCATTGAGTCTCTTTAATTCGATCGACAGCGTCGGGCTGGCATTCATGTTTTGCAAACTTCGTTGTACATGCCCATTGGAATGGGTCCGTGGATTAGATGCGTTGTAGGCGTGTGCGTGCGTGCGTGCGTGCGTCCGGTGTGTGTGTGTGTGTGTGTGTGTGTGTGTGTGTGTTGCGCGCGCGCGCGCGCGCTTGCGCGCGTGTGTGGAAACCACGTTATTTGATGATGTGCATTTTGAATATAAAAAACACGCTTCATTTGCCGTTTGTTAGGCCTACTTTCTGATATTGAGTCGATTTATGGAGTCAGAACCTATGTCCTTTGGTCTCATTTCATTGTTCTACTGACCACCATGCTGTCTTAAATGTCTAGGCTCGTCCCGTATCGTAGCATACTGAATAGTGGATTGTACAATTTTGTGTGTGTCAAAGACAAGAGCCAATTGCTTGCCCTGTTCCCATGGTGACCACACTTGTGATTTACTGAGCACATGCTTGCCTTTGGCGAGTTTGTGTTCAGGTCGTCGGCATCGATGAGTTCGTGGGAACTGTCGCTGGACGGACGTGGCGGCACCTTCCGGATGGGGAACGCTCGATCACGCTGGCTCCGCGACTACGCGATTATCGTTGTTTAGTAGATGGTGTCCTGATTATAACAGGCACCACCGAACACCATCGACGTGACTCGGCAGCAGTGCGGTGTCTCATGCAGAGGGTTGCCTTGTTACGACTTAACATTCACTGCTCTCTGTGAATTACCAGTACATCACGTCAGAATGACTCTACGCATGAAGAACTGCTATCGCCAGTACGCCATTCTGCAGCGCGCAATTTTAAAACTGCCGTAGTGCCTGTGGTATACGCCGTCAGTCCGACTGTCTTTACAGTAGACGCATATAATTACTACTCCATCCCACGCGGATCACACTATGATTGAGCTGCGAATGCTACCCACCCATTCACGCTGAAAACACACCCACCGAACATAGTCTGGGACGCAGAAAGGGGGATAATTTGAACCAACTTTGGCGCGGTCATTTTAAGGGGTAGTGTCCCTTGGGTCTCCTCTTTCCGACAAAAGCAAAAAAGAAGAAAAAAAGTTAAAATAAAATGAAATAAAATAAAAGAAAGAAAGAGGGAGAAGAAGGAAAAGAAGTTGAAAAAGGGGGGAAAAATATGTACAGACACTACTGGGGCACTAATGGTGTGTTTCGCTTAGCTAGCTTATAAAGCCGTGTTGGTCACATGAGTTTTCCCATGAAGACAGAGTTTACAGCGTATGCGTAATGTTCGGAGCATAAGCTGTAAGGACTACGCCAGTGTTACTGACACGGTAAAAGTCTAGCGTATTGCTCCGGAGCATCAGCAGCGGGACAAGCCAGGCTGAAGATGCAGACGGGGAGTCGGAGTGAGCGGCGTAGGGGTAATGCCTTTGAAGCAGCACGGAAGATGAGAATACGCACGCACGCACGCACGCACGCACGCACGCACGCACGCACGCACGCACACACAGACACACACACACACACACACACACACACACACACACACTACTTCACAGAAAAATCTGACTCCAAGCTATAGCCTACTCCCCAATTTGTTTTTTCTTTCTAAGGACATAGAATTATGTTGCGGCTCTCCGAAAACATAAAAGTTAAGGCAGTTAAATAGTTATCAATCTATGAAAGGCAGAGAGTGTGATTGTTGAGCAGATTCTGCCCGGCCCCACTAGAATACTGCTTTGATCTGGAACTGCTGTGGAACTAGACCAGCGTTCGCTCGCTATCATCCCCCCCCCCCCCCCCCCCCCTCCTTTGTGAGAGTTCACTGTTGTTTTTAACTGTACTTGTTAACAATCGATCTTCACCTCTTGTGATTTCTCTGATCATATCCATTTTCAATGATGCCAGTTCGCTGCTCTGGGAGGTTTCATCCTGCTGTTCGGGTTCCTGGCCTTCAACGGCGGTTCTCAGCTGGAAATCAGCAGTGAGGGCAGCGGTGCCATCGTGTCCTTGGCAGTGGTCAACACCATCATCTCCGGCTCCATGTCCGCCTTTGT
>CM031616.1:34203385-34233385 GCA_018398815.1 Conus ventricosus | reverse complement strand
TGCTCCGCATGTGTTTCTGAGTTGCAGTGACCTGTGCTTTGTGTTGCAGTTCACTTTGGAGGCGGGGCGTGGGGCGTGATTGCTGTGGCCTTCCTGGACAAACACGCTGGCATTTTCCTCCACTGGGACGAAGAGTCTGGACTGGTCAGTATCTCCCAACCTCCACTTCTACTGATTTGCCTCTATGATTGTGTTTGCTTTTGTTCTTATGTGGTTTGATTAAAAGAATGGTCGTCCCAGTCAATCTGACTGATTGCGCTTACTTTCAGTTTATTTGATATGTAGAATTGAGTATAATTCTAATAACATGTAATTCGTAAAAAAAAAAAATTTAAAAAAAAACCGAGTTTACTAATCATCCTACAGTTTGACATCTTGTATGTTACTCTACTTTTGAGAAGGTCCCTCTCGAAAACGCTGCTGTCTGATGTCTTAATTTAACTCCGAAGTTAAAAAAAACCAACAGACAAATAACCCCCCCCCCCAACCCCTTCCCCAACCCCGTAAACTGCATTCGTAAATCCATTTTAACGATTCAGTCACTCTGTAGATCGCCTGAGTGTAGTCATAATTTAACAATAATTGTTTTAAAACTGTTATTTGCTGAATGAGCAGACTATCAAAAGTTAACTGAATCTTTTTTGTCATGTTTCATTGTTAATAACGAAGTGGCTGCATGTGTTGTTGTTGTTGTTGTTGTTGTTGTTGTTGTCATGCTGTCAGTCCAGTTGAAGTGGAGAGAACTGAATTGCAGAAGCTGGCCTGGCAGTTGTGTGGTCTGGCGGCCATTATTGGCTGGACGGCAGTTTTCTCCCTTCTCATGTTCGGCATCATGAGGCTGCTCAAGGTGTTACGGGTGTCGGAGGAGATGGAGATAAAAGGTAAGGGAGTCTCTCTGTCTGTCTGTCAATCTGTCTGTTTGTCTCTCTTTGTCTCTCTTTCTCTCTCTCTCTCTGTCTCTCTCTCTCTCTCTCTCTCTCTCTCTCTCTCTCTCTCTCTCTCAGTCACTTAACTGAAAAATTAATGGCCCCGTTTATATTTCCGTAAGCCATGAAAATAAATTTCGCAAAGAATGTTAGCAATGTCTTCAAGCAGCAGTCAGAGGCGCCTGTCCGAAAGCAAGAAGGGAATATCACCACCCCTGCCATGAAGTGGTCGTCGCGGGACACGTCTACTGCTGGATTTTCGGTCTAGGAAAACATTGCCTTCAACGGGGAATCTGGGGAGATTGTGGGAGGATCGTCCTGAGTGTAGTGGCAGTGAGGTTACGTTGGACTGTAAGAGTCACAGCGGGATTAGCTACAAGTGTGTGAAGATGTCTCAGCATTAAGACTTAACTGTTCCCGCGCCTGAGCGGCAGTAATGTAACAGCGAGGGTTATGGGTTGATGCTACATTTCTGCGCCAACTCAAGATACGGCTCTGAACAAATTGCAGTGATGGTGGTTGTTTTTTTTTTTTAATTGCAGAAAGAAGCACAGAAAGTAGCCGGCCACTTCCCATATTAAGCATCACCAGGAAAACATAAACCATCCAAGTGTGTGGTTTCGAATGATTTGTAATGTTATTATGGCTAAAGTTATCGATTTTCGGAACATTAACGCAAGGCATAACTCAGAAAGCTTCTTTCCATCGACAGATTCTGACCGGACCCAGTCCGCAGTTCTGTCGGTGAAAGTGTTCAGCCTTTTCAGGTAGATCCCTACAGATTTTCTGCCTGTGAAAGTGTTCAGCCTTTTCAGGTAGATCCTTACAGACTTTCCGCCTGTGAAAGTGTTCAGCCTTTTCAGGTAGATCCTTACAGACTTTCTGCCTGTGAAAGTGTTCAGCCTTGTCAGGTAGATCCCTACAAATTTTCTGCCTGTGAAAGTGTTCAGCCTTGTCAGGTAGATCCCTACAGATTTTCTGCCTGTGAAAGTGTTCAGCCTTGTCAGGTAGATCCATACAGATTTTCTGCCTGTGAAAGTGTTCAGCCTTGTCAGGTAGATCCCTACAGATTTTCTGCCTGTGAAAGTGTTCAGCCTTGTCAGGTAGATCCTTGCAGATTTTCGACCCTCCTTGGGTCAAGACACTGCAGAGGCTCTGATGATTCTGAAGCGCAATAATGAGCCAAGACATAAGATGAAGATGCGAGCAACAATGTATTGGCCGAGTCAGTGATTCCATGAAAACACTTGACGGAAGGAAAGGAAATAAAGTGTCTAGAATGTCGCTTTGTTTGGGGTGCGATAGCGTAGGTATTCCTCTCAACTGTCACAAATTCCTCTCTCAATTTTCAAAAAAATAAAAGTATTCCTCTGAAGTCTCTTAAGAGGTTGGAAGCACTGCAGGAAGCATGTTCTCTTCGTGATTCCAAACGTCAAGAAAAGCGTCTTGTTCAGCGAGTCATCAGGACAGTGGTGAGACCTTTGCAGTTGGAATCACCGACGGCTATGGAGATCACCATTTATACAAGAGGAAGTGTCTTGGCACAGTGTTGGTAGTGTTTCGTGTTGTCGTGTCATGTGGTGTTTGTACTACACAGATGCGGACTTCCGAACACAGAGAGGGCCAGCTGGCATCCAGAAAGCTATGATCATGTTGTTGTTGTTGTCAGCGGTGATGGTGGTCATGGCGGCAGTGGGGAATTTGTTGTTACCTACAGAGTGTTCTGCGGGTCTGGACATCTTCAAAGTGTCGTTGATCAGCTCTTCCTGTGGAGTTTTACGGTCATGTTGTTGGTGTTGATATTGTTAAACACGGTTTGCTTTAGAGGTTTGGACATATACGGGAAACCGGTTAAGCTTATTAAGTGATAAATTTCTGCTGGCGTTTTTGTGGTGTTGTTATACACTGTGTGTTTAACAGGTCTGGACATCCCTGTATACGAGGAACCAGCCTACTGCCTTGGTCCTGTGGGTATAACGTATTGTTGTTGTTGTTGTTGTTGTTGTTGTTGTTGTTGCACACTACATATTCCACAGGTAAAGGCATCCCAAGTAGGATGAACTAGTCTCTTCCTGGGAGTCCTACGGCCTTGTTGTTGTTGTTGTTGTTCTTGTTGATGTTGTGACTCATAGTGTATTCTGAACTCTAGTGTTCCCCAAGCACAAGGAACCAACCTATCCACTGAAGTCGTATGGCTATGTTGTTGTTGTTGTTGTCGATGATGATGATGATGTTGATGATGTCACACACGGTGTACATTACAGGTCTGGACATCCCCAAGCACGGGGAACCAGCCTACCCTCTGGAGTCCTACGGCCATGGTCACATTGAGCACATCATCCAGGTGCTGGAGTCGGGTCAGCTGGAGAGCTTTATGCAAGGTAGGTGACTGGACCCCGTCCATTCTAGAAGCCCTGTGTTGATCAAGGTGTGGTTCGTTAGAGCAGACACCCTAGCAAATCTTGTGGAAACCTAGAAACACAGATGACAAAAAGACGTACGTGCCCCCCCCCCCCCCCCCCTCTCCTCTCTCTCTCTCTCTCTCTCTCTCTCTCTCTCTCTCTCCTCTCTCTCTCTCTCTTTCAGTTTACACATGTATACTGTCAAACTGCCTTGACTGAAAAGCCAAACGAAACTAAAATTACAGGAGCTTGATGCAAAATGGTTCGTTGGTATACGGGACCTGTGTCACGACCGACCCCTGGAGGTCTGCCCTGACAGGATCGGTCTAGGTGGGAGTGAAGGGAGTGACTGACCTCACACGCTCCGCAAGAGACCACACAATAAAGATTACGATACAACCCCCCATTTATTCACACCAGCAAAATAAACATTCCAACACACGCACCATGCACGATCACAATAAAGCACTCCAACGCACACAACATGCACAATCACGATCAAGCACTCCAACGCACACAACATGCACAATCACGATCAAGCACTCCAACGCACCAACATGCACAATCACAATCAAGCACTCCCGCACCCACAACATGCACGATTATAAATAAGTATTTCGCCATACGACGCACATGATCACACTTACAGCATTCCAGCACATATGGCAAATACACAATTATAAGGAAATATTTCCAGCATTGACCCTTCTTAACACCATGGAGTGCGTGCACACCCCTGCCCCTGTCGAGTCTGCTGGGAGCACCCTGTCGCACTAGGTGCTCCGAGCGGGTTGGTTCTCGCAGGGAGTCGCTCAAAGCTGACACCTCGACTTCCAAGCGGGCAGTGAAGAGCGTGTCCCGGGGGGGGGGGGGGGGGGGGGGGGGGGGAAACGTAGCTGTTACTGGAGGTCCTGGACGGGGGTCCAGGCCGGCCAGTCAAGACGGCGGCGTCTCTACCAGCCCTCGGTCCCGACCAAGGCGTGGCCTCGATCAGCGTGTGGCACCATCCCGCCCGTGGTCTCAACCAGAACGTGGCCTCGACCAGTACGTGGCACCATCCAGATCGTGCTCCAGGTGAAGCCCCGGAAGGGGGGGGGAGGACGTAGCTGGGAGGAGAGTCGAAGAGGAGGGAAAGAAGAGGAAGGAGGAAGGAGAAGGGTACTGGAACCCTGCCGTCAGTACCGTCTGACCATTGCTGTCAAGTCTTAGCCACTCGCATGATGGGCGAGGGGAAGTGTATTCAACGCACACATTAAACCCATTGAATCAAGTCTCCTCACACGATGCAGGTAAAAGACTGCATTAAATCAACAGGTTATAAAACAAATATGAATTATCTTCACCCTTCTCTCACTCACGCTTAACGTTTTCCTTCCTTAGGAAACAAATCAACACAGCGACCATCGCTTAATAACTGCCACCACATTTGCAAACAATAATTCAATGGCACAACTGTCACATTTTATAAACACATTTCAAAATAACACAAATTTCCAACCACGCATCCGAACGACAAATCATGCGTACGCACGCTCGTGAACATAAGACTCGTTCTCCTTGCACACACAAACAGACGGTGGCCGAAGGATAAAAGTCCGGCGAATGTGACAGGGGCGGACGAGCGAGACCAAGCAAGTTCCAACCCTGAATCACCAGGTTCTCTCCTTCCCCCGACTACCGCATCACCAGATACATAAACAGGAGAAAGAATTTTGGAAATAATTTAGAATGGCCAGGTTAAAGATGGAATTAACCAGAGAAAAGGTCTCACACAATATTTCTCTTACAATTTCAAAAACAAAAGAAAATTGCGCAAAAGTGAAGACTAAGCCGGCTAACAACAACAAATCAAAACAAACAGACCACGAAACTGATGCTTACCAGCTACCCGTGGGTGACCCCGAAGAGGCGGGTCAAAGGACTCTCTCTACCCTCTGTCCAGTCGAGAGGACAGAGGCGAAGATGCGGAGACAGAAGAAATGATGTCCCTCTCCTACAGGCCGACTGCAGGAATTGAAAGTACTGACTGTACTCTCGACGAAAAGGTAAAGAACCAGGACTGGAGCAGGCGCCCCCAGAGACATCTTCCGCTCGAGTGAAGAGCTAACCTCCTTCAGCAATGGCGACCAACATGCATGCTGCGTCACAGAGTGAGCATACTTCAAACTAAAAGAAACGAAGCACGTGCGACAGGTAAAAAGACAGGCGAGAGGCCGATGGACAGAAGTTCGAGAGAAAGGTACCGGCCACCCGTGAACTTGCAGGATGAATAGCACGGGCGGTGGAATTAGAGAGAGAGAGAGAGAGAAAGCAAACCGAAGTTGAGCTGAACTATACCAAGGTGCAACCGCACCACAAGCCACACTAAGGGACGGGTACACGACGACAGCAACGACAATAAACAATAAGTAATTCCGCCACCCTAGGTGGGTCGAACGTCGTAGGCCTCGTGACAAACTCGTGACAAACCCCCCTTCTAAAAGCATCTGTTTCTCTGAGATACAGTGCTCCTTTGAACCTTGTCGCATGTGCAACCTCACAACAATGGGACCGAACCCAACTCTCTGTGATCGACAGAGTACGATGAATCCAATACAAACATTCCACGATAGAATCACACGGGGAAATACATAATACTACATTTATCAAACAACTAAGCAAACCTTCCAACCATGAAGGTAACAATCCGAACCATTGGTGATTCACTATCGTTAACATCACTGAAGTGAAAAACTGTCACTGCACCTGATACAGAGACCAAAAGAGGATAAAACCCCTGGTTGAGGGGAGGTGTCCCTCTGACTGATTTCCAACGTGCTGACTACGGAGCTCGGCTAAGATAATCAGCATCCGTATTACAGGAACCCTTGATATGACGGAAAGTGAACGCATGACTCTGCAGCTCCACTGCCCAACTCATGAGTCGATGACTGACTGGTCGGATCCGGTCCAGGCACTGGAGAGGATGATGATCGCTCTCCAGTACAAACTTCCGGCCGTACTTCTTCTTGGGCACGCCAGTGCGCGTCCAAATCTGCCTGAGAGATTCAGCAACAGTAGGGGCATCGATAGTCCTAAGCGGGACAGCCTCTGGGTACCGACTCGCAGATTCTACCACTACCGAAGTGTAGCGGTGACCGCGATCGGATGGAGGATTAATGGGTCCCACCAGGTCAACCCCAACCTTGCTGAATGCCTCCCCAACCAGTGGCACTGACCCTAGGGGAACACGCTTCAAGCGACCCTTAGGCGTTGTCCGTTGGCAGACATCGCAACTGCGGCAGTACTGTCTAACCTGTGAGTTCATCCCTGGCCAGAAGAAATCCTGCCTAACTCGCTCGAGAGTCCGCTTGGAGCCCATATGACCTGCCATGGGGGAATCGTGGGCCTGCCGGAGGACAGACTCTCTCAGGCTTTGGGGAACCACAAGCTGCTTGGCCACACGATCTGCCTGGGTAAAAACCCTAAAAAGGATCCCTTGTGGAGCTTGAAGGTCACCTTGGCGTGTCGGGCAGACTGAGCGGGACGATCCACCAGTCGTCGCAGGCGTTGGACATCCCAGTCCTTGGCCTGAAGACGAGCGATGGAAGCAGGATCGGCCTTTGCAAGAACCTCGTCAGAGATCGGCTGTAGAACCGGGCGCAATTCCTGTTCCTGCTTCTTAGCTTTGGCGCGCGTGGTGACTCCCACACACGCCTGTACGGGCAAATCCGTAGACACGGACTGACTGCGTCCGTCTGCGAAGGTGATCGTATTCCCTACGATAAGGGAATACAGAGGTCGCTCCACCGCGATGGCCCATACTTCGCCACAGAAGTAGGGGGTGGAGATAGGAATAAGCACAGAAGGACGGGTGGAGGTAAAACCCGCCTCCAACCCGCACACATCATAACTGGCGCCCCGCCGGGCCTTAGGGGAAACTAAATCCTTATCCACAAAGAGTGTTGATGCTCCCGAATCCCTGATGGTGTCGACCAAGGAGGAACCAACAACAGAGAGAAACACTGGGCACTCTGAATCACCGGAAGCTGGGATGGAACCCACGTTAGCCGAGGCACGAGGATGCTGGAAAGGACTACCCCCATGACTACCAGCGGCTCTAGGGCAATCTTTCCTTATGTGGCCAGGACGACCACAAAGAAAACAAAATCGAGGTGCTGAGGTCCCCGATGGACTGCCTGCCTTGTTCGACCCGCTAGCAGTTGTCTGCGCCTTATTGCCACTAAATCCTGTGGAGGGCTTCCTCTCTGTATCTGGGCGATGCCCATAAGCCCTGCGAGCTTCAGCAAACACCTCAGCGGTGTGAATCGCAGCCGCGAAATCCTGAGGTGCTGTCTCGCCTATCCGGACCCTCAACTCTGGGGACACAGTGTTGGTGAGCTGTTCAATGAGGATCAGATCCTCCAGCTCCAACTTGGCCAACTGACGCCAGTACCCTAGCGTCTTGCGCAGCCTATCACCAAACTGCACGAAGGTCCTCATCATTATTCTTCTTCATGGACCTAAACTTCCTCCTGTACGTCTCTGGGGTAAGGTGGAAACGTTACGCAGAGCCAACTGCATGTCTGCATAAGACGCACCTTCATTTAGAGTGAGCACACACTCCCTTGCAGCACCAGATAACCCAGAAAAAAGGTGCATAGCCTTTTGCTCCTCAGACAATTGGTATGAACAAGCAACCTTGTCGAAATGCTCTAAGAACATGTCAATGTCCTCACTAGGTCTGAACTCTGGAAGCTTTAACTTTGGGCCTCTAACTCTATCACCTGCCTGGTGATTAACCCCCTGACTTACAGATGCGGGAGACCGCGAAAGAAGTTGTTCCATCTCCTCCCTACGCAGAGCCTCCATCCTGTCTAGTTCTTCCCTACGGAGGGCTTCCTGCCTGTCAGCCTCTTCCCTACGCCGATCCTCCTGTCTGGCAGCCTCCTCTCTACGCTGAGCAGCCTCCTCTCTACGCTGAGCCTCCTGCTTAGCAGCCTCCTCTTACGCTGAGCAGCCTCTTCTCTACGCTGAATAGCCTCTTCCTTATGCATAATTTCCTGTCTGTCAGTCTCCTCTCTGCGCAGAGCCTCCTGCCTAGCAGCCTCCCTCTCTACGTTGATCCAACTCTTCCCGACGGAGCTTTGCCTCTTCCCTACGAAGAGCTTCCTGCCTAGCAACCTCTTCCCTACGCAGAGCTTCCTGCCTAGCAGCCTCTTCCCTACGCAGAGCTTCCTGCCTAGCAGCCCCTTCACTACGCTGCCGCTCCAGAAACAGAAGGACAGAGGTGATATCCTGAGCGGGGTTCACCACTCCCGACCCGGGAGGATGATCCGTCTGACCCGTCCCTTGGGTCTCGACTTTCCCATAAGGAGAGTCTTCTGGGCATGCCCCTTACGAGGGGAAACCTGGAGAGGAGAAGGTTTCGGTCTCTGCGACTCAACAGAAGCCACAGTTGCTTCGCTATACTCTGACGCTTCCGAGCGGAAGTGCCAGTCGGGGTCTCGACAGGGAGACCCCCCAGCGAAGAGGTAGTAAAAGTACTCACTGGGCTACCTGCTACAGCACTGGAATAGGTTAGAAGTTACCGTAGTCGAAGTACTGGTACTAATAGTAGGGACTACAGTAACATTTTGAATACCCTTCTTCTTCGACGCTCGCGTCGCCATACCACCGGCGCCGGACGTCGCCATGACAACAATATCCTACAGTTTTCCAAATACAGGGGAAAAACAATTCCACTAGAGAAAAAAAAACAAATATTTTAGGGGCGTGTGTATATGTGTGTATGTGTGTGTGTGCTTGTGTGCGGACAAGTTCCGGCTGCTCCCACTCTGGCAACACCGCGCTCTACAGCACGAGCAACAGTGCGGTGGGGCTCACCGAAAAAAAAACAAAACAAAAACTATGTCCGGCTGCCCCCACTCTGGCAACACCGCGCTCTACAGCACGAGCAACAGTGCGGTGGGGCTGGCCGGAAAAAAAACAAACAAAAACCTAGCAGACGGAATCCGGAGAGAGGAAAAAAAAAACTAGCGTCCGATACAACCCCCTGTACTCAACAACCCGGTAGAGAAAAAAAAAAAACAAGAACTGGCTAAATACAACACAGGAATGGAAGACTGAGCGGCAACAGAAGGGCAAGACTTACGGCCGTACCTGCGTGAGGTACCCGGCGGAAGGAGGTCTGGAAGCGGTCGATTCCTCTTGGTCTCACCTCGACCCCCAAGTCACGCCGGATGTTCCTCGGGCCACCAAAAAGACTCCCTTCACTCTAGAGTCACCCAGCCAACCACCCACAAACAACCACGACAAACTGACTAAACATATACAAAACAGACAAAACTAAACAGGTACTCTGCGAAACGAGAGAGAGTCAGCCAGAGCCCCTTCACATCCCGGACGAGCCCCACAATTGTCACGACCGACCCCTGGAGGTCTGCCCTGACAGGATCGGTCTAGGTGGGAGTGAAGGGAGTGACTGACCTCACACGCTCCGCAAGAGACCACACAATAAAGATTACGATACAACACCCCATTTATTCACACCAGCAAAATAAACATTCCAACACACGCACCATGCACGATCACAATAAAGCACTCCAACGCACACAACATGCACAATCACGATCAAGCACTCCAACGCACACAACATGCACAATCACGATCAAGCACTCCAACGCACACAACATGCACAATCACAATCAAGCACTCCCGCACCACAACATGCACGATTATAAATAAGTATTTCGCCATACGACGCACATGATCACACTTACAGCATTCCAGCACATATGGCAAATACACAATTATAAGGAAATATTTCCAGCATTGACCCTTCTTAACACCATGGAGTGCGTGCACACCCCTGCCCTGTCGAGTCTGCTGGGAGCACCCTGTCGCACTAGGTGCTCCGAGCCGGGTTGGTTCTCGCAGGGAGTCGCTCAAAGCTGACACCCTCGACTTCCAAGCGGGCAGTGAAGAGCGTGTCCGGGGGGGGGGGGGGGGGGGGGGGGGGAAACGTAGCTGTTACTGGAGGTCCTGGACGGGGGTCCAGGCCGGCCAGTCAAGACGGCGGCGTCTCTACCAGCCCTCGGTCCCGACCAAGGCGTGGCCTCGATCAGCGTGTGGCACCATCCCGTCCGTGGTCTCAACCAGAACGTGGCCTCGACCAGTACGTGGCACCATCCAGATCGTGCTCCAGGTGAAGCCCCCGGAAGGGGGGGGGAGGACGTAGCTGGGAGGAGAGTCGAAGAGGAGGGAAAGAAGAAGGAAGGAGGGAAAGGAAGAAGGGTACTGGAACCCTGCCGTCAGTACCGTCTGACCATTGCTGTCAAGTCTTAGCCACTCGCATGATGGCGAGGGGAAGTGTATTCAACGCACACATTAAACCCATTGAATTTAAGTCTCCTCACACGATGCAGGTAAAAGACTGCATTAAATCAACAGGTTATAAAACAAATATGAATTATCTTCACCCTTCTCTCACTCACGCTTAACGTTTTCCTTCCTTAGGAAACAAATCACACAGCGACCATCGCCTAATAACTGCCACCACATTTGCAAACAATAATTCAATGGCACAACGTCACATTTATAAACACATTTCAAAATAACACAAATTTCCAACCACGCATCGAACGACAAATCATGCGTACGCACGCTCGTGAACATAAGACTCGTTCTCCTTGCACACACAACAGACGGTGGCCGAAGGATAAAAGTCCGGCGAATGTGACAGGGGCGGACGAGCGAGACCAAGCAAGTTCCAACCCTGAATCACCAGGTTCTCTCCCTTCCCCACCGACTACCGCATCACCAGATACATAAACAGGAGAAAGAATTTTGGAAATAATTTAGAATGGCCAGGTTAAAGATGGAATTAACCAGAGAAAAGGTCTCACACAATATTTCTCTTACAATTTCGAAAACAAAAGAAAAATTGCGCAAAAGTGAAGACTAAGCCGGCTAACAACAACAAATCAAAACAAACAGACCACGAAACTGATGCTTACCAGCTACCCGTGGGTGACCCGAAGAGGCGGGTCAAAGGACTCTCTCTACCCTCTGTCCAGTCGAGAGGACAGAGGCGAAGATGCGGAGACAGAAGAAATGATGTCCCTCTCCTACAGGCCGACTGCAGGAATGAAAGTACTGACTGTACTCTCGACGAAAAGGTAAAGAACCAGGACTGGAGCAGGCGCCCCCAGAGACATCTTCCGCTCGAGTGAAGAGCTAACCTCCTTCAGCAATGGCGACCAACATGCCATGCTGCGTCACAGAGTGAGCATACTTCAAACTAAAAGAAACGAAGCACGTGCGACAGGTAAAAAGACAGGCGAGAGGCCGATGGACAGAAAGTTCGAGAGAAAGGTACCGGCCACCCGTGAACTTGCAGGATGAATAGCACGGGCGGTGGAATTAGAGAGAGAGAGAGAGAGAAAGCAAACCGAAGTTGAGCTGAACTATACCAAGGTGCAACCGCACCACAAGCCACACTAAGGGACGGGTACACGACGACAGCAACGACAATAAACAAATAAGTAATTCCGCCACCCTAGGTGGGTCGAACGTCGTAGGCCTCGTGACAAACTCGTGACAACCTGAAAAAAAAAAAGAAATCCGGGCGTATGAACATTCAGTGTCGATGTCGAGAATGAAAATGGTAGTAGTAAACTCACTCCGTGTCGAAACGTATGACGGTAAATGACTTATGTGCATTGAGGAGGAAACAGAATAGACAAACAAGCCATTTCTGGTGAGAGCTCTGCAATGAAGATGTTCCTCTGAATGGGCGGTAAGCGATTCAGGAAGCCGTTTCGCTCTATGGGAAAGATTCGTCAGGCTTGCTGTAGGCTGGGCTCTAGCTTTCCAGCCTGCGAGATACGTTCCATGTAAGGAAGAAAGGAGCTTCTCCCGCAATCAAGAAGACTCTCCATTCCATGCGGAATACGTACGTCTGAAGCAAGCCTGATTAATACGTCTCTAATACGGAGAGAGAGAGAGAGAGAGAGAGAGAGAGAGAGGAGAGAGAGAGAGAGAGAGAGTACAAATTTGATACGATTTGGAATATTAACACAGACATGTAATGTGTCAGGTAACCCCGTTCATTCACAGCGGGAATTGGGGGGGGGGGGGGGGGGGGGGGGAAGCAACAAGCATTGAATTCAATATGAACAACAGTTTAAAAAAAACACACTCAATATTCTTTCACAGAGCATGGAAGTACATGTTAGTGAATTCATGCGCATTAAACGCAGAATACTCTGCGTGCATGAGCTGTAGAAAAATGTGTGTTCATCATTTTCCACCATCACTGCACCTGCGAAGCACCCAGAGGATTTTTTCATCCTGGCCCATAGTGGATATACATCTTTATTTGTTTGACTGTTTTCTCAATATGTGTCGTTAGTTCAGTGTGTGTGTGTGTGTGTGTGTGTGTGTGTGTGTGTGTGTGTGTGTGTGTTTGTGTGTGTGTGTGTGTGTGTGTGTGTGTGTGTGTGTGTGTGTGTGTGTGTGTGTGTGTGTGTGAGAGAGAGAGAGAGAGAGAGAGAGAGAGAGAGAGAAGAGGAGAGAGAGAGAGAGAGAGATTGGGCGAGGGGTGGTGCTTGGGACATGAATATTGACCAACAGAAGCTAGGTTTGTCATTTATCTTTGCATAATATTCTCCCATATTTTGAAATGCCAGGTCAAATATGGTTGTGAAACTGGCCAATCACACAAAAAAGAATAATTACATGTAGCTATGTTAGACAAATATAACAACCGACGGAAAGAAGATTTCGGAATTATTTGTTAAGCTTCTTCCCATCAATAAATCAAATAAAGTTACTTTTCCATGCTTTGTTCGTTTATTTGTATTTTGGCGTATTTTCAGTAGCGCTGTGCATGTGGTATGTCTCAATGACCTTCTCTCCCGAGGTTAAACGTGAACATAGCCACAAGAATGCATAGCAATGGCGCAAAAGTGTGTCTTGGTTATATTCTTTTTCATTTTCTTCCAGGCACTGGTTATATGAAAACTAAAGACATTGACGGTAAAAATCCTGGTCATGTAACAATGTATCTCATAGCCATATACCATTCTCCCAAGTCTGTATATTCTAACTGCTCCTGTGATATCCCTGATCTGCTGTTCTAATATTGGTGGTTTATTCCTGGGCTTTCTGTCGGATCTGTCGGTGTACCTGCCCGCATGTATTGCTATTCCATCCTTTTTGCCGTGCATGTGTCTGTCAAAGAAATGGTAGAATGGTCACTTGGTTTTCGATCGGATATCTCAACCAAAGGTAATGTTCGAGGTACTTCTCTCATTCCTGTTCTTTCGGGGGTTGTTTGCATTTGCTGGTTTTCATAATCTTATCTTCCTTGCCTCCTCGGTAGCATTAATTCCTGCCAGCCACACTGTACACAGCCACACAGGCTCTTCGTACTGCAGCTGCAGCACGGGCAAACCAAAGAGAGCAGTCTGTATTAGGTGGTCATGAAGACACTCACCAGAAGTTATATCTAATGCTGATTTTCACTTCTTGGTAAAACAGTCCCTATTTTCAACATGCATCCGCAGCGCAGTGACTAGCGTTGTGGATTACAGTCTGTGAGGTTACAGGTTTGATTTAGTCGTTTATTTGTGTGATTTCGGGGTGGGGGTGGGGGGGGGGGGGGGGGGGGGGAGAAGGGGGTTCCGACCGGCTCCTACCAGCTACAGCTGAGTGGGAAGACTGAATCCACGGAATCAAATCTCGTCCACTCAGTGGATGCGTCTCTGAGAATGTTGCTCAAATTCCCTGAACAACACTGCACATGTCTGTTGTTCCCGGGCCTGGTTGACGCCGGGGTGTGTGATCAATAAATTATTAAGTGTAAAGTGCAGTCCCGTCATAATGAAACAGTCTCAGATCAGAATGGATGGCAGCAGCTTCATCTTCATCATTCCCATTCTAATCGAGCAGCTTGGAAAAAAAGTCCCAAATGGTGCTACCCTTTCATGTCCGGTTCTTGTGGGTGACCGCAGTCGCTAGAATCGGCAAATTTCTTTTCGTGTTTCTTCTTTTTTTTCTTTCTTTTTTTTTATGTCCCATCTCCGGGCCACCTCAGTTGCATTGCATCCACGCTGCTCATTCCGACCCCACGTCCGCAGCCACAGCGCGGCCCGGCCCGGCATTCCACTGGCAGCAGTCAATGGCAAGTCGTCAAGAGGCGACCTCACGGAGGAGACACTGCACTGCTGCCGAGTCACTTCGATGGTGTTCGATGGCGCCTGTTTCGTTCCAGCATACGCAGGACACCACCTACTAATCCCCAATTGACGACAATGATTGCTTGAGTCGCAGAGCCGGCGTGAGTATCGGCAAGTTCGTGTGGACCATCGATGGACGGTCGTGGTGGTGCCCACCAGGGAGGAACGGTCATTCACTCTGGCTCCGCGATTGAGCAGTCATTGTCGTCAGTAGAGGGCTTTGTGGATGGTGTCCTGCATCTGCTGAATTAGCATTTGTTGAATTAGCGACAGGGATCACTGAACAACACCGACGTGATTTGACAGCGATGCAGTATCTCCTCTAGTGTGTTGCCTTATGATTGCTTGAAACTGGCTGCTCACTTTGGATTGCCGGTGCCAGGGCTGAGGTAGAACTAGCAAAGGAATGGCTGTAAACAGAAACCGGGGTAAATGGCATCGGAATAGTGTAAATAAAGCGGCACGAAAATTGTCGTTTCTGTCCCCTCGATTACATCGAATTATTTCTGTCGCTATTGGCCGCGTGCTTACGGTTTCTCCATGGTCAGGTGTCCTAGAGAACAGAGAAATGTCCGTTCTAACTCACCCGCCTGAAACTAGTTAAAACTAGTTTCAGGCGGATGACCTTAGAACGGATAATCCATCACACATTCTCTTTCAATAACCAAAAAATAACGTTTTTTTTTACAACAAACATACTGTGTAGGATTATCCGTTTTCAATACTAATTTACTAAACTTTTCAGATTTTAGTTTTTGCTTAATCCTATGTTTTTCTTGATCGTTTTCAATAACATCATTTTCACGCATACATTCATCAAATGAGTCTTTGTCTTTCATGTGAAATAAAACTACGGTCATTAATTGTTCTCTAAAGTCTTTTAAAACTGAGTTATATTTTTGACATAAAATCCACACACTTATCCCATCATGTCTTCCGCTGAAACCCAGTTTTGACAAAGTGTTTCTCTTTTTAACTATATTTTTTTCTGCTGAACAGTCATCTATAATAAAGAGTGTCTGCGTTCCCTCAAACACTTTATAAAAGTATTCTAAACACTCACTTATTTTATTGCTAGGATTAACTAAATATACGTCATCGTCTGTCCATATAAACCTTCTATTATGATATGCTTTGTTCCTTTTAAGTGTTGGACAGAAAATCACAATATAATCAAAATTATAACGATAAACTGTTTGTAATGGTCGAGGACAATATTTTTTTTCACAACCAGTCGCCACAATCATGAACAATGAGAGTTTTGATAAAGTTTAACTGCTCCATAGTTTTATAAAGATTTTATCTAATCCAGTTATTATGTTTAAATATCTCGTCAAACTTGTTCAGTATAAAAAAACCCCTTAAAGGGCCCTAATTGGTAACATTATCCAATTTCAGTTCTGTAAGATTGTTTCTATTTAAGTCAAACATTGATTTTGTGCTTGTTGTTATGACCTTAATATCCTCACCTGTGAGAACGACGATGGTACTTTAAGATGTTTAAATCTAAGTTTTGCAGCTAATATTAATTCCTTTTTTTAAAGGGACGTCACAAAGCCCACAACCCTCCTCTCCACATTTTTAAAAGACAAAAATTTCAATATCATTGTGAATGTGTCTCCTAATTTTCTGCTTGAAAGAACTGTAATTTTGTTAAAGCTTTTTTTAAAAGTTTTTTTGTGGAGGATGTACTGTTTTTTCCTAGGCGTATTTCAATCTTTTTCCCGATATTGTCGTCGGAAAAGGGACTTACATGTAAAGGGCCAGATTTAAATGCTTTCTGAATTTTTGACGGTAAAAATGTAAATGGCTTATGAATTCAAATTTTTTTTCCCCTTCGAAATAGGGAAGTGCATTTGAGGTAGTTTTCGAACTATTTTTTTTCATACTGGCCAACATTTTTCTTCTAGATTGCCGCAGCTGTTTAGTTTAGGAAACTTTTTGCTGTCGAACTCTTTGCGTTTATAATCACCATTTTTGTACTAAACTTTACAAAGCGCCTATTCCCCGTTCTGTTAAAAGGGCCCAAACGTCTGCAAGGTTTTTAATTCAAAGGTTATACACCTCACGGCGTCAATGTAACCCCCGGTTTCTTTTTTTGGCCCCCCGGTTTTTTTAGTTTTAAGTTTATTATTTTTTTTTAAAAATGTGAGGTTATCCTTTTTGATTTTCCTGTTTTTTTTTTTTTCTTTTTTTTTTTTTTGGGTTTTTTTTTTTTTTTTTTTTTTGGATCTTTATATTAATGATCGACCTCCACAAACTAATCTTTTAAACTGTAAATTAGGGAATTGTATAATTTCATAATCGCATATTTTCAGCTTTCCCCGATGGAAGAGCTCTTAAAACAGTTGAGGGCCTCCATCATATAAGTTTTCATCAGTGCTTAGCTCGTCCAAATGAACTAAAGTAATGAATTGTAATGCAAGATTCGAGCGGACTTTCCCCTCATAAGTGTTTTGTCTGGTGTAACACTAAACTATGAAAAGGGTTGATTGTTAGTTGCAAAGCCCAACATTTTAGCTAGCTCTTTACTAAAAGAGTAACCTACTTTTCTTTTTCAGGTTTGAATGGGTTAACATTGTTTTTAGATTTGCATTGTGAAGTTTGAGAGCAATGTCAAAGTTTAATCATTGCTTCTTTTAGTGGCAAAACCCGTAATAACCATCGGTATATGGTTAACTGGCTAATATGTTTCTTCTCTTGTCAATTTTTTGATCTTATATTCTTCTTGGATTAACTTATATTAACATAACAACTTTGTAAATAATTCATGAAGCGCAAAACCCTTTGCTTCCACAATTGTTATCAATAGCATGTTCTAAAAACGAGGACGGTTCTTGTGTTGTTATTGTTACAAACATTTTTTAAAAACGAAATAAAAATGAGCCGCATTTAAATGATACTGATGCAAAATTTTCTGTTGGGCAGCATCTACAATCTTAAAAATGTTAACAACTGACCACCTTGACATTCTGTGACTAGTCTGATGCCTTTCAAGTAAAGAAGTGTGTACTCCATTAAGCGGATATCTTAACCTCCTATTTAAAAAAGACTAACATCCAAAGTGTGGTTCAGTAATCCGTGCATTTTTATCAGAACCAGTTAAACTTTGCTGTGTTTTGTGCATCAACTGGATGTGGAGTATCGTTTGCTGATCACTTAATCTCCAGATCCTTTGGTGAGGTCAGTGTACAGATTTTCATTTCTATTACACCTTCAGACGATATTTTGACAGAACTGCAAGCACATTACCGAATGGACAAAACGTTTAATCCATTATTCAGCATACAGAATAGACATGAAGGTTTTGAAAGGATTTGTAAACGATTCAAATTAATGTTAAGGACAGGACTTTAGACAAAAGTTGGGACCGCATTCTGGTAGCACCTTTATTTTTGGGGCGTGCACAGGAAAGTTATTACTTTGACTGGAAATCCACCTTATACATCTTTCTCTTCAGACACAACGTTAACCTTGGGTCCATAGAGCAAGAGCATAAAAAGCAGGGAATACTTTTATCTTAGGACATTTAAGGGCTAACTAGAGCGGGAATAGAACGAATAAACGACTCTATTCGTACTTACGTTTTGGTGTTTGCTAGGGTTTCGCAAGCACAAACGAGATCGAGCATAACTAATCCTTCTACTGGCGTTGTTGCACAAAAAACAATACTTAGAAATTTAGAGGACGCCATTAATTCTACAAATTGATTTGCTTCAAGATTATTAAAGGTACAAATGTTTTACAATCGCAAGATCGAATGTAGATTTGCTGTGGCACTGGTTATTATACTTGCTACTTCTGACCTAGAATCAGGTAGGGCAAACAATAATATAACTACAACAATGAAATCCTTGTGGCAGCAATGAACAGAAGGTCGGAAAAAAACGACATAAATTCGGGGCCCAGTAATATTACAAACAATAAAAAAAACACCCATGATTAAGTCATTCAAATCCCCGGGTCAATGCCCAAAAGGACCGTTGAAGACCGACAAAAAAAAGTAATGACCATGAATATGAAAAGACAGCATTGTTTTATTGGAATTAACTGGCTAGGATTACTCGGCCTTTTATTTACTAAATATAACCCACTATTAAGAGAACTAATGCCATAAGTGCTCGGCCATAAAGCCAAACTCCTTTGCCTTTGCAGTAGCAAAAGCCAGCTAACAATACCTCCTAATATTCCAGGTAAAGAGTCTATAGCTTTACCGGCTAATTTTTTTTTATAACTCGCAAGATGATTCAAGTGTTTTTTTACCCATGATTTATCGGTGGAGGCGATCGCGGTGGGAGGCACGGAACGTTGCCCTCCACCACCGCCTGTATATAGCCATCTCAGTTTGTACTTATTGCTAAATCCTGAAGGCCGTTATAACGCTTGCTAAATGTGACTCCTTGCTCTCTAAACAGTGTTTTATTCTTTCTGCTAGCGTTGTGTATTCATATAAAATTTCTTTAGGATTAGGTTCTTTATTCTGATCACTTGAGTTGTAGTAATTGGTCTCGGTTAGTAGAACGCGCTTTTAGTCTTGCTGATCTTTCTTTTTCAGATCTTTTAGTCTTTGGGTATTCTTTCTTAACAACCAGGCCCTTAAAGTTGGCGTCATCGGCTCAAACGAGTTTTTCTTTTCTCTTTTTATCATCTTAATCTATTTCACCAGAGTCTTGATAAATTGTCTGTAATTCGCCTCTAATTTTCCTTACAGCACGATTAATGGCCTTAATTCTTGCGGGGGTATTGGGGAATCATTAATTGTTTTTAAATGCTGTTTCTTCTGAAAGATGGTTTCTTGCTTCTTCTATTACATTTGTATTTTGCCGGCTGTTTGGAATTAAATCTTGAAGGTTCTATGTTTTGCATTTGGTTACATGTTGGGAGTTCTTGTTGCAGTGCGGTTGAGTTTAGCAACGGCTTCCCTTTTTGGTTTTGGTTTAACAATGTCTAGGGATTTCCGCTCGCTTGCAATGAGCCTTTGTATAATTGTATTCTTCTTACATAATGATGGGTCTCGTTATCTGTATAGATGAAAACAAGTTGTTTCGGTCGGGCCGAATTTCACAAACAATCACAATGGATCATCAATCTCGTTCAAAATATTAGGGTCTATAAAGTTGGAGGTTTTATGTCTGCTAAACTTTTGTAAAAGTTTCGGCCGTACTTTTGTTAATTCCACGCCCCCCCCCCCCCCCCCCCCCCCCCCCCGAATGAGATCGTTTGAGCGATGCTGTATCATAGGAAGTCGTTTCACTCATGTGCTCCAGCATCTGAATAGCTAATCTTCATTAACAAATTTAAATAAATGTTAGCGAACCGCCCGAGAACGTGGGCAATACGAGTTTGTCTTGTGGACTCGTTTGTCTCGTTCTCTGGGCGTTCGCAAACCATTTATTTAAGATTTGATTTAGATTTCGCTGCAGTGTTCTGCTTTGCAAAATCTAAATCTTCATAGTTAATTCCCGCCATGTTTTAAATAATTAAACTTTTTATTTTGTTTTTTATAAATTGTCACAAGCAAATGGCTCGATCTCGACCCGCATAGAAAACTGAAAGAACCCGAGGCGGCTGGCAAGGGAAATAACGGAATATTACAGTTCCAAATATCCATTACTATTGATGCGGATCAAATTCTTACTGTTTGATTTCCAGACCTAGAGCGGATGAGTGATTGTGCCAGGCTCTGCACGACTTACTTTTCTAAATAGAACTCACATTGAACAGACCCAACAGGACAGTTGGTCCAGAATCTGGGACGGGCAATCGTAAGAAAAATTTTCTATAAAACTTGAGGGGCAAGAAGTATTTTTCTTTACCAATGCAGACATATTTTTAACTTTCTGATCTATGGGCTTAAACGAGAATGAAAAGGGCTGATCTTGCGTTTTTTCAAGGAAAGTTATTGAAGAAGCACTAAAACATTGAATAGGCGCGCAGATGTAATAAATCGGCAAAAGTATGTAGCCTGTATATTTTGCGTATGGAATTCGCTTTTCATTCCCTTAGATTTTGAGTTGTTAAAAGCGCATGCCCCATACTTTAAGGAGAGCATTAAAAGACAGATTGTCATATGATACTAATTTTAATGAATACCAAAGTGTTATCAGATCACCAGAAACCGAAGCAAGTACAGCATTTTGACTTTCTCGTTAGAGTTTGACGTTGTTAGCACTTTATTTAGCATGGTGATTGGGACAAAATATCAATCATCATTAGTATATATTACGAAAAGAGTGATTCATATACAACATATCCCAGAAGCTAAGGCAGGACACTATATGGAATTTTAGTTTTAGTTGTCGCAGCAAAATCGTAAAGGTATTTTATTGCTGTGTGAGATGAAGAACCATTCGAAAGAGGAAGTGAAAAGTTTTTTATCCTAAAATAACGAAAGTACAAAGTTTCGATTGATGGTAGTCCTAACCAAATCTACGCTAGCGGGCTTCTTAAACTTATCAGCATTTTGATGAAATAAGAAAAACTGTTTTGGAGGGGGCGGTGTTGTAGAAATCCAGCAGTTGACCTTGTGTCTAAAGATCTAACACCTTCACAAGGTTAGACTCGATTGAGTATTTAACAACGAAAAATTAAGGCTTACTTTGGATTGACCTCAGGTCAACAGAGGATAATAAGTTGTATAGAAGTTGGGAGAAAGAATGGTTAAAAAGACTAATATAAACATTCAAATGATAAAGGAAAAAGATGGCGATTAAACCCCTTAATGACATTTGTTTTTTTTATATGATGCGCAGTGGAATATTCGAGATACAGATTAGAATGAACCACCAGATACTAAAATTATTTTTTTTATTTTTCAAAGCATGTCTGTCAGAATTATCCAAAAAATAGTACCTTAAAGAGAGATAGCAGGCAACTCTGCTGTTATAGAAGGACAACAGTGACCCCAGGGTAGTCCTCTGCTGTTGTAGAAGCTGAAGTAAAACCTTATGATTAACAAACATCTACAAAAAATGCACAAAAATATTAGCAGGACTTTCAAAATAAGCAAAGCCAACGGAAGGTATTTGCTTGGTCTTTAATGCTGTTACCTATGATAATACTGGAGCTTCCAACATAAGCGCCGCATTCAGAGGGACGTGTGTTGGCTCTTAGAAACGGGCATAGGCACGCCTGCAGCTTTACTCTAGGTGGTTTGTATTTAGCTCTTGGCCTGTGTTTCAATTAGCCGTAGGTGCTGCGAGCAAAAAAAATATAAAAACTAAACTCCAAACTAGATCATACAGCCATGGTTTCAACTTTAACAAGCTAAAACTTAGCTCCTTTAATCTGATAATAAATTAAAGCACTAAGCTGACTCAAACATCACGGATGAAGAGATTTAGCCGTTTTTACTGGCTGATTTCTATGACTACAAAAGACATAAGTTTGATCTTCAAAGAAAGGCAGGACAAGTTTTTTCAACGCTAGACCCCCCCACCGAAAAGATAAAAAAGGATGTAAAAAAAGTAAACGATATCATTAAACTTGCTCTAAACAGCTCACATTACAAGCCCAAAGGTTTGTTTATACTTTAGTTTATGTGTCTAAACACAAAAAGACATGTATTGATTAATTATTTTTTTGATTTAAATAATATTTTGATGTTAGAAAGTACTCTGCATGGATAAGTTTATGAAGGTAACGTCCAGACGATTTGTTTGAAGCAATGCGTAAGGAAGAAAGATTTATCAAGAGACTGAATGATATTGATTTAGAAGTCATTTATCCAGCAAAACGTTACAGGAGCGTTGGTCATGTATTTCTCAAAGTTCCAGGTAAATAACAATAGACCGCCTGTTAAAGTAATGTTAGCGGTTTTTTAATCGACTATGTAACAATATAAATGAAGAAATCTAGAAAGTCTGGGTCTAACTAAACAACGACTATTCTTTCTCATAATGACTTAACACCCAGTTGGGCAGACGAAATGCTTACACAGTTTGTTCGTGGGCCGAAGAAGCCAAAATGAGAGGCTCTGTTGGTCAGAGGGCGAAAAGTCCTAGAGTTAGATTACAACAGTCTAAGTATGCGCCGATTGTTGGCCAAGGGGCTTACATTCCGCTGCTCAGGCATTGGTAGCGAAAGAGCAGTTCTAAAACATACAAAAATACAGACAACATATGTTTTATGTTGTGTGGTATAGCAGGCTGCATTACGCCCGCAAAATGCAGAGAGTGTGTCTAACTATCTCCCTTACATTAAATGTCTTAACTTTAGTTGGAATATCCTTTCCCGTTAGCTTGGACAAAATTGATCAGTTTGAAGAACATCAAACCAATAACTGTTAATATTACCACATGGGTTGAGGAAACAAATCTGCAGCCATTAAAAGTGTCTAAAAAATAGCCCAACTATTGGCGAAGCCAGATAAAAAGCCATGTTGGACTTACTGCTGATGCTTTTCACCAGCGGGGCTACGCATTAACACTTTGATACGAACAATGTGTAGGATTATTAAAAAACGCATACTTCAAAAAAACACTAACAAAACAAGAAATTCTTGCCAGAAAATGTTTAACAAGAGTTATCTGTTCAAGCCGCAAGCGAACTAAGAAACATTGAATACGGCCAGTTTGACTGTAATACAGAAATAATTACTCCCAGAAGGTTGTAAAGTTAGTTTTAGAAACTGGAAACGGATGCAAAAATTCTCCATATGTTGTTTACGCAGACTTTCGAATCACTCATTGTTCTTATGAGGGACCAACCCCGAGAAACTTTCCAAAAACAGCCTTTGTGAGTAATCATCAGATTTGTATGTGATTTCATTGTTGTCAGGTCTGGATAGGCGCTATTCCAACGGCCAGAAATTATACCGAGTGACCAAAATGTGGCTAGAAGATTTTTACAAGCGCATGCAGCAAGTGCGTTTTGGTTGTTTCTAATAATTGAATTTATCTGAAATCATTGATGACGCTGAAGATCAACAACTAGTATGATCTCAGCCACACATTGTTGGATTTGTGGTTTAGGCCTCTCATCAGACGCAGCGAATCCAACAGTAAGAGACCATGATCACATTAGTGGGAAGTTCAGAGGAGCAGCGCACAGTAAATGCAATCTTCAACTAAAGTTTGAACCAAAGACATGGAAGCTTCCCATCTTCTTTCATAACTTGCGAGGTTACGACTCTCATCTTATAATGAAAGCAGTAACCGACGCCTTCAAGGTAACATGCATTGCACAGTCATCAGAAAAGTACATGTGTTTCACTTTAAATAATGTGATGGTGTGGAGGGGTAAGGGGTGTGCAGGCGAAGACAGGCAGATGGTGAGGAGTGCAGGAACCAAGGGACAGCAGCCAGTCAAGAAGACGCAGTGGACGAAGCAGAGTTTTCTCCTTTTATTTGCCTTCCATGCCAGTCGCTCACATCAGGGAACACTGCTCCATTCTCACACCACGCACTACTTTTATAGCACCGTACCGGACCGCAAAGCCAGCGATACGGTGCCAGACACGAAACGAGCCTCGCGAGGCCGAACCAACAGAATTTTGTGTTTTCTATGGCAGCTTCCGTGTTGTCTGGCTCGCTGTCCGTTCAAACTATCAACACATATTTACTATCGATGAAAACCTCAGAACACAAGGAATAAAATGCAGTAAGTCACATTTGACAATTTTGTTCCTGTACTAAATCATTGCTGATTAATGTCCCAGAGTGAAGCCACTTTTAACAAGCTTACGTCATATTTTCCTTTATTTCGATGAAAAATACTAAACAGCGTGAAATAATTTTACAATGAATGAATAGCTGGCATTTCGCTCTTTTCATACATATAAACTTCATTTTCCGAGACAGTGTCTAAGTGGATAATTCTGTTGTTAAAAATTACTAGAAAACACAGCTGACTTTTCACTTCGCTGGGCCGTCGGCGCACAATTTTCAACTGAAAAATACTCTGTTGAAACGGTCTGTTAAATAATAAATTCTACACATTTTCAGTTGTATTCATAACAGAAATGGAGTCATAAGCAAGATTTCGATCGAGAAGTCCGAATTTCGTAGAATGATAATTTGGATCAAAACTCCGACAATGAACGAAGAAGGCGACTTGATCAAGGGAACCGGCGTCGTCAGTCATTTCGTATAGTCGCAAGCCTGTGCGGAATAGATCCTAAGCATGCGATATACGAAATGAGAGCTCATGGACATTACTTTTAACATGCATCTTCAGATTCTTCGGTTTTCCTCTTACTTTTTGTAAAATCAAGAATTATTCAATGTTCATTCAACAGACAATTGAAAATGGCGCCAAGATTGCTCGTGCGAAATACCAGTTTAGAGAAAATATGGGCTTCTCAGCCCAGTACGGTTGTAATGAATCAAATACATTAATTTTGTGACTTTAGCGACGTACATACAACTATGTAGGTTCTGAGGTATTCATGATTTAAAGAATTTACACAATAAAATAAATAAGATTCGACCAAGGGAGGTAAGGGGAAGATAACTCTCGAACAAAACATTTTCATCCACGAAAGGTAACCAAAAGAAATGTATACACTGTTAGCACCCGGCTACAATAACATGTCTTTTTATGACTCTATGCAACACATGATGGGATCATTAGAGTCACTAGCTATGTCCTTAAAGTTCTGCCCAATAACAGAAGAATATTTTGACCCAACACTTGTTAGAAAGGGTGTTTTACCCTTATGAATACATGAACAGTTGGGAAAGGTTTGCTGAAGACACACTTCCGCCTAAAGGCGCGTTCTTTTCTAGTCTTAGAGGAAAGGACGTCAGTGATTCCGATTACCAGCATGCTCAAGAAGCATGGCAGAAGTTAGAGTGTAAAACGATGGGAGACTATCATGATTCATACTTGATGGCAGATGTATGTTTGTTGGCGGACGTCTTTGAAAATTACAGAAAGACCTGCATAAAACATTACAGTCTAGATCCTGCGCATTATATTTCTGCGCCGGGATGAGTTGGGACGCTTTCTTAAAGTTTACAGGAATACAGATTGATTTATTGTCTGACCTACCAATGATTCAGATGATTGAAAACGGATTGCGTGGAGGAATTAGTATGGCGTCGCATCATTACTGTAAAGCAAACAACAAATACTTGGACGACTATGATCCAAGTAAAAGGTCTAACTATCTCATGTTTTAGATGCAAACAATCTGTATGGATGGGCTATGGCGCAATCGCTTCCATTACGTAACTTTAAAATGCTCACAGCCAAAGATTCAAAAAATATTCAAAACGCATTAAAGTGGTTGAGCAGTTTAACGCCGGGTCAACAGCGTGGTTTCATTCTAGAAGTTGACTTAGAATATCCTAATGAACTCCATGACTTGCATAATGACTATCCGTTAGCGGCAGAAAGTCTAAAGTGGCAAAAACAGAACCGCCTAAACTTGTGCCTAATCTTCGAGGCAAAAAAAATTATGTCTGTCATTACAGACTTCTACAATTTTATTTAAGACATGGTTGAAGTTGACAGCTGTTCATCGTATATTGCTTTTGATCAAGAACAGTTCATGAAACCATACATAATGAAGAACACTGATCTCAGAACTAAATCCACAGATGCTTCAGAAAAAGACTTTTTCAAGCTGATGAACAACAGCTGTTTCGGAAAGACTATGGAAATCCGCACAAGCGCAAAAATGTTAGATTGGTCACCAAAGAGAACGAAGCAATTAAGCTGACTTCAAAACCAAATTATCAGGACTTTAGAAGATTTCATGATCAGCTTTTTGGTATAATGATGAAAAAAAAGAAAGTCAAATTGGACAAGCCCGTTTTTATTGGGTTTACTGTTTTAGAATTATCAAAGCTTTTGATGTTAGAATTTCTTTACGACTACTTTAAGCCCTCGTATCCTGAGTCCAGAGTACTTTACCAGTACAGATAGTATTGTTATAGATATCCCTACTGAAGACATCTATAAAGACATGGAATTAGAAGTAGCTAAAGGGCATGCGGGATGGTACGACACATCTGATTATCCTAAAGATTCGCCTTTGCATTCAATTACTAACAAGAAGGTTTTAGGAAAGATGAAGGATGAATTAACTGGAAAGGTGATCAAGGAGTTTGTTGGGTTAAGGTCGAAAATGTACAGTATTTCGAGCCAGGAGAAAACTATCAAAAAAGCAAAAGGAATATCTCGCAGTGTTGTGCAGTCAAACATATCGCATGACAACTACAAAGAAGCATTGTTTAATAAACATACTTTTCATCATGACAACGTAAAACTACGATCTAATCTACATGAGATAACACAACTGTTGTAACAAAGAAGTCATTAGATAGAACAAACACAAAACGAGTATTTGTTAATCCAGAGTTTTCATATGCAATCGGGCATTGGAGAACGGCATAATTATATATCTTCTTCGGGTATATTTCGGGTCCATATTTTCATCAACTTTATCTATAAAATCAATCATATCATCTCCAATTCAGACAAATTTTTTCTCATGTTTGCTTGATGCGCTCGAATTTTTTTTATTATTTCAAGATATTCTTTATCCCATTTTTGATAGTCAAAATTGGGATTTTGGGCTGTAGGTGATCTGGATGGTTTAGCATGTGTTGCTGAACCCTCACAAGCGTTGCTTTAATAGCACAATTCGTATCATAGTTTCTCGTATCAATTCCAAGGTCTTTTTATTTATCATTCTTGTATCATTCTGCGCTTCCTTCTGAGCTTCCATTTTAACTCAAATATATTTACGTAAATTAATTAAAGCGGAACTGTGTCTGGTGGAATTATCTGCAGTTCCTCCTTCACAAAGATCTTTGAGGAGCTGGTTGTTTTGTTGTGTCAGTTTCTCGTAAATAATACACGGGTGGATTCATTTTTACAATTCTTTTTATTTCATACGGGTCACACTCCAAACTGGATCTGTTGCCCTGATGCGAGTGTCCCCTTCGCTTCCCCCGGCAAATAAAGGTACCTTACTTTTAAACCAAACGGTAATAGTTTGCTGGTTGTACTGGAGTCTTCAGCAACATTTATTGTTTGTTTTTTGATTGCTTGTACTGGTTTTAGCCCCGTTAATTTAAATTCTTCATTATCATTGCGCGCAAAATGAGGGCAGTCTTTTAACCCATTCTGTGTTGCGAGAATTGTCAATAAGCTCTCTGTGATACTGGTAGGAGAAAAGTCTTTCAGATAACTGTTTGTTAAAGTTTTCAACCAAAGCCTGTGATCTGTGAACTCCCGGAATGCCTCTTTTAATGGTAACTCTATGTTTTAACAATAATTGATTCACTCGGCCTTTAAATTCTTTTCCATCACGACTTGAATCATGCGAGGATAGTTAAAGGCCCTCGTTGATATATCAGTTGTATAGCGACAGCAACAGCAGAAGCACTCTTTTGTGTTAACGGTTCCGCATCTTTGTATCTTGAAGCTACGTCAATGACTGTAAGCGCGTACTTAATCTTTTTCGTCTAATCGTATCATGTGGCAAATATAGAAGATCCATTTGATGGGTGTCGTTTGGCGTTGTGTTCACAAAGTGCGGTCTCTGTATTCGTTTAGGCGCTGGTAAATAAATTTGCCAAATCGCTTGTTTAGATAACCATTCCTTTGCTGTTTGTTCACTGACTCCAGCTGCTTGGCTTAGCTTTTTGATTGCCGTAATTCCTTCCAATATCCTTTTGGCGAATATAGATTTTGTTCATTTTTTATTCAGCCAATATTATGCGCAACAAAATACACGATGGTCATGCCAAAGACAATAAACGTGATTTCTTGCATCTTTGTTTTTCTGATGGATGATAAAAGTCGCTGAATTTTGGTGGGGGCAATGTCTCGATTGGTTTGCCCTGTTACAAGATAATATTCTTTTATCGCTTGATCAACATCTTTAAATGTGTAAGCTGCATGCCCTTTTTTTTTAGTTTGTTATTAAAAAAATCTAACTGCTAAATTCTTTTTTTATAGTGATTTGTGGCGGTAGTTGCTCCCAGTTTGTTATGTCTTTTTTTTCCCCGCCTCTCCCGCAGTTTATAACGCGTAATTATTTCCGCTAAAAGCAGCGCTTTCATACTGCACCACCTACTCATTACGAGTGAACCCCATTTTTTTTTTAAAGGGATTTTTTTTACATATTTTATTTTTGGGAATTTAATCTTGTTAACTAGAAAATTTTTGTAGCAAACAAAGTGAAAAAAAAGCAATTTGTTTTGCTGAATCCCAAAGTCTAGTTTCCCAAGACTCCCGGGTTTTTTTTTTTTAAAGGCTTTTCAAGCATTGTGTACCCTACATTTGGGCCCTCCAAAAAAGCAAATGGTAACGGGTTGGCGACAGTTTTTTTGGGGCTCATTTTTAAAAAAAAATAATTATAATTAATAAAAAACAGAACAGCGATGTCTATTAAAAACCTTCCTGAACTTATATCAAATGTTCAAGTTGATGCCCAAGCTATTATCCCCAAAAAGGAAAGGTTGATTCTTTAGCACATGGGGGGAAAAAAAAAACAGTTCCTGGGAAAGAATTCGCATAGAACAATTCAACAGAGTCCCCCAAAAGACTTATAAAGTATCAAACAGGTTGAAGCGCAATTAGGATCAGAAGGTAAAAAGCGTCGGGGGAAAAAGGTTCTTAGTTTGACACTAAAAAAGTTTGTAAATTTTTCTCCCCCTTTATTTGAAAAAAGACTTTATGTATGATTTAAGAGGATCCCCGTTTTAAAAAAGTCATTAGATTCTTAGGGTGGTCGTTTTAAGATTTGGAAATTGTTTCGATTAAACATGGGGTTAATTCTTTTAATCAATTTGATTTTATTTCCCTTCAAAATGACCGAGCCAGAAATCGCAAAACAGAAAACACTGAATAGGGGGAGAAAGTAACCAAGCCAGAAAAACAGCAGAACAGAAAACACTGAATCAGGTGGAGACCAGTGAAAAGCATCCTCATCCTGGCGTGTTTAAAGCAGGAAAAAAATTAGCAGAGTGGAACAGACAAAAAAAATTACAGTTACAATCACAGAATATAACTCATGATGAAAACATAACACCGCCAACGCCAGAACAAGTTGATTCAATGCCAGCTATAAAAACTCCATGTGATTCAAGGCCTACAGCACCAAAGTCTTCATGGAATATTGAACTTAAAACTGTTGCCATTTTTGGCGTCCTTGCTGCTGCTGGGGGTGGTTATTACGGTTATAAAATATATAAACAATGGCAACAAAAACCAAAGCAGTCCAAACAACCTGAACCACTAAATACAGAAGACAAAACATGCCAAAACCGCCAACAACAAAAGATCGTTTTGATCCATTTGAAATGTAATAATATTTTAAGAACTTAATTTTTGTTTTTTTGATAAAAATAGATCATGGCGTATTATAAAATGATGGAGTCAATAAATAAAGACATGGAGTCTATAAAAAACATTTCCATAGACCAGAATTGTAATCAATGCGGTTGCTTAGGATGTAAGAACTTCATTAAGATTTATGCGACCGATCTCGCG
>CM031616.1:34183385-34198385 GCA_018398815.1 Conus ventricosus | reverse complement strand
ACGTAGCCTTTTAGCACGCGAGGGCAAGGTAGGTAATGTTGCTTATAGCCCAGTCGACCGCAAAGGGCCATATCAGGGCTGTCACCGCTTTGAAGTCAACTCACGTAAAAAAATAAAAAAAAAACCCACCTCATTCACATAACCATTTACATTACACCTTCTAAAACACACCGGGAATTTTGTTAAAGATCTTTCCTCTGTAAGATCTTAGATCATATGAAACAACGTTAATCTCTTTCAGAAACAAAAATGTTAATCTCTTTGCAGCGCGAGAACTACCGGTGAGTGCTTCAAATGTGAAATGGTGACACTACAAGTGGTATCCAGACAGCCAAGTAGTGAATAGGAGTCACAGGAGAGAGAGAAGAGAGAGAGAGAGAGAGAGAGAGAATATCAGCAAGTTATGAATACCTAAATAAAAGCTGAGGAACCCTAGCCAGAGGTGAAGATGCTTATCCCTCCCCCCCCCCCCCCCCCCCCCCCCACCCCCCCGTGTCACATCTTTATTCTTTTATGTTGATTTCACTTGATCAGGCCACACTAGGTCATCTTCCATCGACTCTTTATCGAGTATCGTGCATTGTTTCCAGGCCACAGGCAAAACGCAGTCTCCCCAATGGAAAACCAGGTTCGCACGGCTACGAGAATGCGGAAGTGGAGATGCTGGAGCATGCGGGCAAGGCGACTGTGGCGGAAGCGGAAACGAAATAGCTTGCCGCTTCCGGCAATGACAGTTAACTTTTTTTGAATGTGTAGTTGGTTTTATGTTAGGCTAACGTTAAAAACAGTCGTTCGTTTGTTTGTATTTTTGGGTGTGCAGTTTTTGTCTTCTTCATTTTCAATTTTCAGTGATTATTTTTGTTTGTTATGATGATCTAACATCCCATGAACATTTGCCATTCGTTTGGGGGAATTTCTAGCTAACTTTTGTTTCTTTTTTCTTTTTTTTTTTCTTTCTTTCATGTATTTAACGGGGAAACTTGCTTAGTTTGTGTATTGATTTATGTGGCTATGTGTATTTACGATTGCTTTGCTCTGTGTGTACGTTTACACTACTTCTAAGCGATTGATTTAATAGTTAATGCAGCGCCATAAAATCTAATGAGACCCGTAAGGACTAAAAACGAAATGGGTAACCAAATTTTACACACAAGCCGGTTCATTTTCCGTATTTTGCCCTTTCAGCTGGTGCACTGACATCAACGTGCTCGATATATTGCAGACATGTGCGCATTCTTTTCTTTTTCTTTCCTGTTATTTATTTTTCTTCCTCTTTTGCCAAGAATTATTGTCGTTAGGTTTAAAACAAGATACTAGACTGTCTGCTATCGGCATTTATTGCTTGTGAAGGATAGTGTAAGATGTGTTTAAAAGAGTTAGATAAATGGCTGTGATCTATGGTGTGTGAACGAAATAAGCATGGACTGTTCATGCAGACCCTCCATACGCAACCCCGTCACAATTCTTGCTCATCTCCGAACTTTCTTTATCAAGTGTGGAAATAAATAGCATGTTTCGGGTTGTTGTTTTGTTTTTAAACTGCGGCTCTGAAATTCATGTGTCACTCCGAAATACAGTTTGTAATGTTTTTTTAATGTTGAAAAAGATGTCACGGCTTCACAGACAATGGATTTCATTGCTGTGCTTAAGGACACGCTTGAAATGCATAGACACACAGAGAAACAGACATGCATGCGTAAACACACACACACCACACACACACACACACACACACACACACACACACACACACACACACACACACACCCGCGCGCGCGCGCCGCGCGCCGCACGCACACACGAGCGCATGCACACAATATTGGGCTAGTTTTGGCGCGCGTGGGCGCGCGTACGTACGTACACACACACACACACACACACACACACACACACACACACACAACACCGAATGAGCATGTACCTTTGAAATGTCGAAATTGAGGTGGGAGAAAAAAGAAGCACACTGAACCTTTTTCAAAGCTCCACGCCACTTGATATGGGCATATCTTCAAATCAGGGTGCAAAGCATTTGGGATTTATATCTATGTGTCCTCAATGGTACGCTCAAAACCTCAACTCGTGTAACTTTTGCTCCCCTCGCTTGAAGTATTTCCAAAGAATATATAGGGATGTCCACATTAAATTCTGCAATATTGATATAAAATAAAGAATATTTTTCAGGGTATAAGCCGGCGAATATGTGTACATGTACTGATTTTTTGTTTTTGTTTGTTTGTTTGTTCATGACTGTCTTATAACTATTCATCTTTTAATGGAATGTTTTCCCTCATGGTTAATTATCACAGTGCGCGGAATCTGCATTTTTGTTAAGCGCTAATAAAGTCCGCCGCCTGTCTGTCTGTCTGTCTGTCTGCTTATGTTTCCCAGTCTGCCTATTTATCACTCTCTCCATGTATCGCTTTTTCTTTTGCAAAATTCACGCGTTGTCGTTAATCACTAATAATAGACTGAAATAATTTCATATTGTCTGTTTGCCTTGCTATCTCATTATTTCAACACTGGGTGAAAAGTAAACAACACTGTTTGAGGAAATACACGCAGATGAATGTAAATTCATGATGATGTTGGTTTTCTCCCAAATTGTTTGAGAGAGAGAGAGAGAGAGAGAGAGAGAGAGAGAGAGAGAGAGAGGGCGCAATCAATACTCAAGAGTGCTCAGATAACAACTACTCCCTTACGCGCGCGCGCGCGCGCACGCACGCACGCACGCACGCACACACACACACACACACACACACACACACACACACACACACCACACGCACACACACACACGCGCACACACACACCGTCGCGTCACACACACACGCATACACACAGCCTCTCTCTGTCTGTCTGTCTCTGTCTCTCTCTGTCTCTCTCTCTGTCTCTCTCTCTCTCTGTCTCTGTCTCCCCCCCCCTCCCCTCTCTCTCTCTCTTTCAAAGAAAGACATGTTGGAGAAAGAGGCTCCGCTTAAAATGTCGGTCCTTAATAAAACATTAAAAAAACAAAAACGAATCGATTCATGAACGGGTAGGTACGTTAACTTGTAAGCTTACAATTATACCGTTCTGCTACCCAGTGCAATGTAACACAACAACAACAACAACAACAACAACAGCAACAACGGCAATTTCCATGGCACAAACGTCGGATTTATAAGTCACAATGATCCAAACTTGATCGCATAGATACAATACAATCGACTCAGCAGCAGCGCTGTCTCGTCGGGTAGGTTGCCTCATGACGACTTGATTTTTAAGTGCTCCTTATATATGTGATGGCTTAAGGGCTTGGACAAGATGACCTTGATGTGGCTGCGCATTGGGAAAACAGAACAAGCCAAATGATTAAATGCCGTGTATGTAGACGTTCCCATGATTATAGTGTGTGATAATTTCGTTATCAGAGTATTAGGCATTCATGACTTCACGTTTTTGTCCGGCTGCTTTTTGTTGTTGGACCATGTTGTCGTTTTTAAGGAGGTTTCTTATGTCCAAATAGAGTGAATTACATGTTGTTGTCGTTGTTGTTGTTGTTGTGTGCTTTTCTCCTCTGCACAAGGAAGGTCAGAGTCCCTGGTCTCGACCTATGACTGTCATCAGAGGGAAATCTTGAGTCGAGAGGCGATAGAGATAGCGTTCGTCGATATGATGGTCAAGTCGTAAATTACTGATGAGAACGTTCAGCACATACTCGACACGTTCTACAATGCGCTCCTGCCGCTGTGCTTGCTTGCCTCCAGCGCCCTGCTCCCTCCCGCATTCAACTCGCCTTCCACCAAGGCGCATAGCGGCCACACGCCACAATTAGGATATTGCACTAAAACACTACTAATCCATGTAAGCGTATATCTGAGCCAGCATTTAATGTAAAATTAATAATTGATCAAAAGAACAACTTCCCACCAATTATTTCTTTTGTTTTGGGGGATTTTCACCGATGGCATCGCAAACAGTCTTCAAATGCACGACCTTCCCCTTGGCTGACGTCACATTTCAGACCTTTGCATTCACCGTGACCCTATCTTTGTGCCCGCTTGACTCGCCCAAACAGTCCCATTCCTTTGACTTTGCTCCGTCTGCTGGTACCACCTGGCTGGTACTTTGATGACCATATGAAAGAAAATGAGGAGAATCATTTTTCAGACACAATAAGAATTCTCAAAACGATCTAACTGCGCCAGTCTATAAATACTGGACCCCTTAAGCGAGGCCATGGCGAATTATATTTTGGTGTGCAGCCAGTTCTTCAAAAACAAGTCTCCGGGAGGTCTGACTTTGGGTCACTCTTTCTGCTTCTTTCCAGTTGGTTCCCGTTTGATGTAACTCTGCCCTAGCTGTCCCAACTCTAGCAGACGGGTATGGATCGTTCCTTATTCTGTTTCCCCTGTAGCTTCCTGACCAGAACCTGACGAGTGGGGCTGGCTTTGTTCAGGTTGTGGCTGCACACCAAAAATTAATGCGCCAAAGTCATGCTGAGTATTTATAGACCGGTGCAGTTAGATTATTTGGAGAGTGTTAATTGTGTCTGAAAGTTGATTCCCCTCATTGGCTTTCACATGGCCATCAAGGTACAAGCCAGCTGGTTCCCAACAGACAGATTAAAATCAAAGGAATGGGACTACTTTGGCGCTTTGAGATGGCACAAAGATAGGGTCCCGGATGAGTGGCAAAGGCCAGAAATGTGTGTCAGCTAAGGGGAAGATCACGTTTTGAAGCTTGTATGTGATTTCATCGGCCTAGGTACCATGGTACTAGGTTCTGATCTATGTTTTCTTCTCGGCGCGCATCTGTAAACTCGCGCGCGCCTCTGTGTGTGTGTGTGTGTGTGTGTGTGTGTGTGTGTGTGTGTGTGTGTGTGTGCACTCGCTCGTGCGGGAGTGCCTTTGTGTGTGTGAAATGCGAATGCGACTTTCCATAAGAATGTGAATTATTGTTAACGATCAGACACGGTTTCTAATGGCAGTCTATGAAGACAAAATTATTGTCCACGTCGCATGGTCCGTGGAATGGAGAAGTCATCAGCGATCAATAGATCAACGTTAAGGTTTGATGATAAGAGTGATCTAGAAGGGCCAGGAATTGAGCCTTTTGAGCTTCCAGTGTCTATTTGGCGTATCAGACCCAGTGCTGCTGCTAGCTGGGAAGATTCGCAAGCGATCAGAGAGATGTGGACTAAACCATAGGCTAAAACATTTGGACTGCAATCACAAGGAATGGTTGGGGGGGGGGGGGGGGGGGGGGGGGGGGGGGGGAAGGGGGGGGGGGGGATCTGAGATAACCAACAGCGAAAAGAAATAGCAAGTGTGCCATATTCAGAGACTACACGAAGCTCGTTCACCCTGAGCTGTTTTTGTAGTGAGAACAGGACAATAGACATACTGGAACAGGTAGACGAGAGAATGTACCAATTTTTTTCATAGCGGCTCAGAAACGATCGCTTTAAGAAAAAATTGAACTGCAAGGAGAATAAAAACAACATTGTTAGTTTCGGTTCATTGGGGTAAAGATGGGACTGGGGAAGATATTGCATAACAGACATTACGGATGTAGAAGAACAGGTACTAGCCAGCGATGTTTTTCCCCCGGTAATGACAGTAAGATGAAAAGTGTCTAGACGTTTCAACACGAATGTCATAGAATAGGACCCATTTGACATTAGGCGCCGTTTATGATGTAAACAGTTTCTGTGGAAATAGGACAGTAAGGGGGGTGTTCGTTGGAGAATTAAATGTACGAAAAGAAACGAAATCTATGCAAGCGGTTACAGAAGAAAGTCTGTGTGTCTTGGCATTAAAAAGGTAGCTCACACACACACACACACACACACACACACACACACCACACTGGACACCAAATCATACCTCACACACACACACACCACACACCACACACACACACACACATTCACACAGCGAGAGAGAGAGAGAGAGAGAGGAGAGAGAGAGAGAGAGAGAGAGAGAGAGAGAGAGAGAAGAGTATCCCTCTGTGTATCTCTCCTTACATCTTTTTTCAAACTTTCTCTGCCTGTCACTCTGCCCTTCTCTCTCTCTCTCTCTCTCTCCTCTCTCTCTCTCTCTCCTCTCTCTCTCCTATATATAATATATATATATATATCCGTTACGTCTCTTGTGTGCTTGTTTTCACTGTCTCTGTCTGTTCTGGAATATAGTTTACTCGCTGAGACAGGCATACAATAGGGAAATTCTAGTTGGCTTGGCTTATCAATTAAAAAAAAACTGATATCCTCAATAAGCTTGCACATTCTAACACTGTATACACGTGGATATCCATAATAATCCATATCATCATAGCTGCAACTATATGGCATTCTTATCACATGATATCAATGCCTCATAAATCATGTTCTGAAAAAAAAGTAAAAACAAAACGAAATAAACATTCTATTTTATACCCCCCCCCCCCCCCCCCCCCCCCCCCCCCGCGCGCTTTTGTCTTTTGTTTTATTATACCGTGAGTACAGTAGTATCTTTGGGGTTCAAATCGGGTCATGCCGCTGTTCCCCAGGTTCTTTGTTCCCCAGTCTCTATATTCCCCAGTCCCGGTGTTCCCCTCAAGAAAAAAAATCGAAATTCAGTCTCTAAGTTCCCCAGTTTCGTTGTTCCCCACCCTGTGGCGATCCCGCTGTTCCCCATTCCCGCAAATCCCCGGTCCCGCTGTTCCCCAGTCCCGGTGTTCCCCATGCCCCCTGTTCCCCAAGTTTTTGCCGTTGGTGGTGTTGGTGGGTTTTGCTGACTTAAACGTTGTTACTGTTGTTTTCATTGCTATAGGCGAGGCAGTGGGAGGGCGGGGTGGGAGGGTCGGGGTATTGGGGGTGGAGCGGGAGGGCCGTAGAAGAGGGGTTTCATGCCGACTGGACAGCGCTGGAACCAGCAGGTCAGCACTTGCATGACCCCATCAGGTCTGTGTAGACAGTCTAAAAGTAAAATGGCCCGTTGCGAAAGAAAAGGTGTAGCTCACGCAAAGTGTGATATAAAGGGATAGGAGTTCAAAGCGTAAAAAGAAGCACATCACTGTCAAAACCCTTTTCTGGCGTCACAAATTCATGCTTTCCGTTCTAGAATCATACACGATCGAAATATTCCGTTTTTCTTACTGATTTGACCAAGGAACTCACAGCGAAATTGCCCTCCCCCCCCCCCCCTCCCCCTCTATCCGTTGGAACGGTGCCGGGCAATGCGCCCTGGGGCCACGCCAAGTGACACGCTTCGCAGACGACAGAAGCGCGATGACACTTCCAATGTCGCGGTTGAAATGGGAACAACCTACGTTGACACGCGTGGGGCACGTGCAATCTCTCTCTCTCTCTCTCTCTCGCTCTCTCTCGCTCTCTCTCTCTCTCTCTCGCGCGCGCGCGCGCGCCTCTCTCGGTGGGGAGGGGAGGGGGGTGGGCATGTGCATTTTTTTCCCTATTATTTTGTTATGCAACTGTCACACGGGCGAAGACTTTTCCAAGACTTCTAAAATTAGGCACATCTCTAAGACTTTTCTCCCGTGTGACTGCACGACCAAGACCCCAGACGTCTGGGAAAATCCGATTCTTCAGTCTTGGGCCTAGTCGTGGGTTATTGGTGTGGACCAATAACTTTTTCAAGTCTTGGCGACTAAAATTCGAAAAAAACATCGGCGAAACGTCCTGTCGGGTCCTGTACAGTCCTGTCCCGTGCTGCCCAGTCTTAGTCAGTGCCGCGCGGTGTTGAAAACGTCCGCGAGACGTTTTGGGTGACGAAATGGGGCGTAGCTGCCACGCGCGGGAAAAAATATAGGTCGATGCGCGCGCAGCACTGTTGCAGGTTTGGCATCGGTCTTGGCTAGTCCTGACCGGTTTGAAAACGTTCCCTCGAGTCTTCTCGTATTTTAGGGGACCCGCCAGGACTGAGGAAAACTGCGTGAGTCTTGTGTGTGACTGCTATGTAAGTAGGGCCTATCTCGCATAACTTTTATTAGAAACGCCGAAACAGCACAAAAAACTTGAGCCAAGACTCAAAGAAGACCTGCACAAGTTTTCCAGACTTCAAACTTGGTCTTGGCAAAACCAAATACAGCGTCACAGCCAGCCAGCGTCTCGTCACAGCCAGCAGGCAGCGAGATTATAAAAAAGGGGCGGTGCCTCTAAGTCTTGGAAACGTCGTGGCCCGTGTGACAGCGGAGGCGAGACTAAAAAATCACCAAGACTTTGGGGCCGTTCTATTTATGGAAGTCTTGGAAAAGTCTTCGCCCGTGTGACAGTTGCGTTACCTTGGGATGTGCCCGGCGCAACCTCTCCTTGAACAGTTGGGCCCGCACTGGCGCTAACGTGCATTGAAATCTGTTTGGGGAACAGCGCTACTGGGGAACAGAGAACCTGGGGAACACCGGTACAGGAACAGCGGCACGCTTTTTCGGTCGGGGAACATCGACACTGGGGAACAGAGACACGGGGAATAGCGCTACTGGGGAACATAGAACCCGGGGAACACCGGCACGCTCCCTTCAAATCATGCTGCATCAAAACTCTCAACCTTAGTCTTTGAAATCCTATACTTTTCCTGCATTGTATGATTCAACGAGAAAATAAGCAGAATGGCTTGACTATTGGTGTGTGAAACTGATGAAGAAGGTTGGAGGTGGAGAGTAGAGGAGTAGAGAAGGTTAACGTAATCGAGTCGTGTTGGAAGTAGTATTCCGACACATCCATCGCCATTGAAAGCCTGTCAGGTGCGAAGCGTCTCTTTGTGCCCACGTCTCTGCACAAAGATACGTTACCTGTCAGGTGTATTCTATTCTTCCGACACCTGTACAAATTTTTGAGTCATACATCAAGGAGAACTATCAACTTCACTGCCATTAGACCAGATAAAGTTTAATCTTCATGCTTTTTTATTCCTCTGGTTTTTTTTTTAATATCCATACACAAATTTGTTGATATTTTTTATACGTTATGTTTTTTTCTTTTCAAGTTGACAAATCATTTGCGGCTTGAGGAAAGATTACGTCCCCTGTTACCGCGACTTGACTGAGTGAAATAAGAGATCAAGAGAGAGTGGGAGTGATGGCGATGTGCCCTTCGGTTTTGGCAAGAACAGCCGTCGGCCTGTGTGGTCTCTCCATTGTTTGAGAATCTTTCAGAGACGGGATAAACGAACTGGTATCTCTGGTCTTGAATGACGTTTTTTGTGCACGGGTGTGTGTGCGTGCGCGCGTGCGTGCGTGCGCGCATGTGTGTGTGTGTGTGTGTGTGTGTGTGTACGTGCGTGCGCGCGCGCTTGTGTGTGTGTGTGCAGCTGGTAGTGACTGACGTCCAATAAAACAAGAACAGAATTCACTTCGGTTGTTCGAGCAGTTCGTGCGGTACGTGCATGCGTGCGTGCGCGCATGTGCGTGCGTGCTTGCGTTCGTGCGTGCGTGCGTGTGTGTGTGGTAGTGACGGACGTCCAATATAACAAGAACAGAGTTCACTTCGGTTGTTCGAGCAGTTCGTGCGGTATTTTAAGAGCAGTTTGTTTCCCTGTCCATGAATAGTTGTGCATCTCGTCTGTTACTGGCCAGTCGACAGGATGGACGCATGCTGAGGTAAGAATGAATTCTGTAAGTAGCTACCGTAAGAATTGTCTATGCATAAACTTGGCATTACCCGCATTTAGCTGCGCAAGAGGAAACAATCCATAGACAGAAGAAAATTTTTGTTGTTAGTTGAACTTTGCTCCGTCCTAGATTATTTTCTGTTATGGAGATAAATGATAAATAATCACGAAGCCTACGTACACTACTGTATGACATCTGCCCACGCTGAGGAATTAGTCCACACTCGCTGAGGTATGAACTCGATTTACATCGAGATAAGAAATATACAGACATTCAGGTATTTACTCAAAACACACACGGGTACAAACAATGCAGGAAGGATTTCCTTTCGAATCCCCCTCCGGTTCAGGATCCGCTTCCTTGATAAGTTTAAGGAAAGATACTAATAACAGTTGAAACAGTACATTAAGTAAATAAATGAATCATTAAACAGATATTGCAATAACGATATAGATTAGTCGTAATTAACACAGACACAATACACATTTTTTGTCCCTGTCCTAACCCATCACTTTTTCTGACTACATTTGTAACCCAGTTTCTAAACGAATTGATTAAGGGATCTTTTGAGCAATATCAAGTCATGGAAATCAGCTGGACGGCAGAAAATGTCCAAATGATGGAAGCATACCAAGAAACAGAATACCGTCAAAGGTTAATATTTCGAAAAGAAATCTTTTCATTTGGAAATTCCTAACTTTCTCTCGTGTTCGAATGCATGGCGGGTGTTCATACGTTTATCTCCTGTCCCCTTCCTAATTGTTCTACCTCCTAATGCTGAAGATAACATATTCATTTCAGAAAACATTTTCTGCTTTACCAAACTTCCCCCACAGCCTCTCGGACGTTGGTGCAGTGAACTGCAAGAGGTGTCTAGGGCACGGCAGGATGGAAGGTGGAGCTCATCCCTCTCCTTCCACCGCCCTTCACCATCCCTGAACTGAATCAGGTGTTCTTTGCTGCTGGGTGGACTGACAGGGTTCCATTGTTTCTGAATCTTCTATTTTCATTGAAATTGACACTTTTGATCGGAAGAAGCTGTCTTTAAAACAGCTAAGTTGGAAGCTAACCCATTTTAGCTTCCTAAAATGGCTGTTTTTGGGGGTGCTATTGGATTCTTTTTTGCACCCTTGGTGGTGAGAACACCACGGTATTATGGACTGTGGTGTATCTATTTGACGCCAGGAGCGCAGACACCAGTCGTGTCTCCCTGATGAGTTCCGACCCAGCAGACGAAAGGCCTCGGAGCAGGTAATACAAATATATCTGCCTTCAAAAGGGATTGCAATGGTTCCCTCATGCAGCTAGTGAAGAGTTTTCATATCTGTAATATATTTCCTTAATTTCATGTTCCCAGTTTCTCCATCTTCAGTCCCCCCCCTCCCCTCCCCCCCCTCCCCTCCCCCCCTCCTTCCTTAAGTCCAAATCTTTGCCAAGTCATTACTATGAAGACAGTCGAGTTGTTGGCCAGCGCTTGTTTCTTCCCTCAGTATCAGGTTGTACGTCTATGTACTTGTCTGACTTTATTCAAGTTTTAAAAGGCTGTGCCAGTAGAGAACAGGAAAATGCAGCTTCTAACTCACTTTCGCCTCAACCAGTTTTCGGGCGAAAGTGACCTAGAAGCTGCATTTTCCTGTTCTCTGACAAGTAACCAAAAAATAACGATTATCTACAAACAAACATACTGTGTAGGGTTATCCGTTTTTAATACTAATTTACTAAACTTTTCAGATTTTAGTTTTTGCTTAATCCTATGTTTTTCCTGATCATTTTCAATAACATCATTTTCACGCAAACATTCATCAAATGCATCTCTGTCTTTCATGTGAAATAAAACTACAGTCTTTAACTGTTCTCTAAAGTCTTTTAAAACTGAGTTATATTTTTGGCATAAAATCCACACACTTATCCCAGCATGCCTTCCACTGAAAGCTAGTTTCGACAAAGTGTTTCTCTTTTTAACTGTCTCTTTCTGCTGAACAGTCATCTATAATAAATAGTGTCTGCGTTCCTTCAAACAATATAAAAAAGCGTTCTAGACACTCACTCAGTTTATTGCTAGGATTAACTAAAAATATGTTATCATCAGTCCATATAAACCTTCTATCGTGATATGCTTTGTTCCATTTAAGTGTTGGACAGAAAACCACAATATGATCAAAATTATAACGATAAACTGTAACAGGTCGAGGATAAATATTGTTTTTTCCACAACCAGTTTTGTCCACAAATTAATGAACAATGAGGGGTTTTTGTCATAAAGTTTAACTGCTCCATAGTTTTATAACAGAACTTAATCTAATCCAGTTATTGTTTTTATCATGCTCTCTGTCATACTTGTTCAGTATAATAAAATCCTATAAGGTCTAAATGTGTAAGATTAATCCAATTTAGTTCTGTAAGATTGTTTCTATTTAGACTAATATTGATTTTGTTGCTTGTTGTGATGACCTTAATATCCTCACCATTGTTAAGAACGACGACGGTAACTTTAAGTTTTTCAACGTCTAAGTTTTGCCAGCTAATTAGAATTCCTTTTAAAAGGACGTCACTGACGCCCACAGCCCCATTTCCTTTTCACATCTTTAAGACAGAAATTTCAAATATCATTGTAAACGTGTCTCCTAATTTCATTTGCGGAATGAACTGTAATTTTGTAGAAGCATCCTTTAAAACTGTTTCTCTTCTGTGGAGGATGTACTGTTTATTCCCATACGGCTTTATTTCAATCTCTTTCCGACTATTGTCGTCTGGCATAAGACTTACATGTAAAGGGCCAGAGTTGAATGCTTTTCTGAAACTTTTTTGACGGCCAAAAAATGTAAATGGCTTATGAATTCAAATTTTATTTCCCATTCTAAATATGGTTTCCAAGTGCCATTTGAGGTCAGGTTTTCGAAACTATTTATATTCATACTGACCAACATTATTGCTTCTAGATTGCGCAGTTCTAGTTTAGGAAACTTTTTGCTGTCGCCAACCTCTTTGCGTTTATAATCACCATCTTTAGTGTACTCAAAACCATACAAAGTGCCTATCTCACCGTTCTGTTCAAAGTCTGCAACGACTGCAAGGTCTTTTAATTCTAAAGTTATACACCTCACAGGCGCTAATGTAACTCCGGATTCTTCTGGTCCACGCGACATTTTTAGTACAGTTTATTATTTTATTTCCAAAACAATGTGCAGGTTATCACATTTTACGACTTCCCCCGTTTTGTCTTTGATCTTTATATTAAATGATCCGACCCTCCCACAAACTAATCTTTTAAACTGTAAATTAGGGAATTGTATAATTTCATAATCGCAATATGCAGCTTTCCCTGACGGAAAAGCTCTTAAAACAGTTGAGTGCCTTCCATCAATAAGTTTTCATCAGTGCTCAGCTCATCCAAATGAACATAGAGTAATGAATGTACTGCAAGATCGAGCGGATTTTCTCCTCATAAGTTAGTTTTGTTTGATGTAACTCTAAACTATGAACAGGCTGATTAGCAGTTGTAAAGCCTAACATTTTAGCTAGCTCTACATCAAAAAGGTAATGTACTACTTCTTCTTCAGGTTTGAATGTCAACGTTGTTTTCAGATTCGCATTGTTAAGTTTGAGAGTAATGTCAAAGTTACTCATTGCTTCTTTTAGTGAGCAAAACCCGTAATAACCATCAGGTATGATTACCTGGTCAACTTTGGACCCTGATTTGTCAACTTTTAGAATCGCATTATTATTCTTTGATTCAGTTATATTAAACCATAGGACTTTGTAGAATATTTCATGGAGTGCGACCATTTTGGTTCTGCAATCGTTCTCAACAGCATGTTTTAAATCCGTAGGACGGTCTTGAGTTGTTATTGTTACAAACATTTTTTTAAACAAAATAAAAATGAGTGCGTTCAAATATACTAAAGATGCAAAATATTCTGTTGGGCCGCAACTACAATCTTAAAAATATAGCAACTGATACTCTTGACATTGCTGTGACCCAGACTGACACTTTCATAAAAAGGTGAGTACTCCATTAAGCAGATATCTTAACCCCCCTATTAAAAAAGACTACATCGCAAAAGTGTGGTTTAGTCATCCGATGCAGTTTTATCAGAACCAGTTAAACTTGCTGTGTTTTGTGCAACAACTGGGTGTGGAGTATCGTATGCTAATCATTTAAATCATCCTGATCCTTGGTGAGGTCAGTGTACAGATTTCATTTTTATTACACCTTCAGACGTATTTTGACTGAACTGCGAGCGCCATTACCAAATGACAAAACGTTTAATCCATTCAGCACAGAATAGACATGAAGGCTTTTGAAAGGATTTTGTAACGAATTCAATATTAATGTTAAGAAAACAGACTTTAGACAAAAGTTGGATCTTAATCATGGGCTTAGGCACCCCTTATTTGTGGGGCGTGCACAGAAAGTATAACTATGACTGGAATCCTCCTTACACATCTTTCTCTTCAGCACAGGCGTTACACTCGGGTCCATAGAGCAAGAGCATAAAACAGCATGGACAACATTTATCTTAGACACATCTGAGGGCCTAACTCAAGCGGGAATAGAACGAATAAACGACTCTATTCGTACTTACGTTTGGGTTTTGCTAGGTTCGCAAGCACAGACAAGGTCGAGCATAACTAATTCTTCTACTGGCTTTGATGCACAAAAACAATACTTAGCAAATTTAGAGGACGCCATTAATTCTACAGTTGATTTAGATTCAAGTATAAAAAGGTACCAAAATGTTTTACAATACGCAAGATCGAAAGTAGACTTTGCTGTTGGCACTGGTTTATACATGCTACCTTCTGACCTTAGACTCCAGGTAGGAACAATAATAAACTACAACAATGAATCATTGTGGCCGGCAATGAACAGAAGGTTGGGAAAAACGACATAAATTCTGGGCCAGTAACAGTACAAACAATAAAAAAAACACTATGACCCCCCAAGATTAAGTCATCCAATCCCCGAGGCCCAAAGCCCAAAGACTGTTGAAGACGTGGACTTTGTTCGCGATGACCATGAATATGAAAAGACAGCACTTGTTGTTGGATAACTGCTTTAGGATTACTTGGTCTTTATCTTACTGAATAGTAACCCACTATTAAGACAACTAATGCCCATAAGTGCTCGGCCATAAAGCCAACTACTTTGCTTGCAGTAGACAAAAGCCAGCTAATAACACTCCCTAATATACCTGGAAAAGAGTCTATAGCTTTACCAGCTAATTTTTTTTAATAAACTCGCAGATGATCAAGTTGTTTTTTTACCCATGATTTATCAGGAGATGGCGATGGAGGCACCAGCCCAGCACCACCACCACCACCTGTAATAGCCATCACCAACGTACTTATTGCAAATCCTAAGGCCGTTATAACGCTTGCTATGTGACACCTGCTCCTAACGCGTCGTAA
>CM031616.1:34173441-34183285 GCA_018398815.1 Conus ventricosus | reverse complement strand
ATAGCTTTGTTATGTCTTTTCTCTCGCCGTCATCCCCAGTTTACTAAATGCGAAAATTACTTTCCGCAAAAGCACCCATTCACCTACAGCAGCCACCTAATCATCATTACGAGTGAAGCCTTTTTTTAAAAGTATTTTCATTTACATATTTATACTGTCGGGGAATTAATCCTTGCTTGACTAAAAAGCTTTCCTGCAACCGAGAGCTGCAATATGGATAGCAATCCAGCTTTGCTGAATCCTCAAATCAAGTTTTGCCCAAGATCTGCTGTTTAATTCTTAACAGGCTTGACCAAGCATTGATACCTACACTTAGGCCTCCAATAACATCAAATGGTATACAAGGTTGGTAAAACAGTTTTTTATTCGGTGCTCATTTTTTATAAAAATAAAATAATTATAATGATTAAAAAACATGAACAGTGATGATCTACTACAGCTACAAGGCGGCCTAAACCTTCCCGAACTTATGGATTGACCAGTTGATGACAAGCTATTATATGCCCAAAAAGGAGAGGCTGTCTCTTTGGCAGCATGAGGGAAAACAAAACAGTTTCCTCGGCACTGACTTCCGCATAGAACAGATTCAACAAATGTCGCCGCAAACATTTTAAAGTCAACATAAATGTATGAAGCGCCAAAAGCTGGGGTCTAGAATGAGGTGAAAAGTGTGGGGCAAACGGTTCATAGTTTGTCAACTAAACTAGTCAGTAGATTTGCTCCCATTGATCTGAACAAGATCTTACTATGATTTAACGCAAAATCCAGTTTTTAAACAAAGTCATTAGAGTCTCAGGGTGTGATCTATAACTACAGAGTTTGGAACAATTGTTATCGCCATTAATCATGGATTAAATAACTTTTAAATCATATAGAATTTGTTTTCCCCTCAAAATGAACGAGCTGGAAAATCATCAGAACCAGGAAACATTGAATCAGGTGAGAAATTAACCAAGCCAGAAAATCAGCAGAAAACACTGAATCAGGTGGGGACCATGAAAAGCCATCCTGGGCGTGTTAAAGCAGGGAAGAAAAATTAACAGAGTGGAACAGACAAAAAAAAAATTAATGTTACAGAATATAACTCATAATGAAAACATAACACCGCCAACGCCAGAACAAGTTAATTCAATGCCGGCTATAAAAATTCATGTGATTCAAGACCTACACGCCAAAGTCTTCATGGAAATATTGAACTTAACACTGTTGCCATTTTTGGCGCCCCTTGCTGCTGCTGGGGCCGGTTATTTACGTTATAAAATATATAAAGAATGGCAGCCAAAACAAAAAGCAATCAAAAAAATCTGAACCGCTAAATACAGAAACAACAGCACGCCAGAACCGTCAACAACAAAAGATCATTTTGGATCCATTTCAATGAATAATATTTTATGACTTAAATTTTTTGTTTTGATAAAAATAGATCATGCGTATTTATAAAATGATAAAGTCATAAAGACTGGAGTCTATAAAAACATTTTCTATTTCCACAGACCCAGAATTGTAATCATGCGGTTTCTTTCGGATGTAAAAAAACTTCATTAAGATCTATGCAGAGAACGCTGAGCAAGACATTCTCAACAATGACACGTTTTTTGAGGGCGTGTGTGTACTATATAGGCATTTACTATTAAGAAGATCAAAAACATAGAGTGTATTTTTGATAAATATAATATAACTTAAATAAAGAACTTGGTTGTACTTTAGAGATGACCTTAATATCAAGAACTTAGCAAGAACTTGATCAAGAACTTATTAGAACATGAAGTAACTTATATTAAAAACTTATTTATGAAATTGGGGTGACTTAATTAAAACTTAATTAAGAACCTTGGGCGGCGACTTGGGGGGTAGGAGTGTGTGTGGTGTCACAGGGGGGTGGGGGGGGAGGACCTGTGTGCGTGGGGTGGGGGTGGGGGGACGTGCGTGGGGTTGGGGGTGTGGGAAACGTGCGTGCGTGGGTGGGGGTGGAGAACGTGCGTGCGTGGGGTGGGGTGGGGGACGTGCCCCGTGCGAGGGGTGGGGGTGGGGGCCTGCGTGCGTGGGGTGGGGGTGGGGGGACGGTGCGTGCGTGTGTGTGGTCGCGCACCTTTTGATTATTTATTAAGAACCGAATGTTCAGAATAGTAATTTAGTTATTATCAGTTAAAAACAACAAAACAACAACATAACAGCACACAACCACAAACATTTAAAAAATAGGGAATTGCTTGCACAGGGAAATGGGAAAGAGGTTTTGATGGTTGGCGCTTAAAGCGCCGTAAAAAAATTCAAGACGGTCTGCCGGTCTCGCAGTCAAACTGACAATTATTCAAAGCAGCCACTAAAAGCAAGTGCAATTATCAAAAGCTTGATTTAATAACAAGACAGTTGAAATAACGTACATCTTGAGGGCCGCCCAAAGCCGCCAAAAAAGTTGAAGCAGACTTTGAAGCGAGCAGGTAGCAGTAATCACACATATATAAAAAGTCATGAAGTGCTTGGTGGAAATTCAAGGCAGTCAACTCTAAACAAACCCGAAACCGCTCCTGCAAGAGCGGTATCAAAAATAGATCTTACTCAGTGGCAGGCCGCAGTGGTCTTACAGTCGCGCGCACTTGCTAAAGCAGCCAACTCTAAACAAAACCCGACGCTCCTGCATGACGTATCTAAAAATAGATCTTACGTCAGTGGTAGGCCTGCAGTGGTCTTACAGTCGCGCGTCACATGTTGCTAAAGCAGCCAACTCTAAACAAACCCGACCGCGCCTGCATAGCGGTATCTAAAAATTGATCTACGTCAGTGGTAGACGCGTTGCAACTTGCTTAGCAGAGTTTACAGCAAATAATGGTGCTCGCTAATCGCCAGTAGTAGTACATCCGTCATTGTATATAATAAATTTGGAGCATTTATAGGAGATAAGTGCCGGCCACAACACCTACTCCTCTCCATACTAGTAAGTAACTAAGGTCGCCTAACCCTATCTATTTGTTTGCCAAACATTAAAAATCGCCATTCAGTTGCATAGGCACCACTTGCAGGCAGATAAAACTGAGGTGAATTAAAAAAGTAGACAAAGTATACACCTCTTAATACACAGATCAGCCGCACATGAACACTGAATCTGTATTAACAATCAAATCAAGTCTGATACAAACTAAGAACATTTTACTATGGGAGAACAGCAAAAATGTTTCAAATATAGTTTTTTAGCATACGAATCAGCCGGTTTACCTCCGCCCTTAAGAAATGAACGCAATGTTTTTTACACAATGGCTTTTAGCTGCCTCAAGCCAGCTCCCCCCAATCAACGCGTGATGGTTTGTTTTGCTTCGGCAACCTTTCAACCTGGCAGCGCCATTAATAAATAAGATCATCTCATCAATAGTCAAACACGTATCAAAACTGGCTACAACTTGTTTCATTTCCTGAACCTAAAAACCTTTAAGATAGTCGGTCATTGCCAAAGCAGTTAGTTCACTTGTTCGTTTTCTAGAAAAACATCTCTCCGTTTCACAACATGCTTCGCTAATCTTTCAACAATACTCTAACATACTTAAAGTAAAACTTATGGGGCTCGATGCACAAACCTGTTCTCAGTAACGTTTTAGCCATTTTAAAATAACACAATTAAACACAGTAGTCACACAAGAGCGCAGTCAAAACACAACCTTCTTTCCCTGAGAGTCCCTAGCAAGCAATGGCGACCCAGTCTGTCGCGTGACAGCCTCGATGTGGTGTGACGACGTGCAATGTGGTGCAACCCAGCCGAGTGTGCCTCGTTTACACAGCGAGGCTAGCGCTCTGGTTGCAAACTGCCGCGAGCCGTATATAAGTGATTAGGTTTCAGCCCCGTGTCGGCTGTCAGTGTACAAAGTTTTAGGTGGAAATTAGTCAGAAGAAGTGTGCGGATTTTAACATTTAACTGAGAGAGAGAGAAAGAGAAAGAGAAAGAGTGTGTTGTGTGTGTGTGTGTGTGTGTGTGTGTGTTAGTGTGCCTGTGTGTGTGTGTCTTAGTGTGTGTGAGTGTGTGCATGGGCGCCTCTCTGTCTGTCTCTCTGTCTCTCTCTTCTCTGTCTGTCTGTCTGTCTGTCTGTTCTGAGGGCAACTTGACCTTAACAGGTTTTGTCAGGGTTGCCGGTGATTCTCTCTCTCTCTCTTCCGCCACAGGAAAAGGCGGCTTTTAGGCCACTTTCGCCCAAAACTCGGTGGTGAAGCAAGTGAGTTAGAATTGGTAAAATGCTGTTCTCTCGCTGTCATCAGGATGGTTTTTGGTTTGCCCACCGCCGATGTTATATAGCGTGTGGGCTCCCGTTTGCGGTTGTTTTGCACGTGCGGGTTGGCTGCACGTGTTTTTTGGGGGCTTTCAGGTTTTTGTTTTGGGTGTGTTCACTAACAACGATTTCCATTTATGCCTGCAGTTGTTTACTATTTCTGTTTTGGTGTTTAAAGTTGCTAAGTGTGGTTTGCATAGTATTAACCATTTTTCAGTTAAACATAGGTTGCACCTTTTTGAAACATTGCTGTATGGTGATGCTCTTTTATGATTTTCCAGGATATATTGTAGCTTGTTTTTGCGTCTTTAAGTTTCCAGATATATTTGCTCAGTTCTGTTTGGTTTTTATATTTTTCTTTATTAAATGACTGTTTGTGGTTTGCATATCTGGTTTTGAAGTGGTTTTCAGTGATCCCTATGTATGTTTCTTTTTCATTTTCTGATGTCACAGTAGCCTGGTATACAATGTTGTTGTGAAGACATTTATTGTTTAGTGGGCACTGCTCCTTTCTGGTGCAATTGCAAGATTTCCTTTCTTCACCCTTCTTTGCTGTGTTGATTTTCATTTTGTTGGATGCGTCAATTAGGTTTTTGAGGTTGGGCATACATGAGTACGATAGTTTGACAGTGTTTTTGTTAAATATTTTGGACAGTTTGTGTTCTTTTGGAAATGAAGTTGTTAGGATTTTGAAGAATTCTTTCCCTATGTTTGTTTTGAGTTTCCCGTCGTATGGGGGGTTATACCATATGATTTTTCTTTTTCTATTTTTCTTGCTTTTATTTGTGTTGTTGGTGGGTTGTATTGTAATTTGTAATTGTATCCACTTGTTTGTAGTGCCTCCTGGTATTCTACTGCTGCATTGTTGAACACTCTCTCACTGCATGACAGGTTTGATAGTCTCTTGTTTATGCCATGGGGTATGGTCTTTAATATAGATGGTGGATGGTTACTTTTGGTGTGTACATAAAGAGGTGTATCATTGGGTTTCTTGTATGGTTTATATATGTGATTGTTGAGATCCAGTGTTATGTCTAAGTAGTTCACTACCTTTTTGTTTGCTTCAATGGTAATCTTTAAGTTGTGGTTTTGGAAGATTTTGCATAGTTCTTTCTTCTTGTTTTCGATGGTTCTTGGATTGTTGGTTAGTGCAGCAAGGCCATCGTCTCTATATAGTCCGACTTGTTTTCCGAGTTTTTTCTTGATGTTGGACAGCATGAATAGTCCGACCAGTTCACATGTTTCTGCACCATCATATGATCCATGGTTACGTCGAATGTTGAGTTTCTGTTGGTTTTCCTGATCCAGGTTTCATTTTTGCTGTGTAGTAATGTTTTCTTGGTGTGGAGAATGATTTCCATTTCTGACCCTGTTATGTCTGTGTGGTTACTGGCAAACTTCAGGGCTTTGGTGAGTAGTTCCTCATCTATAGATGGGTAAAAGTCTACTATGTCAAATGTGATGAATACTGTATTACTTTGTTTATTGAGTTTTTTGAACCATTGGATAACTTCGTATGTGTTCTTCCAGAGGTTGTATTCAGAGTTTGATTTTACGTTCTTTATTATTTTTTCCAGAATTTTCTTGCTTATTTTGCCTAATTCAGATTTGGATGGGTTTATTAGTCTACATGTTGGATTGTTATGAAAATTGGGCTTGTGGTCTTTGAGCGTTATGAAAGCTTCTTTTGTTGCTGTCGCTTCTATCCTGTCACTTAGGTCTATGCGCTCTGCAAGTTCTTTTTCTTTAGTGCGGATACTGTCATGTATATTTTGTCAGCTTTTTTGTAGTTTTTCTGGATGTTTTTGTCAAGGAGTTGAGAGTAATCTTTTGGTTCCATTTTGTAGTAATTGCTAGTTTTATCAGCCTTCACAATATTTTTTTGTCATTTTGTACTTGTTTTATTTGTTCTTTTAGTGTTGTTTGGAAACCGTTGTTAGATTTTTTTTTACCAGGCTACTGTAACATCAGAAAATGAAAAAGAAACATACATAGGGATCACTGAAAACCACTTCAAAACCAGATATGCAAACCACAAACAGTCATTTAATAAAGAAAAATATAAAACCAAACAGAACTGAGCAATATATCTGGAAACTTAAAGACGCAAAAACAAGCTACAATATATCCTGGAAAATCATAAAAAGAGCATCACCATACAGCAATGTTTCAAAAAGGTGCAACCTATGTTTAACTGAAAAATGGTTAATACTATGCAAACCACACTTAGCAACTTTAAACACCAAAACAGAAATAGTAAACAACTGCAGGCATAAATGGAAATCGTTGTTAGTGAACACACCCAAAACAAAAACCTGAAAGCCCCCAAAAAACACGTGCAGCCAACCCGCACGTGCAAACAACCGCAAACGGGAGCCCACACGCTATATAACATCGGCGGTGGGCAAACCAAAAACCATCCTGATGACAGCGCAACACGCTTGAAACAAATTTGTAGATAGTTTTAAGATTCCTCTTTTAACTTGTTTTAGCTATTGTTGCTCCCCAAGGGGTTGAGCACTTAAAAAATTGTTTTAGGCATTTTAAAATATACTGATCTATATATATATATATATATATATATATATATATATATATATATAATCAGGGTTAAAAAGCCACTCAGGACGCAAAAGGTGCTCAACCATGTAGGGAGCGACATACCAGTTTAAAATAGGATTTTAAAATGAAGAGGTTAAAACCTACAAGCTTGTTTCAAGCTAAAAGCGCTCTCTCAGGGAATACAATACAATTTGGGCACGCCACCGGTGTTATATACCGTGGTGTGTGGGCGTGTGAGTTCTGTGCGTGTAGCACGTGGCCTGCCGGTTTTTCTTTTTTGGGGCGCGTTCAGGGGGGACGTGCCACGGAATGGTGCATTGACAAAGATTTCCATTTTGCCTGCAATTGTTTATCATTTCTACTTTAGAGTTCAGGGATGCTAGGTGGGGTTTACATAATATCAGCCACTTTTCTGTAGTACATAAGTTGCATTTTTAGAAATGTTGTTGTATGGTGTTGCTCTTTTTATAATTTTCCATGATATGTTGTAATCTATTTTCCTATTTTTCAGCTTCCAAATATATTTACTTAATTCTGTTTGGTTTTTATATTTTTCATTTTTGAAAGACTGTTTATGGTTTGCATATCTGGTTTTAAAGTGGTTAGCCGTGATTCCTATGTATGTTTCTTTATCACTGTCTGTTGTTACCATAGCTTGGTACACAATATTGTTGTAGAGACATTTATTATTCAAAGGGCACTGGTCTTTTTTAGTGCAATTACAAGATATCCTTTCATCACCCTCTTTGGTTGTGTTGTTTTTGGTTTTATTGGAAGAATCAATTATATTTTTAAGGTTGGGCATACACGAGTATGATAGCTTGACGGTATTTTTGTTGAATATTTTAGATAGTACATGTTCTTTTGGGAATGATGTTTTAAGGATTCTGAGGAATTCTTTTCCTACATTAGTTTTTGTTCTTCCATCATATGGAGGGTTATACCATATAATTTTTCTTTTCCTGTTTTTCCTGTTGCTGTTCATGTTGTTATCTGGGTTGTATTGTAATTTGTAGTTGTAGCCGCTTTTTTTCAGCACCTCTTGATATTCAGCTGCTGCACTGTTAAATTCTTTCTCATTGCATGACAGTTTAGATAATCTTTTGTTTATACCATTAGGTATGGTTTTTAAGATGGAGGGTGGGTGGTTACTATTGATGTCTACGTAGACGGGTGTGTCATTAGGTTTTTTATATGGTTTGTATGTTGATCCTTAAGGTCTAATGTTATGTCTAAATAATTTACTGTTTTTTTGTTGGCTTTACTGTGATTTTTTGGTTATGGCTTTGAAAATTTTACAAAGTTCTTTTTTCTTGTTTTCAATGATTTCATTATGAAACAAGCTTGTAGGTTTTAACCTCTTCATTTTAAAATCCTATTTTAAACTGGTATATATATATATATGTCAAGTACTGGGGGTCCCGACGGTCCGAACCACAGGGAGAGTGGAGTCAGGCACCCATACCACACTCACCACAAAGCACAAGGACCCAGGACATACACTCAAAGACAATATTTATTGCACATTACAACACACTCACACTGCACACACTAAGTGGGGTGGGAACACTGGTAGAAGAGAGAGGACAGAGAGAACACAGGAGAAAGGAAGGAAAGAAGAGCGAGATACAGAGAGATTAACTACTAGATAGGGGTCAAAATAAAATAATAAAGGAAAAACAATGTTAAGTCCACCCGTCCCGGGATGCCCCAAATTACACCTCTATTCTCCCTTAGAAAGAAAAGAAGAAATAGAGACAATCTAAATATGGTCACATCACAGGGCCTGAATTTTCAGGAAAGGAAGAAAAAAAAAAATAAAGAAAAAACAAACAAAACGTAGAGACAGAGGGGCCTGGACCACTACCACTCCACTCAGACACTTCCGACCAGTACACTCATCTTGTGTCAACCAAGTCCAAGTCCAATGATGTCTTGATGGAAGTCGGGACTTCCAGCCGTCAGTGGGAGGTCACAGCACCCCTCCTGCCGTCGCCTCAGCAGCTCTCCCAGCACCGCAGCCAAGGAGGAGGAAGGCCCGGGAGTTCCGAGGATACAACCAGACTGCGAACCACCAGAGAAACCAAGGAGGTAGGCCCGGGAGTTCCGAGGATACAGCCAGCCCGCGAACCACCAGAGAAACCAAACAAGCAAACAAGCAAGCCTAAGGCTGGGGTCAGTACCATGCTGGGAATACGATTCCAGTTTGGTCAGTGTCAGAGGGTAGTGGTCAGTTGGTCGAGGCAAAGAAAAGAAGAGTGTACGAGGGAGATAAGAGGGAGGAAAGCAGCAGATAGAAGAATGAAAAGCAGAAAAATGAGGTCCGTCCAATAAGAAAGAGTAGGCGTCCATCGGAAATAAAATAGAGGTAAGGAACAGAGGGCTTGTATTAGTCAAGTCATGTCACACATGATACAGGCCCTAATCTCAATTAACTGTTAATGCAAACCTGATAAATTTGCCACGAGTCAATCTTCCTTAATATTTATCCATCTATTTCAATCCAAAACTGACATAGGTAGGAACATTTTAGCAAAAAATTATACATTGAATCGACAGGTGATTGAGCAACCACTGGCAGACTTCCCTTTAAATAAAAAAAAACTAAATATTTCAAACTATCACCGTAGGCATTTTGCTATTTTAAATATAAATGGATTATGCTATAATGAACGCTCACTCGCAACCATGCACACAAATATTTATGCATTAACGAAGGACAAAACATGGGGAGGAGGAAAACGATGACTGGAAGAGAGGGTGGACGAGTGTCCCACACCCACCCCGGTAAATTTTGCCCTCAACCAAACACACCGCGGTTCACCTCACGAGTCAAAATTTACTCTCCAACAAAATAAGACTTAGGCTCTTAGCCTCCACCAAAAAGCAAATAGTATTGGAAAATTACGAAAGTACGACGGCCATTAAATTTCATTGAAAACTTATTCTTTTGCTCTATGCGTGAGCCATACTCGACCGGCAATACCTCGCACTCACGAGATTTTTAGCAGGACAACTAAAACAACCCT
>CM031616.1:34148441-34170941 GCA_018398815.1 Conus ventricosus | reverse complement strand
CACACATGCACGGTACTCTCATTTTTGTTAGCAATCTACATATCGCTGTATGCGTTTCTGTCCCATCCATCGCTGACTGGTATTTTTCTCTACTTCCTCCTCTTCCTAATCGTTCTTCCTCTCCCCTCTCCACCTCGTCTTCCTCTTAACTCAAGTACTGGTATCACTTGTTAGCTGTGTTTTGCAATACCCATCTTGCGCCGAATTCGACAAACATATGTGATTGCTCGTTCTACATTTTCGTTGTCCTGAGCGTTGTTTAGTTTGCCTGAAGATGACCTAAGAGGTCAAACGCGTTGTTTTGTCGTGAGATTCATTTGTCCACGTTGTTTGGTGCATTCGTAATAATTACCTTTAAAATGTGTGTTCTGCAAGTCATTTAGTGTAATGAAATGTACACAGTGCATACTGGGTAAGAAGCGTATGTAGTGTGTGTGTGTGTGTGTGTGTGTGTGTGTGTGTGTGTGTGTGTGTGTGTGTGTGAGAGAGAGAGAGAGAGAGAGAGAGAGAGAGAGAGAGGAGAGAGAGAGAGGAGAGAGAGAGAGAGAGAGAGAGAGAGAGAGAGAGAGAGAGATTTTAAACTCGTTATTTACGCATTAAGTACGAGTGTAACAAAACTTGGCAAAATGATAAATTCTGTTCAGGTCTAGCCAGATATTTCGAGTGTAGAGATGTCACAGAATGATAACAGCTGTTAACTTCTCCAGCGTGAAAATCAATATTACTTTTTTCTTTCTGTGTACGCAGGTTGATACTCCTGCGGACACTGCCTGTATAGACAGGCATACTCCATCTTTGGGGAAGGTGCATGCTTGGTAACCCGTGTCACCCCTTCCCAAACCCCCCCAAAATTTCCCTTCTTTTCCGAAATTTTGGTAAAGGGTTTTTTAAAAGGTGTGGGGGCATATGGGGCGTGAGAGAACAGAAATTTTTCCCAATCCTGGCCCCTTTTTCCGGGATCAACCATTTTTTGGCCGAAAAGGGGCCCTAAAACCCGCCTTTCCCTGTTCTCTGACAAGAAAAAGACTTCAATAACCAAAAATAACGATTTTCTACAAAAAAACATACTTTGGGTTTTTTCTTTTTAAATTTTTACAATTTTTTTCAAAAGTTTTCATAAAAGTAAGTGGGGGAAAGAAAGCCGTGGTAAACACGTCCCATAGAGAACGTGGGGGAAAAAAGCAGCCGGGTACTGAACGCGTTTCAATAAAAACGGTGTTTTTTTCCCACGGCTCTCTTTTAAAGCCCGGCCCAACTTTTCCGGGCGGTGTAAACGCCCCGCTCTGCAGGGGGCAGGAAAGCTTTTTTTTGCTAGTTGCCGGCCCTACCTGCCCAGCATTGGGTTGTTTATTTCTCCCAGTGCTGTGGTGGTGTGAGTTTGCATAGGGCCAAAATTTAGCTCCCGTTTTTAAAAGAACAGTGTGGATTCTTTAAAAAAAAGTTTTTAAATTCAAAATATTTTTTCAACAGTTTAAAAATTTTTAAATTGTGTGGAAGGACGGGGAATCAGCTACAATTTTTCTAAAAAACCAAAATCCCTAATTCCCGCCCCCCAACCCCAAAAGGGGAATTTTTGGAACAGAGGAAAAAAAGAATGTTTTACATGAAAAAATATAAGATACTTTAAAAAATTGTTTGAAGCGGCTCTAAAGCAGCTTTTAAATGCTGGCAAGTTTTGTAAATTTCTGGCGATTTAAAAAGACGGGTTTTTTAAAACAAAACGCTATATTTTAACCCCCCACCGCATTTCCCCTTCTCCCCTCCCTCTCACACACACACACACACACACACACACCCCACACCCACACACCCCCACACACCCCCAACACACACACACACCCATACAAGACCCCTTTTGACCCAACAGGACGACAACAGAAAAGACAAAAACCCAAAAGACAGAGACCACACTGGGGGCCAAAAAACAATACGGGCCGGGAAACCTTTTTCCCTACCCCCCACCCCCTTCCCCCCAGGCTGGGTTACAACATATTACATCAGCCGTTTTGGGGCCATTAAACTGCCACGTGGATGGCCCTTTTTAGGGGCCCGGCCAACACCGGCGCTCACATGACAATTTTAACCCCCACATTTTTTCCACTGACTGCTGGACGAGCGGGGACGGTTTTTTGGGGTTGTGGGGTTTTAAATTCTAATAACTTGGTTTACCAAAGGAACAAAAATTGTGAAATTTTAAAAGGTTTGTTGGTTCAAGGAAATAAAAACTTTGGAAGGCAATATTGTTGAAAGATACAGCCATTTTAATACGTGTTGGCAAACCCGAGGGAAAGGTTTTCCTTTTCAAAAAAAAAGGCCCTTGCTTTTTTTAAAAGTGGGGAAGCAAAACAATCCTTTTAAACGCGTTAAATTTTTTGGGGGCTGGTTTGGGAGAAAAGTTTTAAAAGCCTTGTTTAAAAAACATTGGCGTTCATTTCTTAAGGCGAAGGAAAAACACCCCCTGTTTGTATGCAAAAAAAATTTTATATTTGAAACATTTTTGTTTTTCCCTTCCCAAAGTAAAAAATTTTCCCCCTTTTGAAATCAGCCCTTGATTGTTTGGGTTAAACTAAAAATTTCGTTTTTAAAGTAGAAAGTTTGATTGTTTTATTAAGATGTGTATACTTTTCTATTTTCCCAATTTCCCAAACCATTTATTGCCTTCAATTTTGCCCTTATGCAATGAATGGCGATTTCGAATGTTCTGGCAAAACTAGATAGGGCTAGGCAGACCTTGTAAAACTCCCATTATGGAAAAAGGGTAGTGTGTAGCCAGCCCCATCCCCCAAAAAAAAGGGTTCAAAAATACAATGGGGGGCGTTTCTAACTACTGGCGTTCCCCAAACCCGGAAGAGAAAAGAGGAGGGGGGTGGCATAAACTTTTTTGTGTTTAGAAGGAAATAAAAGAAACTTTTTTTGGGGGGTGGGCGGGGGAATCAGCCTTGCTATAAAAACCGTTTTTTCATGAAAGGGGGATTTTTTTTCAGCAAGAGGACTGTGGGGGAAACAGCCCTTTCCCTTTAAAAAGCCGTTTAAAAACCGAACGGCTATTTTTAGCAGCCAAAAAGGACTGTGGTGAAGTCAGCCTTGCTATAAAAAGCCTTTTTTTAATGAAAGGTAAAATTTAGCAGCAAGGACCGCAGTAAAATTAGCCTTGCTGACTGGTACTAAAAAAGCCCTTTAAAGTTGAAACCCCAATTTTTTAGCATGAGTCTAACAATTTTTGCGGGGCTTTTAATGGGACAGATGTGCCCCACCCCCCCCCCCCAAAGCATGCACACCCCCTTTCCCCCCCCCCACCCCCCCCCCACGCAAATTTCACACCTCCTCCCCCCCCCCCCGACCCACGCTTCCACACTTAAGCACTTTTAAAATTCTTAACTTAAGTACCCCCAAGTCACTTCCCCAAAACACCCCAAGTTTTTTTAATTAAATTTTAATTAAGTTTTTTAATAATACTTCAAGTTCTTTTAAAAAGTTTCCTTTAATTTTAAATTTTAATTAAATTTCCTCAAGAAATAAATAAGTCAAACCCCTTTTAATACAACCCCAAATTTTTTTAATTAAACTTTTTAATTATCAAAAAATTTCAATCTATTTTTTTTACTTAAAAAAGTAGATGTCTAATTTGTACAACCCAAAAGCCTCAAAAAAAGCTCCCTCGCGGGGATTTTCTTGCTTAACGGGCCCTAGCCCCGAGATTTGGGCAGCATAGACTTAAGAAGGGTTTTTTACATCCTAAAACAAACAATTGTTAAAAATTCTGGCTATGGAAATTTTCTTTTATAAAACTCCATGTCTTTTTTTTATTGACTTTCATTTTATAATATGCCATGATCTATTTTTAAAAAAAAAAATTTTTAAAATTAAATTTCTTAAAAAATTATTTTCCCTTTTGAAAAGGTCCCAAAAAGTCTTTTTTTATTAGCGGGGCTGGGGTGCCCGTTTTTTTTTTCTGTAATTTTAAAGGTTTTAGAATTTTTTTTTATTGCTTTTGTTTTGGCTTTCCAAAGGGTTTTTAAAATTTTTTAACCAAAAAACCCCCCCCCGCAAACAAAGGCGCCCCAAAAATGGCAACAGTTTTAAGTTTTAATATTCCATGAAAAATTTGGTCTGTAGGGCTTTTTATCACATGGAGTTTTTTTTAGCTCATTGAATCAACTTTTTCGGGGCGGGTGGTGGTTTTTGTTTTCCCTGATGGTTATATTCTGTAAACATTAATTTTTTTTTTTTTTGTTCCCCTCCGCTAATTTTTTTTTCCCGCTTTAACACGTCCAGGATGCTTTTTTACTGGCCCCCCCCGGTTCAGGTTTTCTGATTCTGCTTTTCCCGGCTTGGTTACTTTCTCCCCTGATTCAAATTTTTTCCTGATTTGGTTTGATTTTTTCCAGCTCGGTTTATTTTGAAGGGAAACCCCAAAATTTTATATGATTAAAAATTATTAATTCCCCTGATAATGGGGGATAACAAGTTCCAAATCTATACTTTAAAAAACCCCATCCCAGAGACTCTAATGACTTTTTTAAAACTGGAACTTGCGTTAAATCTACGTAAGAAACTTGTTCAGAATCAAAGGGGGCAAATCTACTGACTATTTTTGTGGGACAAACAAAAAACCGGGTTTGCCCCACACTTTTCACCAATTTTAGACCCAACTTTCGCTTTATACCGTTAAAGATACTTTAAAAAAATCTTGCGGCGACATCTGTTGAATCTGTTCAATGCTGGGAAATTTATTCCGGGAACTGTTTTTTTTTTCCCCACGCCGCCAAAGAATAAAACCTCTCCCCTTTTGGGGGGATTAACAGCTTGGCCATCAACGGTCATTTATAAGTTTTAGGAAGGTTTTGGCTTTCCTTGTAGCTGTAGTAGATCATCACGTTCATGTTTTTTATTAATTATAAATTTTTTTAATTTTTTAAAAATGAGACCGAAAAAAAAAGTTTTTAAAACCCTTTTTTTCCCTTCTGCTGTTTTTGGAGGTTAAGTGAGGTACCAAAAGCTTGGTTAAAAAACTTGTTAAGAATTAAACCAGCAAATCTTTGGGAAAAATAGACTTTGAGGATTTTTGCAAAGGGTAATTGCTTTCATTTTCCCGCTTCCCTTTTCCCCGGGAAAAAATTTTTAGTCAAGCAAGGAATAATTCCCGACAAATAAATATGTAAATAAAAAATACATTTAAAAAAATGGCTTCACCGTAATGAAGGGAAAAGGCCCGGGCTGTGGTGAATGCGCTCGCTTTTAGCGGAAATAATTTTCGCTTTAAATAAACTACGGGGTGAAGGCGGAAAAGAAAAAAACATAACAAAACTGTGGAGAAAATAACGCAGGCACAAGATCGCTAAGAAAAGCAGAGAAATTTAGCAGTTAGATTTTTTTTAAAAAACACACTGAAAAAAAAGGGGCCTGCAGCTTACACATTAAAAAATGGGTTTACAACAATTTAAAAAAAAATTATTTTGTAATGGGAAAAACCCCGGACCCTTTTCCCCCCCAAAATTCAGGACTTTTTTTCAACCATCCGAAAAACAAAAGATCAAAAAAATCCCGGGGTTTTTTGTCTTTGGTATGTCGTTTTTGTATTTTGTTGCACATAATATTGGCTGAGAAAAAAAAGAACAAAATCTATTATTCGCCAAAAGGATATTGGAAGGGAATAACAGCAATTAAAAAAGCTAAGCCAAGCAGCTGGAGTCAGTGAACAAACAGCAAAAGAATGGTTGTCTAAACAAGCGATTTGGCAATTTATTTACCAGCGCCTAGACGAATACAGAGACCACATTTGTGAAAACCATCCAAACGACACCCATCAATGGACCTTCTATATTTACCTCCGATACGATTAGACGAAAAAGATTTAAGTACGCACTCACAGTCATTGACATCGCTTCAAGATACAAAGATGCGGACCATTAACACAAAAGAGTGCTTCTGCTGTTGCTGTTGCCATACAACTGGGTATACCAAACGAGGCCCTTTAACTTTCCTCGCATGATTCAAGTCGATGATGGAAAAGAATTTAAAGGCCAAGTGAATCAATTATTGTTGAAACATAGAGTTACCATTAAAAGAGGCATTCCAGGAGTTCACAGATCACAGGCTTTAGTTGAAAACTTTAACAAACAGTTAGCCGAAAGACTTTTCTCCTACCAGTATCCACAGAGAGCTGATTGACATTCTCGCAACACAGAATGGGTTAGAAGACTGCCCTCAGTTTTGCGCGCAATGAATAATGAAGAATTTAAAGGGTTAAAAACCAGTACAAGCAATCAAAAAACAAAACAAAAGATGTTGCTGAAGACTCCAGTCACCAAGCAAAATATTACCGTTTGGTTTAAAAGTAAGGTACCTTTATTTACCGGGAGAAGCAGAGGGGACACTCGCATCAGGGCAACCGATCCAGTTTGGAGTGTTGACCCGTATGAAATAAAAAGAATTGTAAAGATGAATTTCCCCCCGTGTATTATTTACGAGAAAACTGACACAAACAAAACAACCAGCTCCTCAAAGATCTTTTGTGAGGAAGAACTGCAGATAATCCCTCCAGACACAGTTCCAGTTGCTTAGTTAATTTACGTAAAATATTTGAGTTTAAAAAGGAAGCTCAGAAGGAAGTGCAGAACGAAACAAGAATGGTAAAGGAAGAGACCTTGAAAATGATACGGAATCATTTCATGCGTGTAATGCTATTAAGGAAACATTTTCGAGGATTAATCAATGCATACTAAATCATTTCCCGATCGCCTACAACTCAAACCCCAAATTGGGAAAAAGAATATCTTGAAATAATAAAAAAAATTCGAACGGTCAAGCAAACATGAGAAAAGATTTAAATGAATTGGATGAAGCTATGATTGATCTTATAATAAAAGTTGATGAAAAATATAACCCCCTTGTTTATGCGGTCCTCCAGTGCCCGATTGCATATGAAAACTCTGGATTAACAAACACGTTTTGTGTTTGTTCTATCTAACGACTTCTTTGTTACAACTGTTGTGTTGATCTCATGTAGTTTAGATCGCAGTTTTACGTTGTCATGATGAAAGTCTTATTGCCAAACAATGCTTCTTTGTAGTTGTCATGTGATATGTTTGACTGCACAACGCTGCGAGATATTCCCTTTGCTTTCTTAATGATTTTCTCCTGGCTCGAATTACTGTACATTTTTTACCTTAACCCCACATATCCTTGATCACCTTTCCAGATAATTCATCCTTCATCTTAACTAAAACCTTCTTGTTAGTAATTGAATGTAAGGCGAATCTTTAGGATAATCGGACGTGTCATACCATCCACTCGCTCCTTTAGCTACTTCTAATTCCATGTCTTTATAAATATCTTCGTAGGAATATCTATAACAAAACTATCTGTATCTGTGTAAAGTACTCTGGACTCAGGATTACGAGGGCTTAAAGTAGTCATAAAGAAATTCTAAACATCAAAAGCTTTGATAATTCTAAAACAGTAAACCGATAAAAACAGGTTTGTCCAATTTGACTTTCTTTTTTTTCATCATTATGCCAAAAGCTGATCATGAATCTTCTGAAGTCCTGATAATTTGGTTTGAAGTCAGCTTAATTGCTTCGTTCTCTCTGGTGACTAATCTGACATCTTTACGCTTGTGGGGATTCTCCATAGTCTTTCCGAAACAGCTGTTGTTCATCAGCTTGAAAAAGTCTTTTTCTGAAGCATCTGTGGATTTGGTTCTGAGATCAGTGTTCTTCATGATGTATGGTTTCATGAACTGTTCTTGATCAAAAGCAATTATGCGATGAAACTGCTGTCAACTTCAAACCATGTCTTAAATAAATTGTAGAGTCTGTAATGACAGACATAATTTGTTTTGCCGCGAAGATTAGGCACAAGTTTAGGTGGTTCTCTTGGATCCATCTTTAGACTTTCTGCTGTAATGGATAGTCATTATGCAGGTCATGGAGTTCATGAGGATATTCTAAGTCAACTTCTAGAATGAAACCACGCTGTTGATCAGGCGTTAAACTGCCCAACCACTTTAATGCCTTTTGAATATTTTCGGATCGCCGCTGTGTACATTTTAAAGTTACGTATGGAAGTGATTGTGCAATAGCCCAACACATACAGATTGTTTGCATCTAAATACATGAGATAGTTAGACTTTTTACTCGGATCATAGGTCGTCCAAGTATTTGTTGTTTGCTTTACAGTAATGATGCGACGCCATACTAATTCCTCCACGCAATCCGTTTTCATTCATCTGAATCATTGGTAAATCAGACAATAAATCAATCTGTACTCCAGTAAACTTTAAGAAAGCATCCCAGCTCATCCGGGCGCAGAAATGTAATGCGCGGGATCCAAGCTATAATGTTTCATGCAGGTCTTTCTATAGTTTTCAAAGACGTCTGCCAACAACATACATCGGCCCTCAAAGTATGAATCATGATAGTCTCCATTGTTTTACACTCTAACTTCTGCCACGCATCTTGAGCATGCTGGTAATCAGAATCACTGATGTCCTTTCCTCTAAGGACTAGAAAAGAACGCGCCTTTAGGAGGAAGTGTGTCTTCATCAAACCTTTCCCAACTGTTCATGTACTCATAAGGGTAAACGCCTTTCTAACAAGAGTTGAGTCAAAATATTCTTCTGTTATTGGGCAGGACTTTAAGGACATAGCCAGTGACTCTAATGATCCATCATGTGTTGCATAGAGTCATAAAAAGACATGTTATTTAGATTAAAGCACATGTACTTTTCTGATGACTGTGCAATGCATGACACCCTGAAGGCATCGTCCACTGCTTTCATTTAAGTGAGAGTCGTAAACCTCGCAAGTTATGAAAGAATACAGGCAGCTTCCATGTCTTAGGATCAAACTTTAGTTGAGATTGCATTTACTGTTTGCGCTGTCCTCTTCTGAACTTTCCACTAATGTGATATGGTCTCTTACTTTTGGATTTGTTGCTTCTTCATGAGTTCTAAACCACAAATCCAACAATGTGTGGCTGAGTCATACTGTTGTTGGTCTTCAGGAGTCATAATAATGTCTGAGAGATTCGTTTATTAGAACAGGCGTTACGCACTTGCTGCCATGCATTCTAAGAATGTTTCTGCAGCATTAGCCCTCTATACAATTTTGGTTCTGAATGGACACCGTCTGACCTAACAACAATGAAGGCAATGAACAAATCTGATGATTATCATTTAAGACTGTTTTTCGAAGTTTTTGTGGCGTGGCCCTTCATAAGGAACAATGAGTGATTCGAAGTCTGCGTAAACACATATGGAGAATTTTGCATCCGTTTCCAGTTCTTAAAACTAACTTTACTGCCTTCTGGGGGCGTAATTAGTTCTGTATTACAGTCAACTGGGCCAATACAATTGTTTCTTATGTTCGCTTGCGGCTTGAACAGATGGCATTTTGTTAAAATTTTCTACAGAATTCTTGTTTGTGTCCATCTTTTGAAGTATGTGCATTAGTTTACTCATTGTTCGTATTAATGTGTATATGCGGTGCCCCGCTGGTGAAAACATCAGTAGTAAGTCAACATGATTTTTGTCTGGCTCGCAATCGTTGGACTGTTCTTGGACACTTTAATCGGCTGTAGATTTGTTTCCTCATCCCATGTGTAGACATTAAAGTTATTGGGTTGTTTTGTTCTTCAAAACTGATCAATGGAATCCACGCCTAACAGGAAAGGATATTCCACTAAGTTAAGATCATTGATGTAAGGACGATAGTTAGACCTCTTTCCGCGTTTTTGCGGATATAATGCAGCCTTGCGAGAACACACCACATGAAACATTGTTGTCTGTATCTTTATGTTTAGAACTGCTTTTTTTGCATACTAATGCTGGAGGTAGTGGAATGTAAAGCCTTACCAACAATCGGCGCATACTTAGACTGTTTTAATCTGATCTCTAGGACTTCGCCCTCCAACAACCAGAGCCTCTCATTTTGGCTTCTTCAGCGGCAGCGTCAAACTGTGCAAGCAGTTCGTCTCTGCCCACAACGGGTGTTAAGTCGTTATGAGAAAGAATAGTCTGTTGTTTAGTTGAGACCAGACTTCTAGATTTTCTTCATTTATTGTTATATAGTCGATTTAAAACAGCTAACCATTACTTTACTGGCGGGTCTATTGTTAGTTTACTTGGAACTTGTGAAATAGCATGTACACGCTTGCCCGCACGTTTGCTGGATCATGACTTCTAGATCAATATCATTCAGTGTCTTGATTAAACGCTCTCTCTCAAGCATTCCTTCAAACTATTCGTTGGTCCTTCATTATCTTAGCCATGTTGAGTTTCTTTTCTAACTCAATATATTTATTTAAATTAAAAAAAAATATATTAATCAGAATCAATTCAACGGTCTTTTTGTGCTTGGACTCAAAAACTAAAGTATAAACACCTTCGATGTTGTTACCTGTGAGCTGTTTAGAACAGAGTTTAATGTCTCGTTTACTTTTTTTAAGCATACCTTTTTTATCTGCTCGGGGTCTGGTGTTGAGAAAAACTTGTCCTCGCCTTTCTTTGAAGATCAAACTTTTGTCTTTTGTTGTCATCAAATCGGCTGTAACGATTAAATTTTCATCCGTGATGTTTGAGGTCAACAAGCGCTTTATTTATTGTCAGTTTAAACGAACTAAGTTTAGCGTTATTAGTTGAAACCATAGCTGTGTGCTTTTGGAGTTTAGTTTTTAATTTTTTGCCAGCCGCACTTAAGCTAATGAACACAGACGAGAGCTAAAGACAAACCTCTAGAGGTAAAGCTGTGGGTGCGCCTATGCCCGTTGCTAAGAGGCCTACACTTGTTCCTGCCGATGCAGCACTTATAGTTGATGCTCCAGTATTAACATATGTACAGCATTACAGGCAGCAGAATACCTTCGTTTGGTTTTGCTGTATTTTGAAAGGTCCTGCTCTAGTTTTTGTTGCATTTGTGTAATATTGGTTTATCTGAAGGTTTTTATGCTAGGGTTTTCTACTATCTCTTCTCTTGGCAGCGCTGTAGGCACATTTGGATAAACCTGAACGACATGCTTTTTATAAAATAAAAATATTTAGTATTGTATATCTTTTAATCTGTTATCTTCAATATTCAGCTGCGCATTCATATATTAAAAACAAATGTACATTAAGCGGTTTATCGGCTTCTTCTTCTTTATCAATTTGAATGTTTATTACGTCTCTCACAGTTCTCCCGCTTCCATGCAACTTGATTATCCTCTGTGACCTTAGGTCAATCCATAACCGTATTTCGTTGTTAAATAATCATCAAGCCTAACATTGTGAAGATGTAAATCTTTAGACACAAGGTCAACTGTTGGATTTCTACACTCCCGCCTCCAAACAGTTTTCTTATTTCATCAAAATGCTGATAAGGTTTAAGCCCGCTAGCGTAGATTTGGTTAGGACTACCTCATGACATTGTACTTTCGTTATTTTTGGATTAAAAAACTTTTCACTTCCTCTTTTGAACGGTTCTTCATCTTCGCACAGCAATAAAATCACTTTAAGCGATCTTGCTGCGACACTAAAACTAAAATTCCATATAGCGTCTGCCTGCTTTGGGATATGTTGTATGATGAATCACTCTTTCGTAATATATTGCTAATTTTGATGATATTGTTGCTCAATCAGCCTTGCTAAATTAGGGTTGCTAACAACGTCAAACTCTAACGAGATGTCAGAAATGCTGTACTTTGCTTCGGTGTCTGATGATCTGATAACGCGTTTGTATTCATTAAAAGTTAGTTCATATGACAATCTGTCTTTTAATGCTCCTTGAAAGTACGGCGCATGCGCTTTTAACAACTCAAAATCTAAGGGAATGGAAAAGCGATTTCCATACGCCAAAATTTACAGCTACAGTCTTTTTGCTGCTTTTAGCATCTGCGGGGATTGCGGCGCCTATTCTAAGTTTTAGTGCTTCTTCATTTTCAATTCTTGAAACGCAAGATCGGCCCTTTCATTCCCGGTTAGCCATAGATCAGAATAGGTTAAAAATATGTCTGCATTATGTAAAGAAAATATTTCTTGCCCTCAAGTTTTATAGAAAATTTCTTAACGATTGCCCGCCCCAGATTCTGTACAACTGTCTGTTTGGGTCTGTTGTTGAAGCGAGTACTATTTGAAAGTAAGACGCGCAGAGCCTGGCACAATCACTTCATCCGCTCCTAGGTCTGGAAATTTAACAGTAAGAATTTGATCCGCATCAATAGTAGATGGATTATTTGGAACAGTAATATTCCGTTTATTTCCCTTCACGCCACGGGGCTCTTTCAGTCTTCTATGCGGGTCAAGAATCGAGCCATATGCTTGTGACATTTTTTTATAAAACAAATAAAAAAGTTAATTATTAAAGAAACATGGCAGGCATTGAAGATGAAGATTATGATGTTTTAGATCCTGGGAGACGACATGAGTGAAATGACTCCTTTGGTACAACATCGCTCGGGGCTCTCTTTGCGGCGTGAATTAACAGAAAGTAAGGTCAGATCATTTACAAAGTTTAGGCCAAGAACCTCCCGAATTTATAGACCCTAATGATTTTGAAGTAAAAGATGACCATTTGTTTGTGAGGAAGCGACCAAGGACAACTTGTTCAGCTTACATCTAAACCAGACTCATCAAAGTTTTAAAAAAGAGTACAATTAGACAAAGGCTCAGTGTGAGCGATCAAAATGCCTTGGCCTTGTTTAGACCAAAATTAGATAGGGATGCAGTTGCTAAACTTCAAAACACACTGCAAGAACTTCCAACAGCTAACCAAATACAAAACATGGAACTTCAAGTTTTAAATCAATCAACAGATGAAATAATAAATGTAATAGAGCAGAAAACCGGTTTTTCAGAAGAAACAGCGTTAAAAAGAATTAATGATTCCCCATTGCCTATGCGGGAAATAGCGGCCCTTGATCATGCTTTAAGAACCATTAGAGGCGAATTAACAAACAATTTAGCAAATATGGGTGAAATAGATGAGCATATAAAAAGAGAAAAGAAAAAACTCGTTGGGCTGATGACGCCAACTTAGGGCCTTATATTAAAGAAAGAATAACCCAAAGACTAAAAGATCTTAAACAAGAGAGATCAGCAAGACTAGAAGTGTTGTCTACTACCGAGAACAATTACGAACTCAGTGAGCAGAATAAGAGAAACTATCCAAAAATTTTATATGATAGACACAACGCTAGCAGAACGAATACGAACACTGTTTAGAGAGCAGGGAGTCACATTAGCAGCGTTATAACAGCCTTAGGATTTGCATAAGCCACTGGTGTTGGCTATTACAGGCGTGCGAGTGGAGGTCAAAGTCAGTGCCTCGCCACCATCGCCTCCACTGTAAATCATGGGTAAAAAAACAGCTTGATCATCTTGCGAGTTTATTAAAAAATTAGTGGTAAAGCTATAGACTCATTACTGGTATACTTAGGAGGTATTGTTAGCTGGCTTTTGTCTACTGCAAGCAAGTAGTTGGCTTTATGGCCGAGCACTTATGGGCATTAGTTCTATTAATAGTTGGGGTTAATATTTAGTAAACTAAAGACGAGTAATCCTAGGCCAGTTAATCCAAGAACAAGCGCGTCTTTTCATATTCATGGTCATCGCGAACTGAGTCCGCGAGCTTTGCTGAGTCTTCAATGGCCTTTGGGCTTTGGGCCACGGGGATTGGATGACTTATTCTTGGGGGGTCATCTTGTTTTTTTACTGCTTGCATATTACTGGCCCAGAATTTATGTCGTTTTGTCGACCTTCTGTTCATTTCCTGCAACAAGAATTTCATTGTTGTAGTTCATTATTGTTCCTACTGGAGTCTGAGGTCAGAAGGTAGCATGTATAAACCAGTGCCAACAGCAAAGTCTACTTTTGATCTTGCGTATTGTAAAACATCTTGGTACCTTTTTATACTTGAAGGTAAATCAACTGTAGAATTAATAGCATCCTCTAAATTTGCTAAGTATTGTTTTTGTGCATCAAAGCCAGTAGAGGATTCAGTTATGCTCGATCTTGCCTGTGCTTGTGAAACTAGCAAACACCAAACGTAAGTACGAATAGAGTCATTTATTTCGTTCTATTCCTGCTTTAGTTAGGCCTTTAGAAGTGTCTAAGATAAATGTTGTCATTGCTGTTTTATGCTCTTGCTCTATGGACCCGGGTGAACAGCTGTGCCTGAAGAGAAAGATGTGTAAGGAGGATTCCAATCATTACTTATACTTTCTGTGCACGCCCCATTAATAAGGGGTGCCTAAGCCATGATTAAGGTCCAACTTTTGTCTAAGTCTGTCTTGATGTTATATTGAATTCGTTACAGATTCTTTCAAAAGCCTTCATGTCTATTCTATTGCTGAATGGATTTAAAACGGTTTGTCATTTGGTAATGGCGCTTGCAGTTCAGTCAAAATACGCCTGAAGGTGTAATAGAAATGAAATCTATTACACTGACCTAACCAAAGGATTAGGATGATTTAAGTGATCAGCATACGACACTCCACACCAGTTGATGCACAAAACACGGCAAAGTTTAACTGGTTCTGATAAAAGTGCATCGGATGACTAAACCAAAATTTTGGGATGTAGTCTTTTTTAATAGGGGGGTTAAGATATCTGTTTAATGGAGTACTTACCTTTTATGAAAGGTGTCAGTCTGGGTCACAGAAATGTCGAGGGTGTCAGTTGTTATATTTTTAAGTTGTAGTGGGCCCAACAGTAATATTTTGCATCAGTATATTTGAATGCACTCATTTTTAATTTGTTTTAAAAAATGTTTGTAACATAACAACTCAAGACCGCCCTTCGTTTTTAGAACATGCTATTAATAACGAATGCGGAACCAGAACGGTCGCGCTCCATGAAATATTCTACAAAGTCGTATGGTTTAATATAAGCAAAGCCAAGGAGAATATAAGATTAAAAAGTTAATAATAGAGGCCAATTGTTAGCCAGTTAACCATACCTGATGGTTATTACGGGTTTTGCTCGCTAAAAGAAGCAATGAGTAACTTCGACATTGCTCTCAAACTTACAATGCGAATCTGAAAACAATGTTGACCTTCAAAACCTGAAGAAGAAGAAGTAGGGTACTATTTTGATAAAGAGCTAGCTAAAATGTTAGGCTTTTCAACTGCCAATCGGTCCGTTCATAGTTTTAGAGTTACGTCAAACAAAACTACTTATGAGGGAGAAAATCCGCTCGATCTTGCATTACATTCATTACTCTATGTTCATTTGGATGAGCTGAGCACTGATGAAAACTTATATGATGGAAGGCCCTCAACTGTTTTAAGAGCTCTTCCGTCAGGGAAGCTGCATATTGCGATTATGAAATTATACAATTTCCCTAATTTACAGTTTAAAGATTAGTTTGTGGGAGGGTCGGATCATTTAATATAAAAAATCAAAGACAAAGCGGGGAAAGTTGTGAATGTGATAACCTGCACATTGTTTTGGAAATAATATAATACGTTACTAAAAAATAATGTCGCGTGGGCCAGATGAATCAGGAGTTACATTAGCGCCTGTAAGGTGTATACTTAGAATTAAAAGACCTTGCAGATGTTGCGGACTTTGACAGAACGGTGAGATAGGCGCTTTGTATGGTTTTGAGTACACTAAAGATGGTGATTATAAAACGCAAAGAGGTTGGCGACAGCAAAAAGTTTCCTAAACTAGAACAACTGCGCAATCTAGAGGCAAATAATGTTGGCCAGTATGTATATAAAATAGTTCGAAAACCTGACCTCAAATGGCACTTAGAACCATATTTAGAATGGGACATAAAATTTGAATTCATAAGCCCATTTACATATTTTAGCCGTCAAAAAAGTTTCAGAAAGCATTCAACTCTGGCCCTTTACATGTAAGTCTTATGCGGACGACAATAGTCGGAAAGAAATTGAAATAACGCCGTATGGGAAAAAACAGTACATCCTCCACAGAAAGAAACAGTTGTAAAAAAAGCTTCTACAAAATTACAGTTCTTTCCAAGCAGAAATTAGGAGACACGTTCACAATGATATTTGAAATTTCTGTCTTTAAAGATGTGGAGAGGGATGGGGTTGTGGGCGTTAGTGACGTCCTTATAAAGGAATTAATATTAGCTGGCAAAACTTAGACGTTAAACGCCTTAACGTTACCATCGTCGTTCTTCACAATGGTGAGGATATTAAGATCATAACAACAAGCAACAAAATCAATGTTGACTTAAATAGAAACAATCTTACAGAACTGAATTGGATTAATCTTACACATTTAGGCCTCATAGGGTTTTATTATACTGAACAAGTTTTGACGGAGAGTATGATAAAAATAATAACTGGATTTAGATTAAATTCTGTTATAAAAACTATGGAGCAGTTAAACTTTATGATAAAATCCCTCATTGTTCATGATTTGTGGGCAGACTGGTTGTGGAAAAATACTATATTTGTCCTAGACTTATTTACAAACAGTTTATCGCTTATATTTTGATCTATATTGTGATTTTCTGTCCAACACTTAAAGGAACAAGCATATCATGATAGAAGGTTTATATGGACAGACAATGACGTATATTTAGTTAATCCTAGCACTAAACTGAGTGAGTGTTTAGAATACTTTTATAAAGTGTTTGAAGGAACGCAGACACTCTTTATTATAGATGACTGTTCGGCAGAAAAAGATATAGTTAAAAAGAGAAACACTTTGTCAAAGCTGGCTTTCAGCGGAAGACATGATGGGATAAGTGTGTGGATTTTATGCCAGAAATATAACTCGGTTTTAAAAGACTTTAGAGAACAGTTAAAGACTGTAGTTTTATTTCACATGAAGACAGAGACTCATTTGAAGAATGTTTGCGCGAAAATGATGTTATTGAAAACGATCAAGAAAAACATAGGATTAAACAAAAACTAAATCTGAAAAAAGTTTTGTAAATTTAGTATTAAAAACGGATAACCCTACACAGTATGTCTGTTTGTAGATAATCGTTATTTTTTGGTTATTGAAGTCTTACTTGTCAGAGAACAGGGAAAGGCGGCTTTTAGGCACTTTCGCCCAAAAAACTGGTTGATCGCAAAAGTGAGCCAGGATTGGTAAAATACTGTTCTCTGCGTGCGTTCACACACGGAACCTCGGTTTATAGTCTCATTCGAAGGACTGTGTGGGAAATGGAGTCGGAGCCATGTTAACTCGAGGGAAAACCCCCCCCCTGTACCAAAATTTGAACCCGCAGCTCCAGAATCACGAGTCCGGCGCTCTACCAACTAAGCTATTCCGCCCCATCAATATTACAAATCGCCATGTTCTTATAGATTATACTAACTCACAACCTTTGTTTCATGCTCTGATAGATTCAATTATGTTATATGTAAAACTTATAACAAAACACCAAGTTAAATTTGTCAAGATCAGACCAATTAATGTCATTCTAACACGCAGATGTGGAGACATGATTTAATGTATTACTAAATGTAGAAATAAGATTAACTGTATGATCACAATAAAGCGTATGCATGTTACATCAAGTCATTTCGTCACGCTGATGATGCACGTTGTCAATAGTAAGTGACCCTAAGGAACCGTTACCACACAGTCTGACTGGAATTGATTTGGTTTAGTTCCAGAGGCTTACAAGTAGTCACTGCTTGAATAATCATGGCAAGGACATTCAGAGCGCTGCTTTGGTGCAGAAGAAGAACCATCGAGAAAGGGGAATGTGAAGGACTGGTACTGGCATTGAGACAAAATGGGGGAGGTAGAGGGAGTGGGCGCTGATGTAACAAGTCGTCAACTTTTGTAGAAATGAGAACTTGCTCAATCATCAGATGTTATTGTGAGTTTTGTATCCAACAGTCCCTTCTCCTTCGCCATCTACCCTGCACCTTTCACTCTGCAGTTGCATGTATGCATTACTTGTGAGTCAGATGCAGGGAAACTGTTAGTTAGCTCATTACAATGTGCAAACAGAATGTTCAAAATGTGTATGAAACAATGTTACATATTATGTTTCAACAGAGTCATCCATCGCTCCTTCAGTGCCGACCATCCATCCAATGGTGAGGCCACAGCTCCCTGTCCCATTTTCTTCTCCTACGCTGCTGGTCACTGTCATCTGCCAGCTGGGTATCACGTGCAGCTTTTCCTCCCAGAGCATTGTAGCAGCGTCATTTCTGACCATTGATGCGGTACAATAAAGATGGCGCCACTGCGCTTCACCTTAGCAATTTCACTGGACGCCACCAGACTAGTATTACTTCCGACTTTGGGTTCTGAAGATGAGGTGAGTGCCTGTGTATTATTCATGATATGGTGGGACAAGGTGACTGTTCCATTTGTGATGTTTCAGACCGAGGATTTGGGTATGTGTGAAATATATTTCCAACATGTCTAGATACGTAAGTCCTGTTTCTGTCATAGGAGTCCTAAGAACAGAGCCGTGTACAGCACAAAATAAAGAGTATCAGAATTACGATTTCTGTAATTTGCTTTCACCAGATGTCATGATGTATTTGATAGCCTATGTTTTAAAATAACTTTTTTTTAATTTCTAGTCAACATGTCGTCACGATACTGCATTGAAATCTTCGAGGGTTTTTTTTTCTGCCCTTTGTAGTCACATCAACAATGTGATAATGACAATGACGATGATGATGATGGTCATGATGATGATTATGATGACGACCACGATGATTGATGATAATGATGATGATGATGATGACGATGATGATGATAAAATTACTACACTACTACTACTGCTGATGCTGCTACTTCTACTGCTGCAACTGCTACTTCTGCTACTACTACTACCGCTGCTACTACTTCTACATCTACCACTACTCCTACTACTATTGTTACCAGTACAACTACTACTACTTCTACTTCTACCTCTAGTAGTATGTAGTAGTAGTAGTAGTAGTAGTAGTAGTAGTAGTAGTCGTAGTGGTAGTTGTCGTCATCGTCGTCATCTTCGTCGTCGTCGTCGTCGTCGTTGTCGTAGTAGTAGTAGTAGTAGTAGTAGAAGTAGTAGTAGTAGCAGTAGTAGTGGCATCAGCAGCAGTAGTAATAGTAGCAGTAGTAGTAGGAGCAGTAATAGCAGCAGCAGTAACAGCAGTAGTGAAACTAATAGGTGTGCTCGTAGTAGTGGTAATAGTAGTAGTAGTCGTAGTAGTAGTAGTAGCAGTAATGTTAATGATAACAGTAATAATAATAGTGATGCAACAAGAACAATAATAATAGTGATTATGATCAACACAATGAAATTACTTTTCACCATCATCATAATCAACATCAACATTATCATCTCCATAATCATCATTATTGTTGTTGTTGTTATATTCAGGCACGAGTGACTAGTGCAAGCGAGTGGAAAAAAGAGAGAGTGCATCATGTGAATATTGTTCAAAAGACAGAGTGATACTGATCGAAAAAACATGGTAGAGCTCCCTAATTGCCTGATGCATCTCAAGACATGGGAAGCATAAAGTGCAAACTGTTCACAGAGTGTAAGAGCCTACAGGTGGGGTTAACTCTTCATCATGTACTTGCTTGTAGATATGAAAGGGTTGGATTGTAGTAACCTTCTCTAACGAGACAACCTTTACATTGTTCGTGATCTAATTTTGATCACTATATCCGAGACGTTTTCGTAGAGATAATTCACAAAGATTTTTCACCTCCGCCGGAAACAGATGTACTGAAATTTGATAGATTCAAGGAGTCGCTACTTCCAGTCATTCTTAAACGTTTGTCACTTCGTAACTGTTGAAACAAATCTCGTTCTACCTTTGTGCAAGCTAAAGAAAACGGGTGGTTGTTAAAATTTTTCATGGGGTTTTCTGTTCTCCTAACATTTCCTTGCAAGGGTATGCATATGAGTTGGAACAGAAACTGACGCTCGTTGCTCGCCTTTGATATGGAATTCTTAAACACTTACGTCGCCAACAACACATAGTGAGTCCACACAATTAATGGACAACAACAACAGAGTAAATGTGAACATTCTTGATTTACATTTCTCCCACAGTGGCATTACAGCTGGGACAAGCGGACACAGGGATGGATACTGTCTGCCTACTTCGTTGGCTACTTCATAATGCAGATTCCCGCTGCCGTCCTTACGCATGCGTATGGCGGGAAGCGCGTGGCGGTGGTGGCAGCGATTTCACTATCCATGCTGCAGGGCCTGGGGGTGATTTCTGCACGTATCGGTGCCTGGTATTTCCTCAGCACCATGTTTCTGTCTGGAATGGCTAACGTGAGTGATCTGTTGGTATCACTTTCTTTGCAACTACATCGTCTTTGCTGTTGATAATAATGATGATAATTCATAGTAATAGAGGTAACTGAGTCTGCACAAATAGTTGGATAGGATTGACACTGAGGGAGAAAAAAATGAGCTGATGACAATGAAAACTGTGTGGTGGTGGTGATGATGGTAGCAAAAAAGCATTGCAAATCTAGTAGCTGTGCCCTAACATGTGATGCTAGCAGACAGGATGATGAAGATTGTGTTGACATATGTACAATGATAAGAATGCAATGTTCGTTTGAGTACATTTTGAAGGATTTTTTCATAATTGTCAGAGCGTGGTCTGTAAGAGATTCAGATTCAGATGTTTTATTCTTATAGGCCTTGGCCCCTCAGAAGGGGGATCAACATGAGACACAATAAAGCAGCATCACCAGATTCAATATGATAATTACATTACTAAAACGCTTCGCCTTTTGAAAGCTTTATACAGATAAACAGCAAACTGTTTTACAATGCTTTCATTCTTAGATGTCATTAACAAGACAAGCCTGAACAGGCAAGGTCTTGCGTAAAATTTCCGTGGGATGAATTTTTCTCTTAAATCTTGTAATTCTGGACAGGTTAATGCAAAATGCACTTCATCTTCTCTTGACTGTCGACATAATGGACATAGCAGATCAGAGTTATTGATTTGTTTATAACGATAATGATGAACAAAAATATCAGACACTCCAGTTCTAAACTTAGTCATTATAAACTTCAGGTGCCTGTCCATACGCATTGACATGTACATTGGGAGAGAATGCAGATCATTAAAAAAAAAACTAAACCTGTTACTATTTTGAACATGGAAATTCCAGTCTTGCCATCTACAATCGATAAGTCTTTCTTTAAACGTACGGACAAAGTTGTTCATATCTCCGACACCTTGGTTAAGCCACACATACCCAAAACCATATTCGTATAATTTCATTCTAACATGCGACACCCAGTTCATCTTGCCTCTATTATCTAGTTCTAACAGCATTTTATACGCTTTATGAGGCAATCTATGTTCAGCCATCTGAGTTAGTTTTAACCAGTACTTGACACATTTAACAGTGGAGTGCAAAGATATGGGGTATCTGTCAGTCTCACCATACACAAGATCATTTGGTGTTTGTGGTGAGACACCCAAAAACTTTTTTAAAGCAAATAAATGAACCTTTTCGCATTGTGCAGCTCCAGCATCAAGACCCCACAGTTCAGCCCCATATTGCAACATAGGCAGGATTTTAGCATCAAACAATTTCAAAAACAAGGCAAGAGATTCATTGTTAAGCATCGACAATTTCTTCATAATACATAGCAATGCGTTTTTGGCTCTGCAAGCAACATCTTTACATGCAAAAGTGAAACTTAATCTCGTAGAGAAATATATCCCTAAGTACTTATATACATTTACAACAGGCATATATATTGCATTGTATGTCCATTTTTCTCTAGCAGCGAGATAACCGCCTTTTCTGAAAACAATTATGTTACTCTTACTCATATTTACTTTCAACTGGAGTGAATCAGCTGCCCTTTGCAAACTATTCAACTGAGTTTGGAGGCCTATTACAGTCTCTGATATTAATGCAACGTCATCAGCAAGAAGTAAAATGAATATTTCAAGAACATCATTTACAAAATGGGCACCATGCTTTCCAGAGCTTATGACTTTGGAAGTCAACTCATTAATAAATAAAGAAAACAAAACTGGGCTGCAAACATCACCCTGCTTAACACCAGATGTACAGTTGATATAATCTGTTAAAGCAGCACCACATCGCACCCTTGCCTTTACATGGTCATACATACTCATAATACATTTATGCATATTTCCATGAATTCCGTTTTTTAACAAAATAGGCCAAAGTATAGTTCTATTAATAGAATCAAAGGCTTTCTCAAAATCGATGAAAGCAACATACAATTTCTGTAAGAGAGAGAGAGAGAGAGAGAGAGAGAGAGAGAGAGAGAGAGAGAGAGAGAGAGAGACGGGGGGGGGGTGGTCGTGGTGGTGGGTGAATATTCGCGTATTTAAGTGTGTACACACATACACCCCCCCCCCCCCCCCCCCCCCACACACACCACACACACACACACAGAGATGGTTCTCACATCGATAAACCCGACCCCGTGTGTGGTTCGAATTCACGTGTGTGTGAGTGTGTGTGTGTGAGTGTGTGTGTGTGTGTGTGTGTGTGTGTGAGATACAGTACATAATTTAGAACTAAATCGCGGTCCGAGGTAATAGAATTGAAAGGGC
>CM031616.1:34128441-34143441 GCA_018398815.1 Conus ventricosus | reverse complement strand
TTCCAGACCCTGACAGGGCAACTGAAACACTCAGTCTTGTGGAGAAATAAAGTTCTAGTTTACTTATATGCATTCACAACAGATAATGCCACACCATTGCAAGTCTATTCTCTCTTGATGCCAAGTAAACCACTATTTCTAAACAAAAACTACATATTAGTTTTATTCATGTTCACATTCAAATGTAATGTTGATGCTGCAATATACAAACCATTAGTTGTGGCTGTAGACAAATAACAATTTCAGCTACCAACGCTCTATATCTGCTAGTAATAAGATAAGCAATTCAAAATAATCTTGGGTGAAGGTAGTACCGAGTCTCCCTTTTCTGATCACGTCTAAGGCTAAGCATTTACAAGTAATGAAAACGCCCACAGGGATAGTTACATCACCTTGTTTTAACTACGAGTGCAATTAATATAGTCTGTGAATTTTACTCCACAAAAAATTTTCCACCCTTTTACAATTGTGTCATACTACGAAGACATCTAAATAGCTTGCCTTTAATTCTGTTAAAATTCTATCTATGCGCTGACCTCCTCAGTACAAGGTAAGTGCAGTACTATAGCTTGTAAGAAGTTCGTTGTAGATCCTGTGGTAGGGGTTCGGCTCGCAGACGACAAAATACACCAGGCGGTATTAAACGAAGAGGATCCTTTTATTTAAAAACGTTGAAGAATATAGGAACAAAAGCAAACCACTGACAGGTTCAATACGTCGTTCAGGAACTCAATCGTACTTTGCAGCAGCGAATATTCTACTAATGGCAGCTTCTCGTCGACTAGACTCAAACTCAATGAAGACTCGAACCTTCTAGACTAGAACTCTTCAACAAATCTCATTTCGCTCTCTCTCTCGTCTGTGTGTCTCTCTCCCCCACAGTCGCACAGCTCTCATTCTTTTGTATGATATTGAAAAAATATTCTGAACCTACTCGATTATTCTTTTCTAGAATTTCTGCATACCAGAAAAGCTTAACCAATGAAATCGCGACGACCGTATGCAAATGTAATTCGGTCAGTTTCTACAACATTCTCGAACCTTCGGCAATGCACTAGCAACTTACTGAAACCCGGAGAACCTTCTAACATAATCTTGAATTTTTCTAGTGCATTATCAATCGATCCCAAAACAATACTGAATAAATTAGGCATGCATTCATTTTCCAAACGTTTTAAACAAATCAACAACAGCACCACACTGACCGAAAATACAAAGATCTAAAAGCGATATATAAAAGGAGGCTGGCAGCGCGTCGTTATTGCTATGACGTCTTTCACAAAAGTCTCACCCTTCTTGTCTCCCTTTTAAATTGTAACATAACCCCCATTAAAGAAATTTCCCAAATTTCTAAAAACTCTTTAAAATTTTAAAAAGAAATGTCAAAATGACTTTAAAACAAAGATCAACCAGCAAACACCATCCAGTTCAAAGTGAAACAACCAGTACAGTCTCATTTATTCAGGGCACGACTTAAAAAAGTCTGCAGCCAGATTGTCTGTGCCTTTCACATATTCAACCTTCATATCAAAGTTCTAAATGGTACATGGCCCAGCGCATGCCCCTTTACTGTTCAAAAACTTGGCAGATTCTAAAAAAGATAAAGGTTATGGTCAGTACGCAACACAAAGTGAATCCCTGGAGAAACAGTCAAACTTTCGTACAGCCCACACAATGAAGGCACTCCTTCTCCATGGTAGAATACCTCCCGCTCTGCCCTGGATAGTTTCTTGTTGGCGTACGAGACTGGGAACAGCTTCCCATCATGTTCCTGCATGAGGACTGCACCAACCCCCTCGTCAGAGGCTCAGTGCTGAGCACAAACGTCTTGTTAGGGTCAGGCAACCGTAGAAACAGGTTCCTCGGACAGAAAGTTCTTCACAGTGTTGAAGGCTCGGTTTTGGGGCCTCTCCCCACTCCAGTTGGTTGGGCTTCCCCTTGCGCAGAAGGTCCGACATTGGAGCAGTCACATTTTGCAAAGTGAGGCATGTATTCTCTGTAGGAACCCCACTAAGCAAGAAAGGACCAGGTTGTTTCTTTGTTTGGGGACGGGGGTGTTCCAAAATTTTGTTCACATTGTCCTTGAGCACCCCTTTCTTTCCCTTTCCCTGGAGACGGTGACAATTGAAGTCAATATTCATCTGCGCCAATAACACACTTGCTGGGTCTTGCAGTCAAGTTGGCAGAAGACAGCCTTTTTTAAACAGCTTCCGAAGAATTTCCAGATGTTCTGTCCATGTTTCGGAATGGACCAGGATGTCATCCCAGTAGTATATGACACTTTCATGTTCCCCAATAGTTTTCTCATGCCCCTCTAAGTGTTGCTCCAGAATTCTTCATACCAAAAGGGGCATTCGGAGGAACTCTTTATGTCCCATCTGGAGTCACAAATGCGTTTTTGGGAAATGTCTCTTCTTGGTATGGAGACTTGCCAATACCCGTTGCTGAGATCGATCTTGGAAAAAAACTTTATCTCCACTCGGGTCTCGGGAAAGGTCAGCAGCTGTAGGCATGGGTTCAGGATCTAGGTAAATCAGCTTGTTGAGTCCCCTTAAAATCGATGCACATTTCGGTTAGTATCTTTCTTTCTTACAACGACAACTGGCGCGCGTATGGCGACCTTGGGACTCTCTTATAACTCTCAGTTTCAACATGTCTTTGATGCCCTCTTTCAGCGACTTCTGGTAGCATAAGGCAATGGGTAGGGCTTTGACCTGATAGGCTCGGGTGATGTCAACTTCACTTCATGCTGAATCAGATCTGTTTTTCCTGGGAACTCAGTGAAGATACTTGGTATCATTTAACGTCCACGTATTTCTGTTTGCTGCTGGCTGCTTGTTGTGGCCCTAAAACTACACTGTCAATAGTTTCCTGGGGTTTGAAATCATTCGTTCTAACAGTTCTTCATCGTTCACAGAACTTCTTCATTGAAGCTTTTCACCATCGCTTGAGGGGAAAGGTGGCTCCCAATCTTTAAATTCAGCCAAATGTGCATCTGTAGTGGCTTTTCTTCCCATTCGAAGTATTTCTTGAGCATATTTGCGTGGAAAATCTTCTGCTTGCCTTTGATTTTCACTTCATAGTCATTCAGTCCCTTGACTGCTTCTACAGGATTAGGGTCCTTTCCACTGCATCAGCAGCTTGTTATTGTCAGTAGGCAGCAGAACAAGGACTTTCTCACCAGGCTGAAATTTCCTGACCTTGGTCTTCCGGTCATAGTAGTGTTTGCTTTTGCCTTGGGATTTTCTAGTTCACTTTGGGCTAACTGTAGGGTATCTTCAATGGTTCACGCAGCTCAAACCATATGGATAAATGTTCTTGATTTCTGGGGACTCCACTTCCTTTGCCACAGCTCTTTTCAGGATGTGCATTGGTCCTCGCACAGTCTGGCCGTACAGTAGCTCAAAGGGAGAAAACCCAGTAGATTTTTTGAGGGACTTCCCTATAGGCGAACAACAAGGCATTGATTATATCTATGCCATTGTCGTGGTTGGTCAGCACACAACTTCTTCAGCAGGGCCCTTTTAATGTTCCTTTGTACTTCTTTTCCCAGGCCATTGCACATGGGATTGGTAGGGCGTGGTGGTCAACTGGCGGACACTGAGCAGACGAACAACCTCCCTCATGCAATCAGATACAAACTGGGTCCCTAATCACTTAATATTTCGTCAGGCACACCCAGTCTACTGAAGATGTAAATTTCAGGGCATCAGCAACGGTCTCAGTATCGATGCGTTTCAGTGGGACTGCCTCCGGATACCTGGTGGATAGTCTACCAAAGTGGGATGTATCTGTGTCCTGATTCACTGGCTGGCTTGATTTCTCCTATAAGGTCGATAGCCACCCTCTTGAAAGGTCTTCAATTAGTGGATCTTCTCCATGGGTACCTTTGGAGTTCTTCCTTTGGGTTCAGTTTTTCTGGCACACGTCACAGGATCTGCAGAAGCGAGCACATCGCCCTAGATACCTGGCCAGTAGAAGGCTGCTATGTTTTTGGGTCTGTGGTCTTCTTGACACCCATGTGGCCTCAAGGATAGAGTTTTGGGCCAACTCCACACGGGTTTTCGTAGACTGGCTGGAACAAGAAATTGGCAAGTGATTTGACCTTCATCAGTTATACCTTTTTTCTTGTACTGTCTGTTTCATGACAAACCCTTTTCTTCACAAAGGATTTCCTCTGTGTTACCCCCGGTCATGGCATCTGTTTTGTGGCATATTTTTGCAGAGAAGGGTCAGCTTGCTGTAACTGGATCAGTTTTTTCTTGGTTACTTCTGGGATTTCTGTAGGTTGCTGATCTTCAATGGTGTAGATCTCCCTTCTTTCTCATTCTTGGATTGTGCGCGTGTTGGGTTTCTGCACAGGTGTGTGGCCCCTCAGGATCGGATCATCGGCTGCACGGGCACCTTCAATATTGCCCATGATGACGTCATGAAGAGGACTGGGGAGGCACAACGCATTCACCTTCCCAACAAAGAACGGTGTAGAAATTTCGACATCAGCTGTGGGGACGGCCTCAAATGACCATGGACCATCGTAGGGAGCCGTTTTTTGCCATAAAGTTTTTCGAACAGGTCCTTCTTAATTTTGACTCCAATGACCCTTATCTCTGAGACTGTATCCTTATCATCATAATGTCCCTTTACCACAGGGATGACACCGAACTTTGACACGGTTTAAGAAGGCACATGGACCAAAATTCTCATGCTCTTCGGTTGTTTGGGGTTGACGTTTAAGTAAACTCTCCATCCCTCCGCCCCGTGTGTATCTTTTGACTCCTTTCCCTGTGCAACATTTGGGAGATGTTAGGTTTTTTATTTCCACCCAAACGCTGGCTTTCCCGGGCTTCATATTAAAGGTGCAGGGCGTGGTTTATTTGAATACTTGGCAGTCTGCATTTTAGCAGCCTTGTGACCCCGGCGTCCGCAGTTGGGAAACATTTCAACGGTGGGTTGATACAGTTCGCACCTGGACGGTCGTATCCGTTTTGAGATGATTTTGATCTGGGTCAAGGTCCGGGTTTTGAGGACTCCATGAACTTGTGCCGCTTCAGTCGCGATTTCCTTGGTCTTTCTATTTAGAAGGTGGGGATGCAAGTTTTAGGACAGGTTCTACAAATTGTCTTTCAGGACCCCGGATATGACAAAACCTCATAGTCTTTCTTCCTCAAGCCAACTCCAGCCATCTTTCTAGGGTAGTTTTGAATCCTGGTCAGGAATTGAGGGAGGACTTTCGTTGTTCTCTGGCCTACTGGACCCGGAAACGGGTTTTTGGAAGCCTTGTTCAGAAAAATCATAACTTCGAAGAAGTTCCGTTTTCAGTGTTTATATTCATTTTCTTCTTCTCGAGGTAGTCTTGGTTTTACTTCAAGGGCATGACCAGTCAGAAGGGCACTTAAGTTGGTAGCCCACTGCTCTTTTGGCCATCTCATTGCTTCAGAATGGCGTTCAAAACGTTCCAGATAAAATGTCGAGGTTGTCTTTCCCCTCTACGAAAGCTGGGAAAACGTGGTCTCTTGGCAACTGCAGTTTTGACAGGAAAATGCGTTCGCCATTCTGAACTTTCACTTCTGCCATCCGCAGTTCAAATTCTCTTTGTCTCTCTTTCTCTTGGTGTTCTATTTTTAAGTCTTTTCAATTCTTCTTTCAGCAGCTCGCTCTTCTCTTTCTCTGTTTTTGCTGTATTTTCCTGTTTTCACGTTCTTCCTGTCTTTCCTTCTCTTCTCTTCACGTTCTTCCGTCTTTCCTTCTCTTCTCTTCACGTTCTTCTGTCTTTTCCCTTTTCTTCTCTTCACGTTCTTCCTGTCTTTTCGTCTCTCAGGTTCTTCCTGTCTTTTTTTCTCTTCACGTTCTTCCTGTCTTTCCTTCTCTTCAGGTTCTTTCTGTCTTTTCTTCTCATCACGTTCTTCCTGCCTTTCCTTCTTTCACGTTCTTCCGGGCTTTCCTTCTCTTCACGTTCTTCCTGTCTTTCCTTCTCTTCACGTTTCTTCCTGTCTTTTCTTCTTCACGTTTTTTCCTGTTCTTTTCTTCTCATCACGTTCTTCCTGTCTTCCTTCTCTTCACGTTCTTTTCTTCTCTTCACGTTCTTCCTGTCTTTTCTTCTCTTCACGTTCTTTTTTCTCTTTACGTTCTTCCTGTCTTTTCTTCTCTTCACGTTCTTCCTGGGCTTTTCTTCTCTTCACGTTCTTCCTGTCTTTTCTTCTCTTCCTGTCTTTTCTTCTCTTCAGGTTCTTTCTGTCTTTTCTTCTCTTCCTGTCTTTTCTTCTCTTCACGTTCTTTTTCTTCTCTTCAGGTTCTTTCTGTCTTTTCGTCTCTTCACGTTCTTTCCCGTCTTCTCTTCTCTTCACGTTCTTCCTGTCTTCTTTCTCTTCACGTTCTTTTCTGTCTTTTCTTCTCTTCACGTTCTTCCTGCCTTTTCTTCTCTTCAGTTCTTTCTGTCTTTTCTTCTCTTCACGTTTTTTCCTGTCTTTCCCTTCTCTTCACGTTCTTCCTGTCTTTCCCTTTTCTTCACGTTCTTTCCTTCTCTTCACGTTCTTCCTGTCTTTCCTTCTCTTCACGTTCTTCCTGTCTTTTCTTCTCTGCCGCTGGGCCCAAATTTTAGTTTTTCGTTTTTCCAGTTCTCTTGCTGCAGCCTCAGCCTCAGCCTCTTTAAAAATATTTCCTGAGTTCATCACCTGCAAGGCCTAGTTCCTTTCCAATCTTCACGTATTTCCATGGTAACTTTGACTAACGTCAGCAATCAGTTACTGAAACAATACTTTCCGGTGCTCAACTACAGACTCAGGCAGCAGTCTTCCCTTTGACTCTCCTAGCTCTGTAGAAAACTAATTGCTCTTGCAGACACAGGCGACAGTTTCCTCCATTTCTCTGGACCTGCTCGATGCACTAAACGCTGTAACACCCCCTGTGTGTTTCGGAAACACAGCTGAAGACTTTCTTGATGCTGAACGTTTCGATCTAAATTTCGATTCTTCTCAGGACGGCAGCCGATGCAGTACGTGACGGCGTTTGTCGAGTAGATCTGGAATGGCCCCTTCAAAATCGCAGTTCGTTTTAGTACAGGCTAGTGAATAATGTCTCTGGGAAAAAACACCAATGTAGCAGGATCTTCGGCTTGGCTCCCAAATGTTACAATGCTATCTATGCGCTGGCCTCCTCAGTTTCAAGGTAAGTGCAGTACTTTTGCTTGTAAGAGTTCGTTGTAGATCCTGTGGTATGGGTTCGGCTCGCAGACGACAAAATACACCAGGCGGTATTGAAACGAAGAGGATCCTTTTTTGTTTTATTTTCAAACGTTGAAGAATATAGGAACAAAAGCCCAAAACCACTGACCTTCAGGTTCAATACGTCGTTCAGGAACTCAATCGTACATTTCAGCGCGAATATTCTACTAATGGCAGGTTCTCGTCGACTAGACTCAAACTCAAAGAAGACTCGAAAAACTTCTAGACTAGAACTCTTCAACAAATTTTCATTTCGCTCTCTCTCTCGTCTGTGTGTCTCTCTCCCCCCACAGTCGCCACAGCTCTCATTCTTTTGTATGATATTGAAGAATATTCTCGAACCTAGGCTACTCGATTATTTTTTCTAGAATATTTGCATACCGTTTAAACTTAACCCAAAGAAATCGCGACGCCCGTATGCAAATGTAATTCGGTCAGTTTCTACAACATTCTCGAACCTTCGGCAATGCACTAGCAACTTACTGAACCTGGAGAACCTTCTAACATAATCTTGAATATTCTAGTCGCATTATCAATCGATCCCAAAACAATACTGAATTTAAATTTGGCATGCATTCATTTTCCAAACGTTTTAAAAAATCAACAAACAGCACCACACTGACCGAAGCGATATTTAAAGGAGGCTGGCAGCGCGTCATTATTGCTATGACGTCTTTCACAAAAAGTCTCACCCTCTCCTGTCTCCCTTTTAAATTTTTAACAAATTCCTTGTAAGAGTATAGGCCATAGTATATTTCTTTTTATGGAATCAGAGGCCTTTTCAAAGTCAGTTATGCAACATATAATTTTACGATTAAAGGCGAACTGTTTCTGTCTCTTTGCTAATAATGTAAACATGTAATCAGTTTTAGAATATCCTTTTTTTTTAACCTGCTTGTTATTCGCCTGTCAGATGTTCTTCAATATACTCTTTGGGTTTTACTGTTAATAAAATTTTTCTGTAGATTTTACTATTACGTCAGACACCAAGATACCTCTATAAATTACCAGGGTCATTCATATCACCTTTTTTTATAAAGAGGAATTACGTCAGATTCCCTCCATGGCTCTGGACATATGCCTTTGTCAAATAGTGTATTAAATAATTTATACCTGAATTGTGTTCAGAGATGACAGTTGCTCTGTATTTGCTCCAATTAATTCGTCATGTAGGCTACGCCGGTTAAGGCAGTGTTTGATCTTGAGACATTGCAAAGAGTTGTGAGAAGGACCGAACCTTCTTCCAACATAGATTTTCGGTCGAGGTGTGGTTGTTTCCACCCTGTATTTATCGCCTTCATGTCGAAGAGAGCCAGGAAGCAATTCGCCATGCGGACATTGAAACTAAAAACCATAGCGGGCGGTGTCACTGTAGGTTGCCCCCTCATGCTTTTGTTCTGGGGCAGTTTTCTGCTACAGTATGGAGATGTTGAACAAAAACCAGGACCATGTAAGAACTCTCAGCGACAGAGCACTTTGACAAGTGTTGGACGCAGAACTAGTGTGGACACTGAGAGAGAGAAGGAAGAGAGAGAGAGAGAGAGAGAGAGAGAGAGAAGAGAGAGAGAGAGAGAGAGAGAGAGAGAGAGAGAAATGTACTCGGGAAAAGTTTTGCCAGTCCGAAGATCTGTTGAAAATTGCAAGGTTACACGAAATAGGCGTGATGGAATGGTGGATAGGTGAAACAAAGAGTCAAATCCTCGGATACTACACACAATAGCAGCAGCATCAAAGACCATCTTTGGTGTTGACGATCTGCAAGTATGGGTCCGGGATCTGTCTGATACATGGGCTGTCTGCTTCAGGTAATTGTCTGAGGATTTGTCTGGTGTTTTGAGTGCCTGCCACAGGTATGGATCTAGGAACCTGTCTGGTGTATGGACTGTCTGCTTCAGGCATGGGTCTGGGGATTTGTCGGGTTATGGACTGTCTGCTACAGGTGTGGATCTAGGAATCTGTCTAATGTATGGACTGTCTGCTTCAGGTGTGGTCTGGGGATTTGTCTGGTATATGGACTGTCTGCTGCGGGTATGGATCTAGGAATCTGTCTGTGTATGGACTGTATGCTTCAGGTATGGGTCTGGGTATCTGTCTGGTGTATGGACTGTCTGCTATCGGGGAATGGTCTGGGATCTATCTGGTGTATGGACTGTCTGCTTCAGGAATGGTCTGGGGATGTGTCTGGTGTATGGACTGTCTGCTACAGGTAATGGTCGGGGGAAATGTCTGGTGTATGGACTGTCTGCTGCAGGGAATGGTCTGGGGATGTGTCTGGTGTATGGACTCTCTGCTACAGGTAATGGTCTGGGGAAAAATGTCTGGTGTATGGACTCTCTGCTACAGGTAATGGTCTGGGGAAATGTCTGGTGTAATGGACTCTCTGCTACAGGGAATGGTCTGGGGAAATGTCTGGTGTATGGACTCTCTGCTACAGGTAATGGTCTGGGAAATGTCTGGTGTATGGACTCTCTGCTACAGGTAATGGTCTGGGGAAATGTCTGGTGTATGGACTCTCTGCTACAGGTAATGGTCTGGGGAAATGTCTGGTGTATGGACTCTCTGCTACAGGTAATGGTCTGGGGAAATGTCTGGTGTATGGACCTCTGCTACAGGTAATGGTCTGGGGAAATGTCTGCTGTATGGACTCTCTGCTACAGGTAATGGTCTGGGGATGTGTCCTGGTGTATGGACTCTCTGCTACAGAGATGGGTCTGGGAATTTGTCTGGTGTATGGGCTGGTTGCTTCAGGTATGGGTCCGGGGGTTTGTGTGATGTAATGGACTGTCTGCTGCAGGTGGTTGTCTGGGGGTCTGTCTGGTGTATGGACTGGCTGCTGTCACTGACCGTCTGAAGCTCTGGGGAGGATGGCCCTTTAACTTCCTCTTCCTTGGTAATATCTTCCTTTCATACTCTCTCTCACTCTCTCTCCTCCCCATCCTCTCTCTCTCTCTCTCCTCTCTCTCTCTCTCTCTCTCCTCTCCTCTCTCCTCCTCTCCTCTCTCTCTCTCTTTATGTCAGTCCAGCTGTATAGCTCTCTCACTCGGGTGTTTGTCTGTCCGTTTGTCTGTCTGTCTGTCTGTCTGTCTCTCCTCTCTCTCTCTCTCTCTCTCTCCTCTCTCTCACTCTCTCTCTCTCTCTTTCTCCTCTCTCTCCTCTCTCTCTCTCTCTCTCTCTCTCTCACTCTCTCTCTTTCTCTCTCTCTCTCTCTGTTGGTACGCAAACACACACAACTCTAACTCTCTCTCTCTCTCTCTCTCTCCCTCTCCTCTCCTCTTCTCTCTCTCCTCCTCTCTCTCTCTCTCTCTCTCTCTCTCTCTCTCTTCTCTCTGTGTGTGTGCGCACGCGTGCGCGTACACGTGCATGCTTGTGCGCGTGCATGTTGACTCGCCTCCTTGGTTACTTGCTGGCTTGCATTCTTCCACCGACGACGCTATCGGTTTGACAAACGACGACGACGATGACGACAAAAACTCCCCAAGCTGACGTCAGGTCGTTGCGCTGTGTGTGGAGCAGCGGGGCTGCTGTTGCTGCTGGCGGCGATGATGGTGTGGCTGCTGTCGGACACGCCGGCGGGCAACGCCTACATCAGCGACAATGAACGGACGTACATCCTGACCGCCCAGCCCCGCTCCGACACACATCCGTCTGTACGTGAGTGGACAGTGACCAGTCAAATGACAGTGGAGGGAGGGTGGGGTGGGGTGGGGTGCTGGATGGGAAGAGGGGAAGATGGGGTTTAGGGGGGGAATGGGGTTTGGAGGTACCGTGATGGGTCAGGAGAGACTAAGGGTTCTGCAGAGTAGAACTCGGGGCGTTAAAACTTAACAGACAGACAGACAGACAGACAGACGCATAATAGGGGGCCGGATAGCTCAGTTGGTAGAGCGCCGGACTCGTGATCCTGGGGTTGCGGGTTCGAATTTCGGTATAGGGGATTTTTCCCTCGGAGTTAACATTGGTTCTGACTCCATTCCCCATATAGTCCTTCGAGTGAGACTATAAACCGAGGGTTCCGTGTGTGAACGCACGCATAACATCTTGCACACACGTAAAATCCCATATCCAACTTTCGGAAGAGAAGGCCAGTTTGGCCGTTGGTATGGATGACACGTGACACATAGCATGCACCTTCCCCGAAGATGGAGTATGGCTGCCTTAAAGGCGGATAAAAAAGGGTCATACACACAAAACTCCACTGCCTGGCTATACAAAGGGAGTGTCCGCAGGAGTATCAGCCTGCGTACGCAGAAAGAAAGAAAGAAAAGAAGACGCATAATGGTACGAATCCAGTCAGACATGTATTTATTCTTTATTTATTTATTTATTTATTTGGTATTATTTATTTATTATTTATGTAATAATGAGTAAATAAATAAATGAGTAAACAAATAAACTAACAGATAAAGAAATGAATAGATAAGGATAGAATTACGAAGAAGGACCCAAGAGGCGATTTATTAAAAAAAATAAAACCCTGATTTTCCTTTGAACCTAACACGCAGTATCAGGCGTTGAGGGACAGATGAGTAAACAACAGACAGGAGGGGCATTGATAGAAAGATGGATTTATGGAGGAATGGACTCGGACGCAGACTGATGAGCTGAACAGCTGAAAAATATTGTCAGTGAAGAATGGTTGGCAAAGCTGGACGTTGGGTGAACGGATGAACTGCAGGGTTTGCGGGTGTCTGTGTTAAGAAAAAAGATCGGCCGGGTTTGGTCGTTTGATCAACTAACCGATCGATGATTGTAGATCATTTGATGGATGGATGGATGGATGGATGGATGGATTAGCTGAGAGGACTAATGGTTGCTAACTGGTTTCAGACCGAGATTCCATGGAAGCAGCTGCTAACGTCGCGCCCCGTGTACGCCACTGCAGCGACCCCAGTTCGGCACGGACTGGATCTTGTATTTCTGTATCACACTCTTCCCTGTCTATCTGAACACACACGCGACACATAGACACATGGAAGGTGGGCACTGCGTCGCCTTTCTCCCTGTCTGTCTGTCTGTCTGTCTACTTGTCTGTCTGTCTGTCTGCCTCTCCCTCTATCCCTGACTCCTCCCTCCCACCCTCCCTCCCCCCTCTCTCTCCTCTCTCTCTCTCTCTCTGTCTCTCTCTTCTCTCTCTCTCTCTCTCTCTCTCTCTCTCTCTTCTCTCTCTCTCTCTCTCTCTCTCTCTGTGTCTGCGTCTCTGTCTGTCTGTCAGTTGCGCGCTCTCTCTCTCTCTGTCTGTCTACTTGTCTGTCTGTCTGTCTGCCTCTCCCTCTATCCCTGACTCCTCCCTCCCTCCCTCCCTCCCTCTCTCTCTATCTCTCTCTCTCTCTCTCTCTCTCTCTCTCTCTCCTCTCTCTCTCATATAAATTCTTAAGTGTACTCAGACCATGGGGGGAAAATTAGTAACACTTAATAATCATCACGTAGAATCACAGGGATGCTTTGAGATGAGAAAGAGCAAAGGCAACTGGAAAGAAGTACTCAAGAAAAGCACCCACATAAAACTGACAAATTGGCAAAACGAAAAGGTGCCATGTACTTTTTACTTGAATTATGAATTTCACTTATTCCAAATCGGATTTTTTTTTTAACTTGCGGACAAGAAGTTGCAGAGATCACACACACACACACACACACACACACACACACACCACACACACACACGCACGACGCGCGCGCTAAAAACATGCACACGTCTCCGCGTCATCGAGTTGACAACGGAAGAAAATCTTGAGTTTTTAATGTTCAAAGTAAGAGTTCCTGCCCTTTATCAATTGTCCGTGCATCGCTCTTGAAACTATTTTCACATAAAAACTCAGAATTGAGTCTTCCGTGGTTATTTATTATTCATTTATTTATCCATCTATATATTTGTTTTTAATCATCATTATCATCATCATCATCATCATAGTAATGATAATGATAATAACAATGACAATAATGATGAGAAGAAGAAGAACACAATAATAATAATAATAATAATAATAATAATAATATACACAAATTACGACAATAACAATAATAATAATTATATTTATCACATTCATCATCATAGAGAAAAAATTGTGTGCTAAATATCAGCATCTCATTTGCTAGTCACCGCTGTTTAACTCGGTAGTAGAGCATGAGTTCTCAGTTCGACATAGCGAGTACAGCCCCCCCCCCCCCCCCCACACACACACACACACACACACCTCCCTCCCCCCTTTCTCTCTCTCTCTCTGTCTCTCTCTCTCATTCTCTCTCTCTCTCTCTCTCTGTCTCTCTCTCTCTCTCTCCCCAAGCTTCTAATCTTTTCTATCGACTTTGCACTGTGTGTGGACAGGTGAACCTGCTGACCGCCCTGTCCTGGGTGCTGTTACCTTCTTCTCTGGCTACCTTGTGTCCGTTGTAGCGGACAGAGTCCGGCAGAGGCCACACGTGTCCACCACTGTCGTACGGAAATTCTTGGATGCCTGCGGTAAGAGAGCCTGAACAGCCCAGGGAACACAGTGTTCTCCCCTTTTTGATATTTTGTACCTCCGCTCGTAGGTTATGTGTTTACATGCGTTCTCAGATTTGTTCGTATGTTTCTCTGTCAAGAAGATGGGGCAAAACAAAACAAAAAAGCACAGCTCAACAAACGTCGGTGCAAGGATGGACTTTGGCCCCATGCAGACCGATCAAATGTTCCTGCGGTCTGTAATCCAGATCCGGGTCAGACTGCGATTTTGTTGTTGTTGTGATCCCATCTTCTTTGCCACCTCACTAGCATTTTTACCCCCACGCCGCTCATCCCAGCTCCTCATCCACAGCCACAGTTTGGCTTGTTCTGCCACAGCCCCAGCATTGTTAATCCACAGGGGGGAGAAGTCAGTGTCAAGTCGTCGTGAGGCAACTCAAGCAAGGAGACGCTGCACCGCTGCCGAGTCACTTGTGTAGTGGTGTTCAGCAGCGCCTGTTCTGATTCAACATACACCACCTTCTAAGCTCCATGCTGGAGACAATAATTGCTTAGTCGCGGAGACAACGCTAGTGAGCGTCAAAGTCCAATGACACCACCATCTCTGTTCAGCTACAGTCCCCCATGTTACTTCCAGACTCTTAGAGACCTCGACGCAAACTCACCAAGGGCCAAAAGGAAATCAAAACTGAGGTTACCATGAGAGCAGGGCATAAAGGCGCACAGGATTTGGGACTGATGGAAGAGGGTGAGGAGGAGAGATATGTAGTTCCATTTCGCTCTGAGACTTCATGACGAGGCTGTAGTCCACGCATTTCTTCACAAAACATCCTGGCATCAACCAGGCCCGAGAGGTACAGACACCTGCAGCGTTGGTGAGGAGATTTGAGCAACACTGTCAGAGACCCATTCGTGAAGGGGATGAAACTGACTGTGTGAGTCAGTCCAATCTTTCAAAATGAGCGCACAGCGGCAGTTCAGAATAACTTTTTTATGCATAAAAAAATAAACCAGAGTTTGGCGTGTGGCTGCGTGCGTGCTTGCGCGCGCGCACGCGCGTGCGCACGCGCATGCGCGTGGTTGTGGTGGTGTGTGTGTGTGTGTGTGTGTGTGTGTGTGTGTGTGTGTGTGTGTCCCTGTGTATGCGTATGTCAGCCCTTGCTTTTCTCTCTCTCTCTCTCTCTCTCTCTCTCTCTCTCTCTCTCTCTCTCTCCTCTCTCTGCGTGAGGCGCGCGCTCGTGTGTGTGTATGTGTGTATCCATTCCTGCGTGTGTGTGTGTGTGTGTGTGTGTGTGTGTGTGTGTGTGTGTGCGTGCGTGCGTGCGTGCGTGCGTGCGT
>CM031616.1:34110941-34118441 GCA_018398815.1 Conus ventricosus | reverse complement strand
GCCCCCCCCGGGGAAAGTTTTCCTTTAAACCCCTTTTCGACATTATACCTTTCTAAAAAAATTAGTTGCGAGGGAAACCCTTTTTCGCTTTTGAAAATCTAAAACTTTTTTTAAAATATACGATAAAAATTGAAACATTGTAATTTGTTTCGAAACAATCGTTTTAACTGATCCCAAAACAATACATCTGGTTTGAAATTTTAAATATGAGCATGTGTTTCTAAGTAAATTTTTTGCTCAATAAATCCCCAAAAATTGTTGACGTTTGGGACACTCACAGAAAAAGTTTTCAATGAAATCAGTTGTGTTAGGACAGACGAGCATTTGAGTCTTTTATTTTCATTTTACTAAGCAGATATTAGTAATATTATTGTTAGTTTTTTTCCCCAGGGGGGAAAAACTCGAAGTCTTACCCTTTTTGTAACGTCTGGGGCTCGACACCAAGTGGATTTTCAAGTCAATACCAAACTTTTGTTCCAGAAGCTTCGCATTTGGTGTTTGAATTTCCTTATTTCCTAACTAGTTTCCTTATTTGTTTGGGTTTTTGCTTTTTAGAAAACTGGAAAAAGCGGGGGAGCGTCCCAGATCCTGCTTAAACCTGACTGGATCCACTGGACCCCTTAGCTGGTAGGGGAGTTGATCACACATTGTACTGAAACAATGAAAGGGGCTCTGTTCTGAAACCCATTTCCTGCATTTTTTCTAAAACAGTAATTATTTTCCTTTTTTAGAATTATATCTTTAATTTGCTCAACGTCATTCTTTACCCATTTTTTTGAATTAATACCCGTTCTTAAAAACAAATTTAGATTATTTTTAAAAAAGCTTTTGACGGGAAATTTTTTTTTGTCGAATCGTTTTTTATTGGGTTTTTTGGGGTTTAGATAAACTGAAACACATCTTTCCCAGTTTTCTTTACAAACAAAATTTAAACTCTTTTAAGTCTTTAGCTCTGCAGTTTTACAAAAAACACTGTCTTTGCGGGGTTTTTTAAATGCCACGGGTTTTAATGCCCGTTTTCTTTTTCGGTGGTTTTAAAGAGTTTGGCCCGCCCATTGAAGTACAAATATTTTGAAAGCTCAGTTTAAAATCAATTAAGTCTCCTTCCCACGCTTGCTTCCATTACTCTTCTTTTCACTTTTTTCGAAACTTTTCTTTTAAAAACTTTTTTTTCCACAGGAACTGACGGGGTTAAGTTAATTTTGTTTAGTAAAATGCCCTGGGAGCCTATGGATTGCATGACTAAAGAAACTGACAAAGAAAAAAAAACTTTTTTTTACAACAATCAAACCCTGTATACAATATCCCGTTTCCCTCCATTCTCTGATCAATTTATTCATTGAAAACCCTATTACCCAATTATTTTTAAATATTCCGGGCCCATCCATCACTTGGAATAATTCCTAATATCTTTTTTTTTATCAACTGTGGTGAAAGGAAAGTTCGGGTTCTCCTATCCCCTTCCCCCATGGGGGGGGGGGGGGGGGGGGGGGGGGTGTTTTTGTTTTGTATTTTTTTTAAACCCTGAAAACTTTGGGGGGGGTTTGTAAAGATTTCCAAAAGATTGACCTGTCTTTTTTATACTAAAAATAGGTTGTATCTCCGCCATTTTTTTAATTTTTAAAGGGTTAAATTATCGGGCACAGGGTTTTGGGACCTGAGCCAGAATAGACTACTGACTTTAATTGCTAACAACTCTACTGCCAGAACAAAGGCTAATGGAGAAAAAGGGCATCCTTGTCAAATTTCCACAAGAAAGATTAAACGTTCAGAATCCACCCCAATGATTTTTTGAACACAGGGTTTTTTGTCAGAATGGAAATCCCTTTCAAAATTTCAGTCCCCGAAACCAAAAATTTTAAAAACATGAACAGAAAATTTTAAACACTGAATCAAAGGCTTTTGAAAAATCAACTCCCTAAGTAACCCCTTTTTTTTGTTTGGTTAAGGAAATTGATTGTACATCTTTTGATCGAAAAAATTGTAGCAATGTTTCTGCCTTTGATTATCCTACTTGGTCGTCGTTTAAATAAATTTTTGGAGACTCTTTTCCCAAATCTTTCGCCCTACTTTGGCCCGTATTGTCATTTTGTCAGAGTTATAGGCCCAATTAGTCACTTGTCTATTTTAAGTTCTTTCCTTTTTTTGTAACAATGTTATTATGCCTTTCTTTTTTGGGTATAGCATTTTCCATATCAAAAATTCCCAAGATTTGTTTTTAAAAACTTTTATTTTATTCCAAAAAATTTTGAAAAACCAAAATTTCCACGCAAAATTTTTGGGGGATTCCATTTTCATCTTTTTTTTTTTGTTGTTTTATCCCAATAACCCATACCCCCCCCTGCCGTCATTTTCCCTCCCAAAAAAGGTTGGTTTCCGTTTTCCAAGGAAACATCAAAACCCAGATTTTTTAAAACGTAGTTCTTCTAGGTTGACTAAACAATTTTTTATAGGAAAAGTTACCGTTCTTCAAAAATTTGTTTTTCCTGGTCTGTTTTTATTCCCCTGTGTCTCTACACAACCTTGTGATGACTTTCTTTTTTTCCCCTTTTCTTTTCTAAACTGCAGAAGTATTTTGTGTTACGTTTCCCCCCCTCTTAATCCACATAGTTCGTGCTCTTACCTGCGCCCTTTTGCTTTGTATGCTTGTAGAAATCTAACTTTTGTTTTTTTTAATATCAAATAAATTTTTTTGGTTGTCTTTTTCCGTAACGTTTAAACATTTTTTTCAACTTCCAAATTTTTAAAATCTAATTTCTTTTCTCATTTTTTCTTTTTTGGCTAGAATTTTCCCAATTCACTTCAAAAATCTCTAATTTTTTTTTACATAATTCCCCGTAACTAATGAGTTTGAGTCTGAAGACTTTTAATTTTCCTTTTCTAATAAAATGAATCTTTTGAAAAAATCTGGGTCCTTTAATAACATATTAAAATTTCCCAAAAACTAGGACCACGACTGAAATCGCTGCTGTTTAGTTCTAATGATATCGCTTTGTGATCCCAGTGAGGAAAATTGGTGTTCACACAAAACCTGAACTGTAGCATTTTCCCCCGATAAAAAAAAAGTAACTAAGCGAAAAGGGGAAAAAAAGGGATTTGCTCAAAACCAGTAAAGTCTTTTTTTGCTTTTATGAAAATCTCTCCACATGTCTGTGAGTTTAGAGTGCAACAGTATGGTTAAATGCTCTAAATTCGGATCAGCTGGGCATGACCAAACAATGTCTAGCCCCATTTTTAAAAACCAGTTAAAATCACCAACTAGAAGAAAATTGTTTTCACTAAATTCATTTAACGTTTTTTTTGTAAAATTTTTTAGAACAACATTTTTTCCTCGATTATTAGGCGCATAAGCGTTTCAAAAATTGAAACTATAATCATTTCAGTTAACTGAAACACTAAATTCTGTTTTTTTCTTTTCTAATTTAACTTCCCCATCAAAAGTTTAGCTATTAAAAAAACTTTTTCCTTTACTTCTGTTTGTGCCTTCATTTTAAAACTTTGTCCCCCCCCCCCCCCCCCCCCCCCCATTTTTTTTCCCCTACAAAATCACTAGTTTGTGCGCCTCTTGGGGACATAATACAAATTTCTGACCTTTTAAATAGGGAAAAAAAATGAATTCTTTTTTAAAATTTTTTTTTTTAAAACTCCACATAATAGAACAATGCGTATTTTATCCATGAATAATATGGAAATTTTTTTTGGTGAAAATTTCTTTTCATAACCGAACATCCCAAATAAACAACAAAACCAGGGCCTTGCCGAACCGCAAGGTGAAAATTTTTGGGTTTGTCCACGGATGCAATCTTCACCCCTCTGTACGCCTTTCTTTTCAGATTTACACTTAAAGGGGGTGACTTACGGGAATCTCGGGCCCCGGTTTTCCTTTTTTTTGCTTTGCCTTCCTTTCCCTCCCTGGGGCTGGTGCTCTCCCAGAGCGGGGCCCCTTCGGGGGCTCGGACCTGTGGGGAGTACGACGAACCTGGAGGGTAGAGGGAAGTTGCGGCGTTCCCCCGGGACGGGGTCTGACTGCCCCTCTCCTCCTCTCGTCCTCGTTCATCAGTACGGAGCTGTCTGCTCCTTCTCTCCGTTCACACGGGCACCCCACTCTCACTCACACGGGATCATTAGTTTTTCCCAACGGGGACATCGGGTCCCCCCTGCTTTGGCCCTCTGCTAAATTCACAGACAATCTCTTTCTTACAAACTGATGCAGGGACCGTGCTCGCATTTGGAACAAATGCTTGTTTACCTTCGCCCTTTTTTGTTTTACGGGGGAAAAACCTTTGCAGGGGAAAACCCCTGACTTTCAGAGTTTTTTTCCCGGGGTACGGGTGGAAGTGTTATAACAAAAACGCCTTCCCTTAAGAAAAAAGGGTTTTTTTCCTCAGCATCTCTGGCTCTCTCTGCCCTTTTTCGTTAAAGCAATTCGCACCCCACTTTTAAAGGGGAAAATTTTAAAACTCTGATCACTAAGAAAAATTGGCAGGTTAACGACCAAACTTTCGTGTATGGTTTTTTCCCCACCCTGTCGTCTCCAAAGTAAAAGGATTATGTTAACAATTGAACAAAATGTTTTCCCCTCACACAAAAACCTAACGAGTTTTGTTTTGGGCGTCCTGCGTGGCGGGATAGATCCTCCAAGGCTGCCCTGCGTGCTCCCCAACAAAAACCCCTTGGCCAGCAACCCGTTCGCCCCTAGGCAGATTTCCAAAAACGGAGGGGCGAAATTTTTGGAGGAGTCCCGGGAAAATTCCCCGCCTTTCAAAAAACTGGGTAAAAGCCTATCCCGGACATCTTCGAGTTTCAAAAAAGTCAAGCCACGAAAAAAAAAGAAAAAGGAAAGAATCGAGGGGAAAAGATTCGAAAACGAATAGAAAAAATTCAAAATTGACGGGGGAATCAAAATTAAAAGCGAACGCCCCTGGGCGAGATTTAAACGAAAGAAAAAAAAAAAACCCCGGGTAATCAAAGAAAAATCGCTCACTCGTCTGTATTCAACGCTTTTTTGAGAGCGCGAAAGCGTGACCGCTCGCCCCGGGTGTCCCCCCCCCCCCACGGGGTGAATACTTTTCGGGTAGTTAGGTGCCCTTGACACTCACAGATATGTTTCTCGTGTCCGAACTGAAAGTCCCCCATGATAATGTTGAAGCCCAGATTCAACTTTGCGACCATTTTTTAAAGTTGGTGTTTTTGTTCAACCCGCCCGTGCGCATTTCTTGTTTTTGGAAATTGTTTTTTTCTTAAGGATTTTTTTTTTGTACCAGTTCGACGCAGAAACAGAAAATATCCGACTCTACCCCACTTGCTCCCCACCAATTTTTTCGGGGGGGAAAGTGCCTGGGTTTGGCATATTACTGTTTCTGAAAAAGTAAGACTTCAATAACCAAAAAATAACGATTATCTACAAACAAACTACGGCGGGGTTATCCTTTTCAATACTAATTTAAAAAATTTTTCAGTTTCAGTTTTGCTTAATCCTGTTTTTTTTGATCTTTTTCAATAACTCATTTTCGCGCAAACATTTTTTCAATGAGTCTCTGTCTTTCTGTGAAATAACACTACAGCTTTTAACTGTTCTTAAGTTTTTAAAAAAACGAGTATTTTTGGGGCAAAAAATCCCCACTTATTCCAGCATGTTCCTTGGAAAGCCATTTTTGACAAAGTATTTTTTTTTTTTAACTAGTCTCTTTCTGCCAAACTCACTATAATAAATAGTGTCTGCGTTCCTTCAAAACGCCTATAAAATGTTTTAAAAACGCTATCAGTTTATTGCTAGGTTTTAAATAAATATAGTCACATCTGTCCATATAAACCTTCTATCTAAAGCTTTGTTTTTTAAAGTGTTGGACGGGAAAACCACAATATGATTAAATTAAAACGATAAACTGTTTGAAAAGGGGGTGAGGATAAATATTGTTTTTCCAAAACCCCAGTCTGCCCACAAATCAATGAGCAATGGGGAGTTTTTGTCATAAAGTTTAACTTTCCATGTTTTATAAACAAATTTAATCTAACCAGTTTTTATTTTTATCATATTTTCCCCTTTTAAAAAACTTGTTCAGTTAAAAAAACCCCTACGAGGCCAAAATTGTAAGATTAATCCAATTCGTTTTGTAAGATTGTTTCTATTTAAGTCAAAATTGATTTTGTTGCTTGTTGTTATGATCTTAAAATTTCCCCACCCTGTGAAGAAAAACTATGGAACGTTAAAAACGTTTAAAGTCCCAAGTTTTTCCCCGCTAATTAATTCCTTTTATAAGGACGCCTAACGCCCCCAACCCATCCCTTCCACATCTTTAAAGACGAATTTCAAATATTTTTGTGAATGTCTCCTAATTTTCTGCTTGGAAAGAACTGTAAAAATTTTGTAGAAGCTTTTTTTTACAACTGTTTTTTTTTTGGAGGATTTTTTATGTTTTTTCCCCCTCGGCGTTTTTTCAATTCTTTTGACATTTTCGTCCGGCATAAGCTTACATGTAAAAGGGCCCCGATTTTTAATGCTTTTCTGAAACTTTTTTTTAGGTAAAAAAAAGTAAAAGGGTTTGAATTCAAATTTTATTTCCCCTTCTAAATTGGTTCTAAGTGCCATTTAAGGTCAGGTTTTTGAACTATTTTATATTCTACTGGGCCAAAATTATTTGCCCCTAGATTTCCGGTTTTCTAGTTTTGGAAACTTTTTGCTGTGCAAACCCCTTTGCGTTTATAATCACCTCTTTATTGTACTCAAAACCATACAAAAACGCCCCATCTCACCGTTCTGTTCAAAGTCCCCAAAAGTCTGCAAGGTCTTTTTAAATTTTAAAAAATTATACACCTCAGGCGCTTATGTAAAATCCTGATTCTTCTGGCCCAGCGACTGTTTTAGTACAAGTATTTTTTTTTCCAAAACAATGTGGGTTATTTACATTTTACGACTTTCCCCGTTTTTTTCTTTTATTTTATATTAAATGATCCGACCCCCCCACAAACTAAACTTTTTAAAACTGTAAAATTTGGGGTTGTTAATTTTATAATCGCAATATGAGCTTTCCCCCGACGGAAAGAGCTCTTAAAAAAGTTGAGGGGCCTTCCCTCATATAAGTTTTCATCATGCTCAGCTCATCTAAAAAAGAACTGGTAATGAATGTAAAGCAAGATTTAGCGGATTTTCTCCCTCATAAGTAGTTTTGTCTGGCGCAACTCTAAAAAATATGAATGTCCCATTGTCAGTTGCAAAACCCAACATTTTTTGCTAGTCCCCCATCAAAAAAGTAACCTATTCTTTTTTTCAGTTTTTAATGTCAACATTGTTGTCAAAAATTTTCATTGTTAAGTTTGAGAGCAATGTCGAAGTTATCATTGCTTCTTTTAGCGAGCAAAACCCCTAATAACCCTCAGTATGGTTAATGGCTAACAATGGCCACTATTATTAATTTTTTTAATCTTATTTTCCTTGGGTTTGCTTTATTAAACCATACACTTTGTAGAAAATTTTTATGGGCGCGACCCTTCTGGTTCCGC
>CM031616.1:34099646-34104646 GCA_018398815.1 Conus ventricosus | reverse complement strand
ACTTCAAGAAATTCGTGAAAAAAGACTTCACAACCTAGGACCACCATATCTATGGCGAAGCATGCTCAAATATCCTGAAATTTTTGTACCTGAACAGGGGTATCATAGAGATTGCACAGAGGTTTACGAACACACAAAAGACGGGAAAGTTATGAGGAATTTACAAAAGCCAAAACCTCTGGGCGGGGAAAGTGACCTGGGCTTCGAAGCATCATTTTCATCCGACTGCAATTCTCAACAATTTGGGGAGAAAAAATAAAAAAGAAGGGTACTGGACCAGGGAAGGCACATAAAAATTTTTGAAAAGGAAGTTTTGGGAGACATTCTCCATGCGCTGAAAAGAAAACAGAAAAACGTTGAAAAAACGGGGATATGACTTTTTTCATGTGAGGCTCAGTACCACGGGCAAGTCAAAATGATACTGAACGACATTACCGGAGCACATGGCTAGTGATCCCAGGGGACTTCTTCCCAAAAAAGATTTGGAGAACTCAAAAAAAAATGGCTTTTGAGGGTTGGGCCAAGTTTTTGAAAGGAAATAACCCAGAAAAAAAAAAAATTTTGAAGTGAAGACTTGTGCAGTGGTGTACATTTCAGATTTTCTACTACAGAACACCCAAACCCAAATTACAGAGGAGAAACTGAAAAATAAAATTGAGAACTGAAAAATATGGGGGAAAAGTTTCTTTCACTGAAATAAAAAAGTCAGGAATTTTTTTCCAATTTTTGTTTACAGCTCAATAGACAAGCGAGGGGGCGTCAACGGGCCCTATGAATTGGGGTCAGCAGCAACTAGACGGGGGGACTTTTTCTACGGAAGAAGTTTTTTTGAAGTTTTTCAGAGTCAGGTCAATTTCCCTTGGCCACCATCAGAAACACGGGGAAAAGAGATGTTTTTTCCCAATGAGTTAAACAAATTTCTAAATTTTCGTTGGGGGGAAAAGAACAAGCCTATCGAAAAAAGGGAAGACTTGTCCTTTCCCAAAACGGCAGGAACTGAAACATTACAACAGTGAATGGAGCTTCCAAAGCACGTGTTGTGTGAAGACTCTGAGACATTTTAACAGAATGGCAGCCCATTTTGTTGAACGGGTTTTTGGACATGTAAACATACCGCTTCTTTTGGGAAGGGGAAACAGCAATTGCCAGAGCTAGGGAAAAAAGCTCGAGCGTCTTGTCTCCCAGATATTGTAATTTCGCAGGAGCTCTCTTTTTTCTTTGATTTGAAAAATTTTTGATCTGTTCCTGACACAGGGGAAAAGAGTTCAGTCCTACTGCACAGGGAAATCATGTTGCAAAAATGCGCAGGAGAACAAGAGAAGGGCTCCCCTTCCATCATCCCCGGACACACGAACAAACGGGGAGTTTTCAAAAAAAGGAACGCTGAGTGTTATTGACAAAAGGGAAAAGTCAGCATATCCCGCAACAAAAAGAGCATTCCTGGAGGCAAGAAGCAAGAACAAGGCAAGGGCTTCATTTAACGGGATTGGGGGTACCTTCATACACACGCCGAGGTCAAAAGTTTTTACCACGTATTTTCCCCAACCCCCTTTTGTCGCTTTTTCTTTGGGTGGGCATTCCTGCACAGTTGCATGTCGTGATTGTTTTCCCCGGATAGCCCCGATGGGGTCTTTCGTTCTGGCCTTTCCCCACGGGGACCAAACCCCCCCCCCCCCCCCCCCCCCCCATGAGGGAACATTTTGGTTTTGAAAGGCAGGTGCATTCGGGCGATATCCACGTTACTGAGCCCTTGCTCTTTTCTTGCTTCTTGCCCCCGGGAAATCCCTTTTGTTGTTGCGGGGAATGGGATTCTCCTTGCTGTCACATAACACTTGGGCAGTTCCTTTTCGAATTCCACTGTTGTTCGTGTGTCCGGGGGCTGAGGGAAGGGAAGACTCGTTCATCTTTCTCCTCGATTCTTGCAACATGTTTCCCCATTGCATTAGGACGAACCTTTCCCTCCACTGTGCTCAGGAACGATAAAAATTTGTCAACTCTAATGAAAAAGAGATGCTCCTGGCGGATTGAAAACTATCTGGGATACAAACGCTCGAGCTTTTTCCAACCGGGCAATTGCTTTTCCAGTTCCAGAGGAAGGGGTAGTTTCACGTGTCCAAATGTTAAACAATGTGGTCAGTGCCATTTCTGTAAGATGCTCAAGTCATGCACATCAAAACGTGCTTTTGGGCTTCTATTCACTGTTTGTAATGCCTCAGATTCCTGTCCGAGGAACGGAAAGTCTTTCCATTTTTTTGAACCTTGTTTTTTTCCCCGCCAAAAGAAACTTGAGAAATTTTTTTCAACTCCTGGAAAAAACACTCTTTCTCCAGATGTCTTCGATGGTGGCCAAGGAAGTTGACCTGATCTCTGAAAAGCTTCAAAAATCTTCTTCCGAAAATAGCCACGTCCGGTAATGCTGCTGACCCCCTTCATAGGCCCGGGGGACTGCCCTCTCGCTTGATTTGAGCTGTACACAAAATTGGAAAAAAATATCCCCGACTTTTACTTCATGAAAGAAACTTTGCCTCCATATTTTCCTGTTTTTCAATTTTATTTTTTCTTTCTTGCTCTGTAATTTGGATTTGGCATGTTCTGTAGTAGACAACCTGAAAAATCACAGCACAAGTTGTCAGCTTTAATATTTTTTGATTCGGTTTTTTCCTTCTCAAAACTTTGGGCCACCTTCTCAAAAGCCATTTGTTGAGTTCTCCCAAATCTTTTGGTAAGAAATCCCCTGGACTCACTAGACATGTGCCCGGTACTGTCGTTTTATGTAATCATTTGACATTGCCTTGGGATTGAGCCTCACATGAAATAACATATCCCCTGTTCTCTTCAACAGTTTTTTATCGTTTTCTTTTTAGCAGCATGGAAACTGTCTCCCAACCTTCCTTTTCAAATTTGATGTGCTTCCGTGGCCCCGTACCCTTTTTTTTTACTTTCTTTCTCCCAATTTTTTGCAGAAATGCAGTCAGGATAGAAATGATGCGTTCAGAAGCACCATGTCACTTCCCCCAGAGGGTTTTTGGTTTTTGTATTCCCCTCATAACTTTCCGCTTTCGTGTGATTCGTAAACCTCGTAGCAATCTCTAGATACCCATGTTCAGGTAGCAAAAATTTTCAGGGATATGTGGCATGCTTCTGCCAACAAGGGAGTCCTCAGGTTTGACAGTCTTTTTTTTACGAATTTCTTTAAATTTTTCTGTTCTTCTGAGTCCCCGCGGCAGTTTAAGGTACACAAACGATTTTCCTTAAGTCCCGCAAAGTGAATAAAAAATTTTACTTCATGGGATGTCCTTGAGCGTCGAAAGATCTTTATGTTTTCGTTTTCTGAAGCCCCTATGGATTCCCAAAATTTCGTACAGGTCTTGTAACTCTGCAACAAAAGAAAAAATATTTAAAAATTAACAATTCCACTTGACTCTTTTTTTTTGAAGGGGCACAAAATAATACAAATTTCAGTCTAAAAAACTTAAAATAAGTGCAATTGTGATTTGAATTCAAATATATAAACTCACAATGATAGAAATTAAAAACAGAACAAAAAAAAAACTGTTTCCGCAATTTTTCGAAATGTCCCAATTTGGGGGTAGGGAGACAAATCTGACTCACAGTAAAAAAAAATACTAAACTGACTTCAAAATGGTTGTCAGGTAGCCTAAGACATTGTACTTGCAAAATAGACCAAAAAAACATTAAAATAGTTCATAGTTTTTTTGATGGAAATCTACAGAAAAGCTCAAAAAAACCCATACTTCAAATTTCTACATGGCCCCATTCCAATAATTTCATACTGGCACTACTTAAAAATTTATCAAACAAATGTCCATCTGATAAAAAATTTTTTGAAAAAAAATCAAATTTAGAAAATAAAACCATGCTTCCAAGGGTTTTACATGTATTGCTGTTTATTAGAAAGTTGGGGGTAGTGTTACTCAGGGCCCAAAACCCCAAAATGGACCCAGTTTTTAGGGAAAAATTTTTTTTTTTTGATCAGGAGACTCTAAGGAACATTTTCAGCTAGTTTCGTTAAGTGTAAGGGGGGGCAGGTAACCCCCCCGGCCTTGGGGACTACTACTTCCAGTTCTAATTTTGAGTCCGAACGACACTTCTACCCCTCAAAAAAGTGATGCTTTGGCTGTCTTCTTAATGTGTTTCGTTTTGGTGGGCAGATTGCATGTGGAAAGTTTTTTCCTACCTTCCTGAGTATTTTTTTATCCCGTCGCTATACTATTTTAGGGGGGTTTTTATGTTAAAAGCTGAATGTTATCCCCGCGTATACTATTTTAGGGGGTTTTTGGTGTTAACGCTGAATGTATCTCACTACCGAGAGGGGAAAAGGGGTGCAGGAGCCGGATGAGGGAAAGGGCGGGGAGGTAGCAGGGGTAAAATACAGATAGGGTTTCGGTTGTGGTGGGGGGGACGGCCCCTTTAATCACACAATTTTTTTTGAAAAAAATAGTTGTGGGGGGTTTTTTTTTGTGTGTTTTTTTTTTTTTCAAAGCTGTTGTCCCCCCAAAAAAAAAAATGTTGACGTTAAATCTTAGAGTTAAGCCGTTTTCCAAAAAGACTTTTTGACGCTAGAAACCCCGGGCTGAAAGCGAGTTCTTTCTTACACCCAACAAAAAAGTCACTGCAAGTTTCCCGGATTTCCTTATCTCTGCGAGCTTCTGTAACAACAACAACAACAACAAAAAAACAGGGAAATGGCCGTCTTCCTAATAAATTGACGGATAATACCCACGGCGGGGGAAACAGACAGACGACACAACACAACACACCGCCCCGCACGCACGCGCGCGCGCGCGCGCACACAAACACACACACACACACCACACACACACCACACCACACACAAACACACACACAAGTCCAATGATGCATAAACCCCTTTTAAAAACTACAATAACCCGCAGATAACAATTTGCTTTTTGCAAAACAAATTTTCCGAATTGCCATGGCTTCATTACCCGAATTTTAAAGTGATTTTCACATAAAAC
>CM031616.1:34087146-34094646 GCA_018398815.1 Conus ventricosus | reverse complement strand
GTGTGTGCGCGCGCGCGCGCGCGCGCGTGTGTGTGCGTGCATGTGAGCAGTTATGCCTGTGTTCTCTTGCTACAGACAAAAATCTTGTATGTCTGCATGTCTTTGACACCTGTTTTTCTTCTTTTGGGGTGTCTGTTATTCTTATCGTTACGAATAAGCAGGCAACATCCACCACACCTTTTGTCCCAAACACCATACGCTCACTTAAGCGCCCTTGCACATCTACACCTGCACGTAGGCCCTACACGTATGTATTTAGCTCTCTCACACATAGACACAAGAACATAGTTATACCAAAACACCCCAACACACACACACACACACACACACACACACACATATATATATATATATATATAAATATTTTATATATATATATATATAAAATATAAATATATATATAATAAAATCAGAGTTTAAAAGCCACTCAGAACGTTAAAAGTGCTAAAACCATGTAGGGAGCGACATACCATTTTAAAAAAAGGTTTTTTAAATGAAGAGAATAAAACCTACAAGCTTGTTTAAAGCAAAAAAAACGCTCTCCTCAGGTATACATACAATTTGGGCACCCCACCGGTGTTATATATTGTGGTGTGTGGGCGTGTGAGTTCTGTGCGTGTGGCACGTGGCCTCCCGGGTTTTTTTCTTTTTGGGCGCGTTCATTGGGGACGTGTTACGGAATGGTGAAATTGACAAAGATTTCCATTTATGCCTGCAATTGTTTTTCATTTCTACTTTAGAGTTCGGGGATGCTAGGTGGGGTTTACATAATATCAGCCACTTTTCTGTAGTACATAAGTTGCATTTTTTAGAAATGTTGTTGTATGGTTTGCTCGTTTTAAAATTTTTCCATGATATGTTGTAATTTTTTTCTTATTTTTCAGCTTCCAAATATATTTACTTAATTGGGTTTGTTTTTTATATTTTTCATTTTTGAAAGACGTTTATGGTTTGCATATCTATTTTAAAGTGGTTTGCTGTGATTCCTATGTATGTTTTCTTTATCACGTCTGTGTTACCGTAGCTTGGTACACAAATATTGTTGTAGAGACATTTATTATTCAGAGGGCACGGGCCCTTTTTTTTTTGTGCAATTACAAGATACCTTTCATCACCCTCTTTGGTTGTGTTGTTTTGGGTTTTTAAATTGGAAGAATCAATTATATTTTTTAAGGTTGGGCATACACGAGTATGATAGCTACGGTATTTTTGTTGAATATTTTAGATAGTACATGTTCTTTTGGAATGATGTTTAAGGATTCTGAGGAATTCTTTCCTACGTTAGTTTTTGTTCTTCCAAATCATATGGAGGGTTATACCATATAATTTTTCTTTTCCTGTTTTCCCTGTTGCTGTTCAGGTTGTTATCGGGGTTTATTGTAATTTGTATTTGTACCACTTTTTTTCAGCCCCTCTTGATATTCGGCTGCTGCACTTTTTAAATTTTTTTCTCATTGCATGACAGTTTAGATAATCTTTTGTTTATACCATTAGGTAGGGTTTTTAAGATGGAGGGTGGGTGGTTACTATTGATGTCTACGTAGACAGGTGTGTCATTAGGTTTTTTATATGGTTGTATGTATGATCCTTAAGGTCTATGTTATGTCTAAATAATTTACTGTTTTTTTTGTTGGCTTCTACTTGTGATTTTTAGGTTATGGGTTTGAAAAATTTTACAAAGTTCTTTTTTCTTGTTTCGATGGTTTTGTTTATTGTTTAACGTGGCAAGACCGTCATCTCTGTATAAGCCAACCTGTTTACCAAGTATTTTCTGTATATGAGACAACATGAAAAGTCCAACTAATTCACAAGTTTCAGCTCCATCAAAAATCCCATCGTGACATCGAATGTGGAATTTCTGCTGTTTAAAGAATTGAACAAACAGACAAATACAGTGTTCATTTCTTTTGACATAGTGGACTTCTACCTTCCATTGATGAGGAATTACTTATTAAAGCACTAGATTCGCCAACAAATATACAAATATAACAGATTCTGAGATAGAAATCATTCTCCACACTAAGAAAACCCTTCTCCATAGTAACAGTGAAACTTCGATTAAAAAAACAGCAAAATTCCACATTCGATGTCACGATGGGATCTTATGATGGAGCTAAACTTGTGAATTAGTTGGGCTTTCATGTTGTCTCATATACAAAAATACTTGGTAAACAGGTTGGCTTATACAGAGATGACGGGCTTGCCACGTTAAACAATAAACCAAAAACCATCGAAAACAAGAAAAAAGAACTTTGTAAAAATTTTTTCAAAGCCATACCTAAAATCACAGTAGAAGCCAACAAAAAAAAAACAGTAAAATTATTTAGACATAACATTAGACTTTAAGGATCATACATACAAACCATATAAGAAACCTAATGACACACCTGTCTATGTAGACATCAAAAATAACCACCCACCCTCCATCTTAAAAACCATACCTAATGGTATAAACAAAAGATTATCTAAACTGTCATGCAATGAGAAAGAAATTTAAAAGTGCAGCAGCCGAATATCAAGAGGCGCTGAAAAAAAGTGGCTACAACTACAAATTACAATACAACCCAGATAACACCATGAACAGCAACAGGAAAAACAGGAAAAGAAAAATTATATGGTATAACCCTCCATATGATGGAAGAACAAAACTAACGTAGGAAAAGAATTCCTCAGAATCCTTAAACATCATTCCCAAAAGAACAGTACTATCTAAAATATTCAACAAAATACCGTCAAACATCATACTCGTGTATGCCCAACCTTAAAAAATAATTGATTCTTCCAATAAAACCAAAAACAACACAACCCAAAAAGGGTGATGAAAGGATATCTTGTAATTGCACAAAAAAAAGACCAGTGCCCTCTGAATAATAAATGTCCTTACAACAATATTGTGTACCAAGCTACGGTAACAACAGACAGTGATAAAGAAACATACATAGAATCACAGCAAACCACTTTAAAACTAGATATGCAAACCATAAACATCTTTCAAAAATGAAAAAATAAAAACCAAACCGAATTAAGTAAATATATTTGGGAAACTGAAAAATAAGAAAATAGATTTCAACATATCATGGAAAATTATAAACGAGCAACACCAACAACAACATTTCTAAAAAATGCAACTTATGTACTACAGAAAAGTGGCTGATATTATGTAAACCCACCTAGCATCCCTGAACTCTAAAGTAGAAATGTAAACAATTGCAGGCATAAATGGAAATCTTTGTCAATGCACCATTCCGTAACACGTCCCCCAAAGAACGCGCCCCAAAAAAGAAAAACCGGCAGGCCACGTGCCACACGCACAGAACTCACACGCCCACACACCACAATATATAACACCGGTGGCGTGCCCAAATTGTATTATACCCTGGGGGAGAGCGTTTTTTGCTTGAAACAAGCTTGTAGGTTTTTTTTTCCCTTTCATTTTAAAATCCTTTTTTAAACTGGTTATTTTATATATAATATATAATATATATATATAAATATATATATATATATATATATATATATATATAAAAATTATACATATATATTATATAACAGTTTAAAATAGGATTTAAAAATGGATTACATAATTAAATCCTATTTTAAACTGTTATGTCGCTCCCTATTGGTTGAGCTTTTTTTTAGACTTCGAGTCGTCTTTTGACTCTAATTTTATATATAAATAAAATAAATAAAAAATATATAATATATATATAATAAATATATATATATATATACACACACACACAACACACACACCACACACACACACACACACACCACATATATAATAAAATATATATATATATATATAGATATATATATATATATATATATATATATAATTATATTTGTTAAAAAGTAAGGTTTAAAACTATCAAACAGCGCTGTTTCATGCAATGCAATCATCAACAATCATAATAATATATATGCGTGCAAGCACACACACACACACACACGCACACACACACAGCATACAGAGAAACACACACACACACACACGCACACGCAAAGTGTACATGTGCTCATGCGTTCACACCCACTCTCTCTCTCTCTCTCTCTCCACACACACACACACACACACACACACACACACACCCCACACAAGTTCATAGGCATGAAAATATTTACACTCCTCACGCTTTTTAACATTTCTCCCGAACAAAACCCTCTTATTATTCTTATCTTAACACCACCACCCACCTCGTGATCAATGACAGTCTCTCTGTTCCTGTGTCTAACAGACCGAAAAGGCTCTCTACCCGTTCACTGACGCGTGACAACCAAGCTTACCCGAACGGCAAACACACTGACCAGAAAGAAAGTCCCTCTTCCCCCTGACCCCACCCCTACACACCCCGAAACCCTCTCTGCGCTCAGTTCTGACCTCAGTTGGGAGAGCGTGTCCCTAGGCAGATCGTTCTGTATCAAGTTTGGCGCGCTGTCTGGACAACGGCACGTTTGCCGCAAGTGCTTGAAACCTTCTCTGGCGGCCCCCAGACACTTCAGAGCGGAAAAGTAACAACATGATGGCAATTGTTGTCGATTCTGTTTGTTCCTGTTTGCGTGTGTGCATTCGTATATTTATTTGCACGAAAAGATTTTGTTTTAAGATCAGTTTAAATTTAAACTACCGTGGGAGTTTGTTCCATCAATTCAAGGAAATAATGATTAGTAATATTAACAGCAGAATGCGAATCATCTCTCTTTTTGGCAGTCTTTTGATGTGAGAAAATTGCTGCTTAATCCAAAAAAGGACATACTGTTGCCAAACCGGAGCAAAATCTTCTGTCTGGAACCATGCGGGGGGTATGAATTTGTCCCGGGTTTTGGGAAACAGAACATAAGTGAGTTAGGGGTCATGGTGCATAATTCATCAGTTATGGGTCATGGTGCATAATTCATCAGTTAGTGGGTCATGGTGCATAATTCATAAAAAGGGAAAGGGAAAAGGATACACACATGTAAAAGTAATGAAGAACAAAGAAGCATTTTGTAAAAGAACATTTTTTCCTGAAAACCATACGACAATTAGCACTCTTGAACAGCGTTTATTAACAACAGCAAAAACTCTTCACTAAAAGAAGACACAAAACGTTATTTTGGTGAAAAGGACTGTGTTAATAACAACCGTTTCACTCAACCTTTTCTTTTTTTTTTTTTTAAAGGGGATTTTTGTACATGACACTTAAGTCTCAGATATTTAAGTAGTTGAAACTTATTGGCGGATATTTTCCAAATATCTGTTGCGGGCTCGACATTTCAATAAAGATATATCATTGATCCAAGATATCATTGAACAAATCCGATTTTATACTCAAAGATGGGACAAAAGACAAAGTCTCTGAATCGACCAGTACAGTAAAAGGTTCGTCTTCGGTATTTTCTATTTACTGTTCAATTATTTTTAGCTTTTTGAGGTTTTCTCTTTACGTACACATGAATCATTCACTTGCCTGTATTTAAGTCAACTTATGCCCCTTATAGCCAAGCCAACCATGGGGGTCATATCAAGAGGCTGTAATTTTAAATCAACTTATGCCGCTTATAGCCAAGCCAACCATGGGGGTCATATCGAGGCGCACTCAAGACAAAGGGAGGGCCTCAGTCTTCTAAATATCGTGCTTGAAAAAAAATAGAAGTGTGTGTGCGTGCGTGCGCGCGCGCACGCGCGTGTGTGTGGTTTTGCGGTGTCTGTGTGTGTTTGTGTCTGTGTCTATGTGTGTCTGTGTGTGTCTGGCGTGTCTGTGTGTTGTACATAGTTTCCCCAGCTTCTGTAAACTATGTCGTGGTTGGAAACATCAAGGACTCCCTTCTCCTGTTGACAAAGATGAACCGCGTCTGTTTTCTTTTCACCCTGGACACTGGCCGTTAGTTGGCAAGACTGGCCAGTCAGCCAAAAGGATGACCGACACTCTGTCACGCGATCAATGCTGTCTCATAAGATCAATCCATGGCACCAACAGATTAGTCTATAAAACAATCTATGGCAATAACTGCATAGGTGGTATTTGATGGTATAGATGGCGTTGTTGTCCATGTTGAAGTTGACAAATGGTAGTATGTCTTCTCTATCAATAATTCTTCACAAGGGATGGGTATGTGTGTGTCTGTGTGTGTATGTGTGCGTACAAGCATGCACGTATGCATGTCATGCGTGCACGTATGCCTCAATGTTTTTTTTGTGTATATGCACGCATGCATGCTGTGTGTGTGTGTGTGTGTGTGTGTGTGTGTGTGTGTTGTGTGTGTGGTGGTGTGTGTGTGAGTGTGTGTGTGCGTGCGTGCGTGCGTGCGTGGTGTGTGTGTGCGTGTGTGTGTATTATGAGTGTGTGTGTATGTTGGGGTGTGTGTGTGTTTTGTGTGTGTGTGTGTGTGTGTGTGTGTGTGTGTGTGTGTGGTGTGTGTGTGCGCGCGCACGTGCGCTACTGTAAATGCACGCAAGCGGTGATGTTTCTCTGTTGTTTCTAGCTACAGCTCAGATCTTCTGTTTTTGCATGGTTTTGCGCTTACTTTCATGCATGTGAGTTTTTTATCATCACAAGGAAGCAGACATCTGCCCACAGCATTAGCCACACACACATATGCTCTCTTAAGCATGCTTGCACACCTAACATGTGCAACCACACACCACACACACACACACACACACACACACACACACACACACACACACACACGCACGCACGCATACCACATGCATGCGTGTGTGCAGACACACACACTCACTAGTGTATGTACGAAAACACAGAAACACACACACTACTCTTTCTGTCTCTCTTGCTTTCTCTCTCTCACTTACCTCTCCCTCCATCCCTCCCTCCAACACACACTCTCTCTCCACTTGAACGCACAGACACATAAAAACAGACAGACAGACAGACGTACACACATACTGACATACACATGACATACGCATGAGAACATTTACAAGAACAACACACACACACACACACACACACACACACACCATCTTTTTTGTTTACGCTAAGCATCTTATCTCTCTCATCTGAGCATCACCAGCTTCGTGATCAATAACTGCCTATCCCTGTGTCCATCAGACCTATAGGCTCTTTGACCGTTCACTGACACGTGACAGCCTGGCTGAGCCCCACAGGGAACACACTTCACACACAGTCATCCTCCTCCAACAGCCGCATTTACTCCTACTCTTACCCCTCCCCCACCCTACCCCCACCCCCCTTTTTTCTGAAACCCATCTCTACTCGTTTCTTTTCCTATTCATCGCGTGTCCCCCCACGGCTGTGGTTTTGGTGTAAAGTTTGGCGCGCTGTCTGGACAACGGCACGTTTGCAACGAGTGTTTCTTCTTCTTCCTCTTCTCTTTGCGAACGCCTTGGTCTACATGGTCATCCGGCCCTTGAGATGAAAGTGCCGTTTTCTCCAGCTCTTGTAGACTGCCGTAGAGCTTCGTCATGAGAGCTGTCCTTTCGCCACACTCCTCCTTGGCTGTGCAGGACAATGCATTTTTGAAGGACATGTTCCC
>CM031616.1:34072146-34082146 GCA_018398815.1 Conus ventricosus | reverse complement strand
ACGATATAGTACAGCAGCAAAACGAGAAATGGACACGTTATAAAACGATATCAGCAGCAAAACGAGAAACGGACACGTTGAATGAAAACAATACAGTACAGCAGCAAAACGAGAAATGGACAACGTTACAAAACGATATAGTACAGCAGCAAAACGAGAAACGGACACGTTGAATGAAAACAATACAGTACAGCAGCAAAACGAGAAACGGACACGTTATAAAACGATATAGTACAGCAGCAAAACGAGAAATGGACACGTTACAAAACGATATAGTACAGCAGCAAAACAAGAAATGGACACGTTACAAAACGATACAGTACAGCAGCAAAACGAGAAATGGACACGTTATAAAACGATATAGTACAGCAGCAAAACGAGAAATGGACACGTTACAAAACGATATAGTACAGCAGCAAAACAAGAAATGGACACGTTACAAAACGATATAGTACAGCAGCAAAACAAGAAACGGACACGTTACAAAACGATACAGTACAGCAGCAAAACGAGAAACGGACACGTTACAAAACGATACAGTACAGCAGCAAAACAAGAACGGACACGTTGAATGAAAACAATACCGTACAGCAGCAAAACGAGAAATGGACACGTTACAAAACGATATAGTACGCAGCAAAACAAAGAAATGGACACGTTACAAAACGATATAGTACAGCAGCAAAACGAGAAACGGACACGTTACAAAACGATACAGTACAGCAGCAAAACGAGAAACGGACACGTTACAAAACGATACAGTACAGCAGCAAAACAAGAAACGGACACATTGAATGAAAACAATACAGTACAGCAGCAAAACGAGAAACGGACACGTTACAAAACGATACAGTACAGCAGCAAAACGAGAAACGGACACGTTACAAAACGATACAGTACAGCAGCAAAACAAGAAACGGACACGTTGAATGAAAACAATACAGTACAGCACCAAAACGAGAAACGGACACGTTACAAAACGATACAGTACAGCAGCAAAACGAGAAACGGACACGTTACAAAACGATACAGTACAGCAGCAAAACAAGAAACGGACACGTTGAATGAAAACAATACAGTACAGCAGCAAAACGAGAAACGGACACGTTACAAAACGATACAGTACAGCAGCAAAACGAGAAACGGACACGTTACAAAACGATATAGTACAGCAGCAAAACGAGAAACGGACACGTTACAAAACGATACAGTACAGCAGCAAAACGAGAAACGGACACGTTACAAAACGATACAGTACAGCAGCAAAACGAGAAACGGACACGTTACAAAACGATACAGTACAGCAGCAAAACGAGAAACGGACACGTTACAAAACGATACAGTACAGCAACAAAACGAGAAACGGACACGTTACAAAACGATATAGTACAGCAGCAAAACGAGAAACGGACACGTTACAAAACGATATAGTACAGCAGCAAAACGAGAAACGGCACGTTACAAAACGATACAGTACAGCAGCAAAACGAGAAACGGACACGTTACAAAACGATATAGTACAGCAGCAAAACAAGAAATGGACACGTTACAAAACGATATAGTACAGCAGCAAAACGAGAAACGGAGACGTTTACAAAACGATACAGTACAGCAGCAAAACGAGAAACGGACACGTTACAAAACGATACAGTACAGCAGCAAAACAAGAAACGGACACGTTGAATGAAAACAATACAGTACAGCAGCAAAACGAGAAATGGACACGTTACAAAACGATATAGTACAGCAGCAAAACAAGAAATGGACACGTTACAAAACGATATAGTACAGCAGCAAAACGAGAAACGGACACGTTACAAAACGATACAGTACAGCAGCAAAACGAGAAACGGACACGTTACAAAACGATACAGTACAGCAGCAAAACAAGAAACGGACACGTTGAATGAAAGCAATACAGTACAGAAGCAAAACGAGAAACGGACACGTTACAAAACGATACAGTACAGCAGCAAAACGAGAAACGGACACGTTACAAAACGACACAGTACAGCAGCAAAACAAGAAACGGACACGTTCAATGAAAACAATACAGTACAGCAGCAAAACGAGAAACGGACACGTTACAAAACGATACAGTACAGCAGCAAAACGAGAAACGGACACGTTACAAAACGATACAGTACAGCAGCAAAACAAGAAACGGACACGTTGAATGAAAACAATACAGTACAGCAGCAAAACGAGAAACGGACACGTTACAAAACGATACAGTACAGCAGCAAAACGAGAAACGGACACGTTACAAAACGATATAGTACAGCAGCAAAACGAGAAACGGACACGTTACAAAACGATACAGTACAGCAGCAAAACGAGAAACGGACACGTTACAAAACGATACAGTACAGCAGCAAAACGAGAAACGGACACGTTACAAAACGATACAGTACAGCAGCAAAACGAGAAACGGACACGTTACAAAACGATACAGTACAGCAGCAAAACGAGAAACGGACACGTTACAAAACGATACAGTACAGCAGCAAAACGAGAAACGGACACGTTACAAAACGATATAGTACAGCAGCAAAACGAGAAACGGACACGTTACAAAACGATACAGTACAGCAGCAAAACGAGAAACGGACACGTTACAAAACGATACAGTACAGCAGCAAAACGAGAAACGGACACGTTACAAAACGAACAGTACAGCAGCAAAACGAGAAACGGACACGTTACAAAACGATACAGTACAGCAGCAAAACGAGAAACGGACACGTTAGCAAAACGATACAGTACAGCAGCAAAACGAGAAACGGACACGTTACAAAACGATACAGTACAGCAGCAAAACGGGAAATGGACACGTTATAAAACGAAACAGTACAGCAGCAAAAACGAAGAAATGGACATATTGTCAAACGACACAGTACAGCAGCAAAACGAGAAATGGACATATTATCAAACGACACAGTACAGCAGCAAAACGAGAAATGGCACTTTATAAAACGACACAGTACAGCAGCAAAACGAGAAATGGACATATTGTCAAACGACACGTACAGCAGCAAAACGAGAAATGGACATATTATCAAACGACACAGTACAGCAGCAAAACGAGAAATGGACTATTATCAAACGACAAGTACAGCAGCAAAACGAGAAATGGGCACGTTATAAAACGACACAGTACAGCAGCAAAACGAGAAATGGACACGTTATATAACGACACAGTACAGCAGCAAAACGAGAAACGGAGACGTTATAAAACGACACAGTACAGCAGCAAAACGAGAAATGGACACGTTATAAAACGATACAGTACAGCAGCAAAACGAGAAATGGACACGTTACAAAACAACACAGTACAGCAGCAAAACAAGAAATGGACACGTTATAAAACGACACAGTACAGCAGCAAAACGAGAAATGGACACGTTGAAAACAACACAGTACAGCAGCAAAACGAGAAATGGACACGTTACAAAACGATATAGTACAGCAGCAAAACGAGAAACGGACACGTTATAAAACGATACAGTACAGCAGCAAAACAAGAAACGGACACGTTGAATGAAAAACAATACAGTACAGCAGCAAAACGAGAAATGGACACGTTATAAACGATATAGTACAGCAGCAAAACGAGAAATGGACACGTTATAAAACGATATCAGCAGCAAAAACGAGAAACGGACACGTTGAATGAAAACAATACAGTACAGCAGCAAAACGAGAAATGGACACGTTACAAAACGATATAGTACAGCAGCAAAACGGAAACGGACACGTTGAATGAAACAATACAGTACAGCAGCAAAAAAATGGACACGTTATAAAACGATATAGTACACAGCAAAACGAGAAATGGACACGTTACAAAACGATATAGTACAGCAGCAAAACAAGAAATGGACACGTTACAAAACGATACAGTACAGCAGCAAAACGAGAAATGGACACGTTATAAAACGATATAGTACAGCAGCAAAACGAGAAATGGACACGTTACAAAACGATATAGTACAGCAGCAAAACAAGAAATGGACACGTTACAAACGATATAGTACAGCAGCAAAACAAGAAATGGACACGTTACAAAACGATATAGTACAGCAACAAAACGAGAAACGGACACGTTACAAACGATATAGTACAGCACAAAACGAGAAACGGACAGTTACAAACGATATAGTACAGCAGCAAAACGAGAAACGGACGTTACAAAACGAACAGTACAGCAAAAACAGAAAAACGGACACGTTACAAAACGATATAGTACAGCAGCAAACAAGAAATGGACACGTTACAAAACGATATAGTACAGCAGCAAAACGAGAAACGGAGACGTTACAAAACGATCAGTACAGCAGCAAAACGAGAAACGGACACGTTACAAAACGAACAGACAGCAGCAAAACAAGAACGGACACGTTGAAGAAAACATACGACAGCAGCAAAACGAGAATGGACAGTTTACAAACGATATAGTACAGCAGCAAAACAAGAAATGGACACGTTACAAAACGATATGTACAGCAGCAAAACGAGAAAGGACACGTTACAAAACGAACAGTACAGCAGCAAACGAAGAAACGACACGTTTACAAAACGATACAGTACAGCAGCAAAACAAGGAAAAACGGACACGTTGATGAAAGCAATACAGTAAGAAGCAAACAGAAAGAAACGGACACGTTACAAAACGATACAGTACAGCAGCAAAACGAGAAAACGGACACGTTCAAAACGACACAGTACAGCAGCAAAACAGAAACGGACACGTTCATGAAACATATACAGACAGCAGCAAAACGAGAAACGGACACGTTACAAACGTACAGTACAGCAGCAAAACGAGAAACGGAACGTTACAAAACGAACGTACAGCAGCAAAACAAGAAGGACACTTGATGAAACAATACAGTACAGCAGCAAAACGAGAAGGACACGTTACAAGAAAGTACAGCAGCAAACGAGAACGGACACGTTACAAAACGATATATACAGCAGCAAACGAGAAACGGCACGTACAAAACGATACAGTCGCAGCAAAACGAGAAACGGACACGTTACAACGATACAGTAGGCAACAGAAACGGACGTTACAAAACGTACAGTACAGCAGCAAACGAGAAACGGCACGTTACAAACGATACAGTCAGCAGCAAAACGAGAAACGGAACGTTACAAAACGATAATACAGCAGCAAAACGAGAACGGCACGTTACAAACGAATAGTACGCAGCAAAACGAGAAACGGACCGTTACAAACGATACAGTCAGCAGCAAAACGAGACGGACACGTTAAAAACGTACGTAAGCAGCAAAAGAGAAAGGACACGTTACAAAACGTACGTACAGCGCAACGAGAAACGGACACGTTACAAAACGATACAGTACAGCAGCAAACGAGAACGGCAGTTACAAAACGATACGTAAGCAGCAACGAGAAACGGACAGTTACAAACGATACAGTACAGCAGCAAACGGGAATGACACGTTATAAAACGAAACGTACAGCGCAAAACGAGAATGGATTGTCAAACGACACGACAGCAGCAAAACGAGAAATGACATATTATCAAACGACCAGTACAGAGCAAAACGAGAATGGGACTTATAAAACGACACAGTACAGCGCAACAGAAATGGACTATGTCAAACGAACAGTACAGCAGCAAACGAGAAATGGACATTTATCAAACGCAGTACAGCAGCAAGAATGGACATATACAAACGAAGTACAGCAGCAAAACGAGATGGCACGTTATAAGACACAGTACGCAGCAAACGAGAAATGACACGTTTATAACGACCGTACAGCAGCAAGAGAAACGGGACGTTAAAACGAACAGTACAGCAGCAAAACGAGAAATGACACGTTATAAACGATTAGTACAGCAGCAAGAAAATGGACACGTTATAAAACAACACAGTCAGCAGCAAAACAGAAATGGACACGTTATAAACGACACAGTCAGAGCAACGAGAATGGACACGTTGAAAAAAACACAGTACAGCAAACGAGAAAGGACACTCAAAACGATATGTACGCAGCAAACGAGAACGGACGTTATAAACGATCAGTACGCAGCAAAACAAGAAGAACGTTGAATGAAACATACGTACAGCAGAAAACGAGAAATGGACACGTTATAAAACGATATAGTACAGCAGCAAAACGAGAAATGGACACGTTATAAAACGATATCAGCAGCAAAACGAGAAACGGACACGTTGAATGAAAACAATACAGTACAGCAGCAAAACGAAATGGACACGTTACAAAACGATATAGTACAGCAGCAAAACGAGAAACGGACACGTTGAATGAAAACAATACAGTACAGCAGCAAAACGAGAAATGGACACGTTATAAAACGATATAGTACAGCAGCAAAACGAGAAATGGACACGTTACAAAACGATATAGTACAGCAGCAAAACAAGAAATGGACACGTTACAAAACGATACAGTACAGCAGCAAAACGAGAAATGGACACGTTATAAAACGATATAGTACAGCAGCAAAACGAGAAATGGACACGTTACAAAACGATATAGTACAGCAGCAAAACAAGAAATGGACACGTTACAAAACGATATAGTACAGCAGCAAAACAAGAAATGGACACGTTACAAAACGATATAGTACAGCAACAAAACGAGAAACGGACACGTTACAAAACGATACAGTACAGCAGCAAAACGAGAAACGGACACGTTACAAAACGATACAGTACAGCAGCAAAACAAGAAACGGACACGTTGAATGAAAACAATACCGTACAGCAGCAAAACAAGAAATGGACACGTTACAAAACGATATAGTACAGCAGCAAAACAAGAAATGGACACGTTACAAAACGATATAGTACAGCAGCAAAACGAGAAACGGACACGTTACAAAACGATACAGTACAGCAGCAAAACGAGAAACGGACACGTTACAAAACGATACAGTACAGCAGCAAAACAAGAAACGGACACATTGAATGAAAACAATACAGTACAGCAGCAAAACGAGAAACGGACACGTTACAAAACGATACAGTACAGCAGCAAAACGAGAAACGGACACGTTACAAAACGATACAGTACAGCAGCAAAACAAGAAACGGACACGTTGAATGAAAACAATACAGTACAGCACCAAAACGAGAAACGGACACGTTACAAAACGATACAGTACAGCAGCAAAACGAGAAACGGACACGTTACAAAAACGATACAGTACAGCAGCAAAACAAGAAACGGACACGTTGAATGAAAACAATACAGTACAGCAGCAAAACGAGAAACGGACACGTTACAAAACGATACAGTACAGCAGCAAAACGAGAAACGGACACGTTACAAAACGATATAGTACAGCAGCAAAACGAGAAACGGACACGTTACAAAACGATACAGTACAGCAGCAAAACGAGAAACGGACACGTTAAAAAACGATACAGTACAGCAGCAAAACGAGAAACGGACACGTTACAAAACGATACAGTACAGCAGCAAAACGAGAAACGGACACGTTACAAAACGATACAGTACAGCAACAAAACGAGAAACGGACACGTTACAAAACGATATAGTACAGCAGCAAAACGAGAAACGGACACGTTACAAAACGATATAGTACAGCAGCAAAACGAGAAACGGACACGTTACAAAACGATACAGTACAGCAGCAAAACGAGAAACGGACACGTTACAAAACGATATAGTACAGCAGCAAAACAAGAAATGGACACGTTACAAAAACGATATAGTACAGCAGCAAAACGAGAAACGGAGACGTTACAAAACGATACAGTACAGCAGCAAAACGAGAAACGGACACGTTTACAAAACGATACAGTACAGCAGCAAAACAAGAAACGGACACGTTGAATGAAAACAATACAGTACAGCAGCAAAACGAGAAATGGACACGTTACAAAACGATATAGTACAGCAGCAAAACAAGAAATGGACACGTTACAAAACGATATAGTACAGCAGCAAAACGAGAAACGGACACGTTACAAAACGATACAGTACAGCAGCAAAACGAGAAACGGACACGTTACAAAACGATACAGTACAGCAGCAAAACAAGAAACGGACACGTTGAATGAAAGCAATACAGTACAGAAGCAAAACGAGAAACGGACACGTTACAAAACGATACAGTACAGCAGCAAAACGAGAAACGGACACGTTACAAAACGACACAGTACAGCAGCAAAACAAGAAACGGACACGTTCAATGAAAACAATACAGTACAGCAGCAAAACGAGAAACGGACACGTTACAAAACGATACAGTACAGCAGCAAAACGAGAAACGGACACGTTACAAAACGATACAGTACAGCAGCAAAACAAGAAACGGACACGTTGAATGAAAACAATACAGTACAGCAGCAAAACGAGAAACGGACACGTTACAAAACGATACAGTACAGCAGCAAAACGAGAAACGGACACGTTACAAAACGATATAGTACAGCAGCAAAACGAGAAACGGACACGTTACAAAACGATACAGTACAGCAGCAAAACGAGAAACGGACACGTTACAAAACGATACAGTACAGCAGCAAAACGAGAAACGGACACGTTACAAAACGATACAGTACAGCAGCAAAACGAGAAACGGACACGTTACAAAACGATACAGTACAGCAGCAAAACGAGAAACGGACACGTTACAAAACGATACAGTACAGCAGCAAAACGAGAAACGGACACGTTACAAACGATAAGTACAGCAGCAAAACGAGAAACGGACACGTTACAAAACGATACAGTACAGCAGCAAAACGAGAAACGGACACGTTACAAAACGATACAGTACAGCAGCAAAACGAGAAACGGACACGTTACAAACGATACAGTACAGCAGCAAAACGAGAAACGGACACGTTACAAAACGATACAGTACAGCAGCAAAACGAGAAACGGACACGTTACAAAACGATACAGTACAGCAGCAAAACGAGAAAGGACACGTTACAAAACGATACAGTACAGCAGCAAAACGGGAAATGGACACGTTATAAACGAAACAGTACAGCAGCAAAACGAGAAATGGACATATTGTCAAACGACACAGTACAGCAGCAAAACGAGAAATGGACATATTATCAAACGACACAGTACAGCAGCAAAACGAGAAATGGCACTTTATAAAACGACACAGTACAGCAGCAAAACGAGAAATGGACATATTGTCAAACGACACAGTACAGCAGCAAAACGAGAAATGGACATATTATCAAACGACACAGTACAGCAGCAAAACGAGAAATGACATATTATCAAACGACAAAGTACAGCAGCAAAACGAGAAATGGGCACGTTATAAAACGACACAGTACAGCAGCAAAACGAGAAATGGACACGTTATATAACGACACAGTACAGCAGCAAAACGAGAAACGGAGACGTTATAAAACGACACAGTACAGAAGCAAAAAAATAAGAAGAAAAGAAATTGAAATGCTTCCAAACGACACTATGCAGAACCAACATGAGAAGCGGAATCATTTCTAAACGACTTAGTACGGCAGCAAAACGAGAAATTGCCCTATTTTTAAACGTCACAGTACAGCAGCAAAACGAGAAATGACCATATTATCAAACAACAATAGTACAGCAGCAAAACGAGAAATGGCCATATTATCAAACGACACAGTACAGCAGCAAACGAGAAATGGCCATATTATCAAACGACACAGTACAGTAGCAAAACGAGAAATGGCCATATTATCAAACGACACAGTACAGCAGCAAAACGAGAAATGAACATATTATTATCAAACGACACAGTACAGCAGCAAAACGAGAAATGAACATATAATTATCAAACGACACAGTACAGCAGCAAAACGAGAAATGAACATAATAATTATCAAACGACACAGTACAGCAGCAAAACGAGAATGAACATATAATATCAAACGACACAGTACAGCAGCAAAACGAGAAATGAACATATAATTATCAAACGACACAGTACAGCAGCAAAACGAGAAATGAACATATAAT
>CM031616.1:34059646-34067146 GCA_018398815.1 Conus ventricosus | reverse complement strand
CACGCGCGTACATACAACCCCCCCCCCCCCCCCCCCCACCCCACACCCCACACAGAGGCATGATAGTAAAAGTTAAAGGTCAACTCAGTTTTATGCGTTTTCTACATGCCAGAAGGGCTGATTTTTCCGCCCCCCATATCCAGTTCCAGCCTACTGCCGTTTGTCTTCTCTCTGGATAGCCTCACCATCATATAACCTCCTGCAAGACGTAATTATTGGCATTTCTCTCAAATTTAAAAACGCACATATGGTATATCTTCATCTAGTCCCCTCTTCTCACTCTGTGCTTTAGGACAAGTCCAGCATATAGATGACTAACATTTAGAGAAGAAAAAAAAAAAAGAGGCAATTACGAAGTAAAACGTCCAATACGAAGGCAGGGACCACTCCACCAGGGGGGTGAAACCTATGGAACCACTTGATCACTCCGCGACAGAAGATCACGTCACACTCTAGGGGACTGACCAGTCCACTGTGTTACAGATCAGGCCAGTCACCAGTGCCCCCCCCCCCCCCCTCCCCTAACTTGGGGTCAGCCAGTGCCCCCTAGACTGGGGGCTGTCCGTTAAAGCTCGGTGGGATCTACAGCCCTGCTTTGCCGTGGCCAGGCTGAATTATTCTATAACAAGCTTGGCGCTCTTGTCTAAGCGATGGAGTGTTTGCCGCGAGCGCTTGAAGCGTTAGCGTTCTATAGCGACTCTAAAAAAAAATGGCTTGAAAACAGAAACAAAATGGGGCGATTGTAATTGGATTCCGTTCATTGTGGTATTATTTTGGTCATCTTTGATAAGGTCACGGTCTAATTTATGATTTTTCAACCCGTTTCCATCATGTTACTGTTTTGAGTTATTTTACATGGGAAAAGAATGATCACTAACCCAAAAGTACATGATTTACCTCCCCCGTTGACGAAGCTGAGCCATTAGAAACGTCGTTACTGACAAGCAGAGGACTCTTCTCAAACTTTAAACAAGACAATAGCCCAGGAACCCGGCTACATTTCTGACCCAAAGGACTTCGCTAGATAAATCGTCCCCAACGTGATCTTTTCACGGGGTGAAAAATTTTCCAAAGACACCACAAAAGAGGCAACGCAAGACGGGTAACTTCACTGGCTTTTTTCGTGCAAACATGTTTTCTGACTCTGGGCCGGCTTCGATGACTTTGGCTTGAACAACTCTTGTTATGACAACGACAAACAACTGAAATAACAAAAGCTGCTTCAATGTAAGACGCCCCAGTGACCGATTCGCAAAATTCTATTCCATAGATAGCTCAAAGCCACCACCACTCACTGTCCAGTCCACTACATCTTTTTGCAAGATAGGGTCAGCTGAGTAAAGACGGTTTTATTGGAAATTGGGACTTTCGTTCTTGGGGTGCAGAATATCTGGAAAGTTTAATTAACCTGTCATTGGCGCATGCGCCCAACGTTTCATATGTCTGTACATATATTAAAAAGCAACAGCAACAAACAAACAAACACACATGTATGGTATGGCAGACATTGTGCGTTTAGGGCCGGTATGACACTGTGGGTAGGCATGTACCCGTTTCAGCAGCACACAAAATAACGAATGTCTGCAATGGTGCCAGAACCAGAAGGGCCGTGGGGGGGGGGGGGGGGTAGGGAAGGAACCCCCCACTCCGAAAATATTTGGAGGGAGGAGGGTAATGGGACTGACTGCCTTTTGTTCTTTCCCTACCACCCTCCCTCTTCCTCAATAATTGAAGAAAAGAAAAGAAAGAAAATGATGGGCACATCCCTTTCCCTTTCCTAACTCTACAGGAATTTAAAAGATAAGAGAACGATCCCTCTGAATATTTAGGGGAGAAAATGAGAGTCCCCCCCCCCCCCTCGCGCGCGCGCCCACAACACACACACACACACACACACACCATCCCCCCCCCCCCACACACACACACACATACGCGTACACACAACACACACACACACACACACACACACACACACACACACACACACACACACACACACACACAACGCTTTCTCCCCTTCTCCCCCCCACCCACCTCATTGGTGCTTTTTCAGTAGAGGCTGCCCCCTCCCCTCCCCCCCCCCTCCACCCTGTCCCCCACTGCAAACTTTCTTACGAATCCGCTGATCTTAAACCAAAGATGCGGAAGGGAAAAGATCAGTATTGTTACGTTTTGCTAATTGGAGTCCCTTTGTGCACACTGTAGGTTTTTTGTCTCTTCCTTTCAATCTGATTGGCGCCGGGTCTGCCTCCTGATCTCGGATTGGCTGTCTGGTTATCACACGTCACTACCGATAGTGTCAAAAGGTCAAGTTCCATTCACAAACACTTTGGTTTGCTCAGGTAGTAGGCTGGCCTCACTGAACAGTGCCCAAGAAGACGCTGACATATATGCATAATGTAGAAGTCAGCACCGGTCATCGAACAAGTCATCCGCCCAGAAATGGTAAGTCATCTGCACGAGCAAACAGAACCCCGACGAAGTGGAATAGTGTCATTAAAATCGAACCAAGATACCGATCCTTCTGTCTCCACGTCTTTGCGTCTCAACGCATGGCTAATAACTATTACATCAGATATCTATACAAAGAGAACGCGACCGAGCACGCACAAAAAGACATAACTGTGGGCCCTATCCTTACTATTTCGGCAACGCGTTCGTCAACGTTGTGGCTGTACACCAAAAAATGAATGCACCAAGGACTTGCTTAAGGGGTCGAGTATTCATAGACTGATACAATTAATTATTATTTTTTTTTGAATACTTGTTGTGTCCGAAAGTTGATTCTTCTCGTTGTCCTTCATATGGCCATCAAGGTACAAGCCAGGTGGTTCCAGGCAGATTAAAATCAAAGGAATCTGGAGTCTGGAGACCCCAGACTGAGACACCACATGTTCACAAAATTCTACATCGGCGAGTCTCAGTTCCACAGTACAGCCCCAATGACAGTAGAACACTTCCTGCAGGACTGTCCCACACATGAAAAGCTAACAGCAGAGACCTGGCCTGCCAACACACCGATGACGGAAAAAGCTTTATGGATCTCTGGAGGGCCTCCGCCGTACAGCAGCCTTCGTCAATGTCTCTGGGATTCCTGTCTGAGTGAACGAAGAAGAAGAAAAAAACCAAAGGAATAGGACTATTTGGGAGAGGACCGCCTGCCGCAAAGTAATGGTCACGGGTGAGCGGGAAGATCTGATATATGACGTCAGTTGAGGGAATGCGATGTGTTTGAAGATTGTGAATGATGTCTTTGGCGTAAAAAAGAAAAAAAAGTGAAATGATACGTGGGGGGTTGTTCTTTTGATTAATGATCAGTTTGATATCAAATGCTGGGTCAGACTTATAATCGGCCTCAAAACGCTTACATGGATTATAATCGTGGTTTGGTGCGAAATTCTAATTGTGGCGTGTGGCCTGTTTGTCTCTCTATACACGATCTCTGGCCATAACTACCGAACTCTCACCTGAGAAGTCGCAAAGAAACACCACTCACCACTCACCAAACTCGCAAGCCTCTCGCCTCTGCGTGTATGAAAAGGCAGTTCTAGTTCGGCTCCCCACCACAACCAGTAGGACGACGAATCTTATATAGGGAGGTAGACAACTCCAACAAGAGCATTACCAAAATAGTTTGGAGAGGAGTGTAGGTTATGCCCCTTTGATTTGCCTTGGCCACGCTTTGTATGTATAAGATCTTTGACGTAATACGTCAACACATCCATACGTCACAGATATACGTCTGCGCTGATGTGTGCGCGCACGTGTGTTTGGAGGGGTGTGGGGGAGGGGTGTGTGGGCGTGTGTGTGTGTGTGTGTGTGTTTTCTCTTGAATTAGGTGGGAGTCGTGATCCTCGAAATGATACACATGCACGTATGGGTTCCATGCCGCGCAAGTAACAAACCACTAATACGTCCACCACCACTACTACCGAGTGGTGTGCCTATGGCTACCATTAAATCTCATACTGCCACGCACATTAAACAAATGACACTGGAAATTAACCGAAAGGTGTGCATGAGGTACTGCCCACATGGTGTGCCAAAAAGGGCAAAGAAAACATATTTAGTGATGATTGAAGGAACGGGACATTTTCCGATTTGGGGCGACCCACAACAACAAAATTCAGGCTTGGAGTCACGGTATGCTGTGGAAATAATAGAAAGGTTAGATGGTGTGACAAAACCAGTGTGAAAGTGTGTGTGTGTGTTGTGTGTGTATGGGTGGTTGTGTGGTGTGTGTGTGTTGTGATGTGTGTGTGTGATGGTGTGGTGTGTGTGTGTGTGTGTGTGGTGGTGTGGTGTGTGTGTGTGTATACATGTGTGGGTGTGTGTGTGTGTGTGTGTGTGTGTGTGTGTGTGTGTGTGCGCGCGCGCGCGTGCGTGTGTGTGGATAAAGTCCAACTAGTGCAGAAATTTCGTGGTGGACAAAACAATTGTACCGGCAGTGCATGGGAAGTTCAGCTTACTTGAGCAACACACAGAATTTGCGAGTAGAGAGAAAAATAATCATAGATTATTTAAAAGAAAACCAGTTGTGAGAAATGTGATACGAAAACTTTCCTCGCATCAAAATGATATACTGTCTGAACATTGAATTTTGTACTCTTTTTGGGAGGTACCTGTATTTTTGTTGGTGGTAGCAGAATTTGGCTACTTAAGAAAAGACAGGATTATGGTTTTACATTTTACAGTTTACGTACCATGTACACATTGTATTGTACAGTAGTTTAACTGACCAACCTGAATTTAAGATATATGGTATTCAGTTGTATGACATTACCACTTATCGTCCTTTAAGTTGTCCGTCACATTTGGATCAACATCACGCCGTCTTTATCATTCAATTATTTTTTTTCTACGGCAGATCCATCACCATGCATGTACAGGTCATCTGCGTGTGAGATGCTGATATGCCTAAATAGTGAAAAACTCAGCAAGGCAATCGCATTTAACGACAATTTAATCTAAAATGTGTTTTAGTAGCCATGACCGTGACAATACCACGATATCTTTCAGTTTGGTTGCTTCATACGTTTATTTATATATGATATATATATATATATATACATTTTTTTTACAGTTGCAGAATTAATCGTCCTCTCTCTCTCTCTCTCTCTCTCTCTCTCTCTCTCTCTCTCTCTCTCTCTCTCTCTCTCTCTCTCTCGGTGTGTCAATGTTTCTGTTTTTACGTCTGTCTGTCATAGATGATAATTATTAGACAATAAGCAGCTTACAATGTTTGCTCGCTGGAGCGGTTTTAACCTGTAGGGTCTGATGTTTCAGTTTTGTGTTACGTGGTAAGACTGTGATGCTCCCATCGCGCACAAACACTTTTTCCTATCATAGAACTAAAGAACCGATGAGTGTTGGCAGGATGAATGCCTTGAATCTCGTACGCGTGTATGCAAGTGAATGTGTGTGTGTGGTGGGGGGTGGGGGGGGGGGAGGGGAGGGTGTGGATGTGTTGTGTGTGTGTGTGCGTGTGTTGTGGCGTGCGTGGTGTGTGTGTGTGTGTGTGTGTGTGTGTGTGTGTGTGTGTGTGTGGTGGTGCGTGCGTGCGTGGTGCGTGCGTGGTGTGAGTGTTTTGTCGTAGTGTGGAATGGTGTGTGTGTGAGTGTGTGTTGTGTGTTTGTGTGCTGTGTGTTTGTGTGTTGTGTGTTGTTGTGTGTAAGAGACAGATCCGTGATGGGCAGAACGTTCTTCATTCGAAATCAGGAACGCTTACTGCTTCTGTAATTAGCGCATGTTCATACAAGATTTGTCTCCCGTTAAGTCTTTCTCTCTCTCTCTCTCTCTGAACCACTCCTCTCTGTCTTCTCTTCTCTCTCGATTCTCTTCTTCTCTCAACGATTTAATTTACAATGAGTTGAAAGATATCCTTCATATCAATTTTGTTGTGCAATGTACCGTACTGGTTTAAAACACGGCAGATGTCAAATGACAGATTACCCAAGAAGATTATGCTCTGCTCTGGTATCTTGATAATCGAGGAAAGACCATTGGGCCAACAGTTAGATCATGTTTGTTTAGATATGGATTTGGATTTGTGTGGCTGGAGCAAGGTGTGGGTGATGTCATTGAATTTTTGTGTGTCTTTCGGCAGAGATTAATGATTGTAGATGGCAAGAATGGAGTGTACACGTGAATGAATTGATAGGTTTTCTGTATATAGAACTTTCGTGTGGCTCTCTACCTAGATGCATGGATCTTGACAGGCATTAGAAATAAAACTATAATAACTAACCGCCCAGAGAACGTGGACAAACGAGTCACAAGACAAACCACAACGCGTTTCGACCTCTTAGGTCTTCCTCGGGTGATACATAAACGAATAAAACAACGAAAATTCCCTAAGCGATCTGAAGCGATCAAAGCTAAGTGAATTTTCGTTGTTTTATTCGTTTATGTATCACCCGAGGAAGACCTAAGAGGTCGAAACGCGTTGTGGTTGTCTTGTGACTCGTTTGTCCACGTTCTCTGGGCGGTTCGCTAACATTTATTTAAGATTTGTTTAGATTTCCGCCTGCAGTCGTCTCGCTTTGCAACTAGATCCATAATAACTAAGTAAATGGATTTGGCATTTTTCGTTGCTTCGTCAAAACTTTTACATTACTCATAGGTATAGAACCCATAGGCCACAAGACTTGATTTGTAAAGTGTGTAAAGTTGCTGTCCAAAACGAAATGCACTTGTTATAATGTTGTCCATTTTACAACAGCATAAGAGAAAATTCGTTGCCCATAAGTTCTCTCATAATCCAAACTGTTTTCGTTTATCTCTCTTGTTGGCCTCAACGAACAGTAATACAGTCAGAAAATTAACACTTTATATTAATCAAGCGTTTAAAGCGCGGCATATTGCTATAACCTGAATGGATATTTATGTATTTGTATGTAATGGTATTTATTTTTGTTCCCTCTTCCAAAGAGGGCCTTGGACTTATGGAATAAAGATTTCATTTCATTTAATTCTCTCTCTCTCTCTCTCTCTCTCTCTCTCTCTCGTTATAGAATGGTCTCTTTGACAAATTCATGATTAAAGTCAGGTGGCAAAATTACAAGTCTATTTTTGTTTCTTGAATTAAAAGGGACATAATTATGTAATCCTCCAATCATGGCGACTGTCTATTATGCTCCCTTATTTGTAGAGCGGACAGATCGCGGACGTGGTCCGATCAACTCTCTTTCGAATTCTCTGTCCTGCGTATGTTGGATCAGAACAGGCGCCACCGAACACCACCGAAGTGGCTCGGCAGCAGTGCAGTCTTTCTTCCGGTGAGTAGCCTCTTGACGACTTGACACTGACTGCTCCCTGTAAATTGCCGATGCCAGGGCTGCGGCGGGCCGGGTCAGGATGTGGCTGTGGACAGTGGGTCGGAATGAGCGGCATGGGCACAATGCTACTGAGGTGGCACAGGAGATGGGACAAAAAAAAATCAGTAGACATTATGCCCTGGACTTTTTCGATACAAATAGCTCTCCTTCTGGAGGTTCTATG
>CM031616.1:34052146-34054646 GCA_018398815.1 Conus ventricosus | reverse complement strand
TCAGTTCCTGAACAATGTGCGTGTAGGTGCCCGCAGTGAGCCGGGATGGACTTGGAGATTCAGTTCAAAGTGACTGAGCAGTGTGAATCTCTGTAAAAACAACGAGGGCCTCTAAAGTACACTTTTACCACAGCATCAAACCACTCACTGTTAACATGTACACAAAAATCCTCAACCTTGACGGCATATACCCTGCAGCAGAGGCGACCATCCCCAGCCAGGCGGGTCCCCGGGTGGCGGAGAGGGGGCTGCCCCCCCCCCCCCCCCCCAGATATGAGGGTCAGCTGCGATATAAGTCAGGCTTGCCTGGTCGAATGAGCAGTCCCGGACCAAATGGCGATGTTCCGAGCAGGATGGGGTGGGACAATAGGTGGCACTGTTATCTCCACTGAAATGCCCCATAATGTCCAATGACAGGAGCATCATACGATCAAGAGCCGCGCTAGAACCTCTTAGCCCTGGGGAGGACACCCCGTGAACAAACCATCTTCCGCTATGGAAAAACTGGTGGGTAAACTGGACTCGTCAGCCTAGTAAAGCAACCAGTCTAGGAGAGCGTTCACTCTGATGTAACAAGAAGCCGAAGTCGGGTGTGCTGGTGCTGACTTGTCAGGGGGTAAACGGCAGCAAAACGGATCTCCACTCATATGACAGACCACCGACTGTGTATATTGGACACCCAGCTCTTTATTCTACCCAGGTTTGTTGTTGTTGTTGCTGTTGTCGTTGTTGTTGTTGATGATGATGTTGTTGTTGTTGTTGTTGTTGTTCTCCTTCTTCTACTACTACTATGCTACTACTACCACCACCACCACCACCACCACCACCACACTACTACTACTACTACTACTACTACTACTACTACTACTACTACTACTACTACTACTACTCAGACAGGAACCTCAGAGGCACTGATGAAGGCTGCTGTACGGTGGAGGCCTTCCAGAGGTCCACGGAGCTCCTCCCTCGTCGATGTGCTGGCAGGCAAGGTCTCCACTCTCAGCCTTTTATGTGTGGGACAGTCCTGCAGGCAGTGTTCCACAGTCATTGGGGCTGTGCCTCACGGGCACCCTGCAGACTCGCCAATGTGGACTTTTGTGAACATGACTGTGCACCCCAGTTGGATGTCTATGTTTGCACGAAGATTCTCTCCAGTTCGAATCTACTTCTTTTCATTTACTCCTCCCATGGCGTTGTCAGCTACTTTTTACTCCCCCCATGGCGTTGTCAGCTACTTTTTACTCCCCCCATGGCGTTGTCAGCTTTTTGCACAAAGACTTTTGTTGTCTGCAGCTCCTTCAAGCTGCCAAACAACTTCCCTGCCACTACTGCCCCCCCCCCACCCCTTCACCCCTCCCCCCTCACCTCTATCACCCGACCAAGAATGTTGCTTTAGAAAACAATAGTGCAATGCATTGATAGTATCTATTCCGTTTCTTCCCCTTTCCTGACTTTTTTTTTAATGAAGCGTTATTAATGCGTCGGCTAAAAGGCGTTACGAACACCGTTGACACTTTTCCGCCTGGACAGAGGAACTCATAGTGACTGGTTGAATGACACATGCAGTAAAGGGAAATAAATGGTACCCTGTCCGAATGACACATGTACCAGTCAGTAGTAGACAGATATCTACTATAGAACTGTCTGAATGAATGGACGAAGCAAAGAATGGTAAGAGATAGTGTATAGTCTATAGTAGCGCACTGAATGGCGCGCAAAGCTGAGAACATGACATATAATGTGCAGTGTGAGCGCCTGAATGACACACCTTGCGAAGAATGGAAGGAGTGTATGGTAGTAGTGTCCTGCGTGACACGTGTAGCAAAGAGGGGTTGATAGTTTCGGTTTCATCAAGGAGGCGTCACCGCGTGCGGACTAGTCCATATACGCTCCACCACATCCGCTAAGTTTTGAGACCACACTACGGATGATTTGAAGCTGATGGATAAATGAATTAACAACTAGGATGATGAATTGAAGAAGAGGGTCTCGTGGCTACGACTCAGGGGGAGAAGTGTAGAGACGCACTGTCTGAATGACAAATGGGGCAACAAAGGGGTAAATAAAAGTGAAGCGCAGCACCATCTGAACGACCCATGTAGCAAGGAAAGACTGACACATGTAGCACAGAAAGGGGTAGATAGAAGCGTGAAGAAGCATTGACTGAATGACACATGTAGCACAGAAAGGGGTAGATAGAAGCGTGAAGAAGCATTGACTGAATGACACATGTAGCACAGAAAGGGGTAGATAGAAGCGTGAAGAAGCATTGACTGAATGACACATGTAGCACAGAAAGGGGTAGATAGAAGCGTGAAGAAGCATTGACTGAATGACACATGTAGCACAGAAAGGGTAGATAGAAGCGTGAAGAAGCATTGACTGAATGACACATGTAGCACAGAAAGGGGTAGATAGAAGCGTGAAGAAGCATTGACTGAATGACACATGTAGCACAGAAAGGGGTAGATAGAAGCGTGAAGAAGCATTGACTGAATGA
>CM031616.1:34027146-34047146 GCA_018398815.1 Conus ventricosus | reverse complement strand
TTCTGGGGCCAACGGAAAACCTTGAAGTCATCATCATTCTGTGTCTGTGGTCACGTGCAAAAGGGAATGTCCACGGGCCCGGTGGGTATCAATAACTCATGAGCTGGAAGGAGCTTTAGAATAGGAGAGGCATCATTGCACACACATAGAGAATGATAGTCGTACTTTATGACAATGATAAGGATAATGATGAAATGAATCATGACAATGATGATGATCAAAACAACAGAAAACAAGGAAAAGGACATGCAGGTATATACATAACTCTTACCGAATGACAAACGCAAACACATAGACACAATACATGCAGGTATGCACACAGATATACGGAAAAAGCTCAAATATGCGCATGCGAAAATGCGCACGCCTGCGCGCGCGTACAACACATACAAACACGCGCGCGCGCGCGCGCGCACGCACACACACAGACTCTCTCTCTCATTCTTCTCTCTCTCTCTCACTCTCTCTCTCTCTCTCGTTCACACACACCACACACACACACACACACACACACACACACACACACACACACACACACACACACACACTCACTCTCTCTCTCCTCTCTCTCTCTCTCTCTCTCGCTCACACACACAACACACACACACACACACACACACACACACACACACACACACAACACACACACACACACACACACACACACACTCTCTCTCTCTCTGTCTCTCTCTCTCTCGCTCACACACACACACACACACACACACACACACACACACACACACACACACACACACACACACACACACACACACACACACACACACACAACCATCGATCCTTCAGCAAGCCATTTAGGTGTTGAAGAAGTAGACAGCTGTTCAAAATCCAGTTCAACTTTGGATTCTTACACCGCTTTCGACATTTTGTATTGTCTTGAGTAACACGCCATCTTGAAGAGGGCGCCATTCTGAGTATACTGTATCATGCGCCAAGATCCACTTGTGCGGCTGCCAAGTCAGGAATAAGTCAGGAAGAAAATGAAACACTATAGAATAATTGGAACTTGCTTTATGAGAAAAAGGACACTTGCATGTTCTGTGCGTAATAGACACCAAAGACTGATAAGTTTGAAACAATGATCTGTCTGTCTATCTGCGTCTTTATGAGAAAAAGGACACTTGCATGTTCTGTACCTAATAGACACCAAAGACTGATAAGTTTGAAACAATGATCTGTCTGTCTGTCTGTCTTCCTGTGTGTCTGTCTCTTGGCCTCTCTCTCTCTCTCTCTCTCTCTCTCTCTCTCTCTCTCTCTCTCTCTCTCTCTCTCTTCTCTTAGAATGTCTGTGTCTGTCTATCATAGTGTCTGCTTGCCTCTCTGTTTATGTCTCTGTCCCTGTCTCTGTATGTCTGTAGATATAAATATAGACATGTATGTCTAAAGTCACAAAGGAAAATAAAAGGTCATTCTGTCTACCAAAACGCTTCTGATTTATTTAAGTATATACCTTGTGGTTTTCAGCTTACAGCAAATGATGAGTATAACAGAATATTTTCCAGACACGCCTAGACATGAACGATCATTTGTCTGTTTTACCAACAGCAAGAGAAATTAGGGATGTCGAAGAAATTACCAAGAGAGACAAAAACAGAAAGGAACAATGCGCTTGGATCCTTCAGACGTGGTTCGCCATTAGGCTCGATGTTCAGTTATATCGGTATTTCTTCTGCATTCATCTATCCTTCAAATACGAGCCTGGATATTCTGCGGAAGTAGAAATGCTGGCTCACGTGTACAAGCCACATTCTAAGTGCACAACTATCGTTTCTGTCTTGCGATAGAAATCTGTCATGTTCAGCCGTTCAGCCAGCACTCGATTGCCCCACGTTTCGTACATAAATATTCAGGTCTGCTACCACGTTTTTGTGTCTGAATAGGAAAGGTATTAATTCTGGAGACGACTACGTGGCAAACAGGTCGTGTGATACAATCCCAACAGTAAATTAACATTTGCAGCCATAGCAGATCCCACTGAAAGAAGAAAAAAATCAGCGGATACGCAAAAACCCGATTTATTTCCATGAAGCCTAACACTGTGAAGCTGGCTGCACACAATTCATTTGAATGAAGAATGCTGAATGATCGGTTACAGACGCATTGCTGTAAAGAGGAACACTGAAATATGGGCTCCTAAATTATTGAAAAAGATCGCGAATGTGGTTCCAAATACATTGAATAAGGACCATAGAAGGTGGCTCCGTTCACATCGTTTTACAAACGCACAGCGACATCCTCTTCAGATATATAGGTATGACTAACAACATCGAGAAATTCGCTCAAGATGCAAGGCTCTTCCTAAGCGAAGCTGATAAACTGGCTCAGTGTACATTGCTCTAATACTGAGAAAAAAACTCCTGGCTGCAGTAACATTAATTTGACAAAGAATGTTAGAAACTAGCTCCAAATCCATTGCGGTAATGTAGAACACGAAGAAATTGGTTTCGAGTACAACGCGTAAATGAAGGACACTAAACAAAACTGGCTACATTAGTCTACCAACAAAAAAACCCACACTGAGAAACAGACTCCAGTTATATTGCGTCAATGAAGAACGCCGAGACATTTGGCCCAGATCTGTTGCTTTCCTGAAGACCGCTATGAAAGTCACTCCAGATGTAGACTGCCGCGTGACAACCACTGTGTTACTAACTCCAGATGAATGGCTTTTATGAAAAACAACAAGTCCTTAGCTTTAGATACACTGCTTACATAAAATACCCACTGACGAACGGGTTCAAGAAAAAAGAAAAAGAAAAAAGAAAGCAGGTCGAAACGCGTTGCGTTGCTTTAATGAAGAACACTGAAATGATTGACTCTAAATGTTTTACTGTTATGAAAGAACACCAGAAACAACTGGTTACAAAGGCATTGCTTTAACGAATGATACCAAACTATTGGTTATCCATACATTGCCGTTAGTGAGGAAAACCAAGAAATGGACTCTCCAGATATGGTGCTTTAAAGAAGACCACCAAGGAATCGGTTCCAGGTATGCTGCTTTCATGAAAAGGCTACATATGTATTGCTTCAATGTAGAAATCACTGTGTAACGGATTTAGATATGGTGCGTTAAGTCCGAACTCTGTGAAACTGGCTCTAAATATATTACTTCAATGCAGATCAATATGAAACTGGCTCTAAATATATTACTTCAATACAGATCACTGTGAAACTGACTCTAGAAAGATTGCTTTGATGCAAAAGATTGTGAAACTGGCTCTGTACATATCATTTTAATGCATAACCTTTGAAACTGGCTCCAAATGGTTTGCTTCAATATGGAAGACTGTGAAATGGGCTCTGTACATATTACTTTAATGCAGAATACTTGAAACTGATTCCAAACATACTGCTTTAAGGCTGTGCACTATAAAATCAACTCTAAATATAACAGTAAACAAGTGGGGAACTTTGCTCCCATAAGAAAACCTAACACAGAGTAACTTTTATTCAAGACTGGCACAGCCTTTTAAACTTGAATAAAGTCAGACAAATACATAGACGAACAATCTAATAGTGGGGGGAAAAACAAACGCAGGCCAACAACTGAACTGTCTTCATAAAATTGATTGGTAAAGATTTGGACTTAAGGAGGGGGGGGGGGGGGGGGGGGTAGAGTTTGAAGATGGAGAAGTTACTCTGTGTAGGTTTTCTTATGGGAGCAAACGTTGCCCCACTTGTTTACTGTTTATCGTTTACTGTTCCCTCCTCATTTTCATTTCCAACTCTAAATATGTTAATTCAATGCAGAACACTGTGAAACTGGCTGTGGATAGATTGCTTTAAGGTGGAACACAGTGAAATTTGATATAGATATGTTGTAATCTACTAAAGTGAAAGATCGCACATAGCTTCTGTCTGCTGCTCCTTCTGGAAGTGCCGACTCCACCATGTTGGATTGTACGGTAAGACGTTGTACACCTGAAGGCGGAGTAGGATACCGAAGTGTTCATCTTTTTCTTACCAGCTGAATGTGACTGACTGTGAAGGACAGAAAACCAAAACGTGGTAAAATGCTGGAAAGACCTGCAGCGAAAGAATGAGCAACTCCCCCCCCCCCCCCCCCGGGAGAAAACCAGGGGAAAAAATCCTTAAAAGTTCATCTTACACTGCCATCTTGCAGATTTGTTCAGTTGATTAGGGCACCCCGAGTTCGAACAAGGAAATTTGCGAGTGTAAGTCCGGGTATACGCATTGAAACTTGTCTCCTCTCTCACCGTCCGAAAGTCTTATTGCACTGCTAGTGTCAGTTTAGTATAAGGCGAGTCTCCTTCCGCAGTCCCATCATCGCTCCTGACTGTCGTTATCACCTGACACTGGTGTGGATATTAAACTTGAACGGCACCAGACTGACCAGTCCGTTTCACGACTGGGGCTCAGACAAGTTGGATGTCGTTGACATCCTGTGTTTATTGTCATGCGCATTGGCGACCAGGAAGTCATGAATAAATCATGGTGAAAAGAACAACCATGGAGGGAGGGTAACATGAGCGAGTCCATGGACAGGTTGCACACAGCGGCATTTCACCTTTTTTGACATGTGGAATGGAGAGTTCTTTATGCAGTAGAGGAAAGAGAGTAAATGTGTGAAGGGAAATACGAGAGAGAGAAGAGAGAGAGAGAGAGAGAGAGAGAGAGAGGAGAGAGAGAGAGAGAGGGGAGGAGAGAGAAGAGAGAGAGAGAGAGAGAGAGAGAGAGAGAGAGAGAGAGAGAAAGAAGACAGACAGACAGACAGACACAGGCAGACAGACACAGCAGACAGACAAACAGACAGACAGACAGACACAGGCAGACAGACAAACAGACAGACAGACAGACAGACACAGAGAGACACAGACGGCATATGAGAAATCGTGATACTGCCTTCAGCATTGTCATGCTGCAGATCAACAGATCATCTTGCTAAGTCGTCACTATAAGACCTGGTGTACATAAATCTTGCTCACAAGGCTGTTTCTGCTGCCAGATACTTATGAAGATGTGTAGAAACAGGCAAAAGCATTGGATAAATAATGCAGACGTTATGGTACATTCTCAGCTGAGACAATGTCAGGCTGACATGACTCTGAGAGACTGACAGATATCTCCCTGTACAAACACACCACTTAATGAGAGAGACATGGTATCCAGTGACATCAGTTTCGGGGTGTAAAATCTCTCTCTCTCTCTCTCCCTCTCTCTCTCTCTCTCTCTCTCTCTCTCTCTCTCTCTCTCTCTCTCTCAGATTGAAGTGAGCACCGTCCTCATTATACTGCCATGGGCCATGATCCCTTTCTGCGGCTGTGAGGTCATGAATGATTTAGCAGGAGAAGGAACACTTCAGAGTAATTGCAGCCCTCTGTCTCACGCCTTTCGTGCGAAAAAAAGGACATTTACATGTCCTGTATCTAATGGACACCAAAGACTGAGAAGTCTGAAACAACGATCTGTCCGTCTGCCTGTCTGTCTTTCTATGGGTTTGGCTCTTGGTCCTCTCTCTCTCTCTCTCTCTCTCTCTCTCTCTCTCTCTTGCACTGGCATATACGCAGAAGAGAGAGAGAGAGAGAAGAGGAGAGAGCATAAATATGCATGTAATGGAACGCAATCACACACACACAACACAATAATCAACACACAAACACACGCACACACACACGCACAACAGACAGACAGACAGACAGACAACAGACACACAACGCACACACACACACACACACCACACACACACACACACACACACACACACACACACACACACACACACACACACACGCGCGCGCGCGCGCGCGCTCACACACACACACACACACACACACACACACACACACACACACACACACACACACACACACACACACAACACAGGTCTGCGAGCACGTGCATTCGCGAACATGCCAATACACATGTATGTATACACAAATGCACATTCACAAACACACCCACTTATACCCTCTCTCTCTCTCTCTCTCTCTCTCTCTCTCTCTCTCTCTCTCTCTCTCTCTCTCTCTCTCTCCCCTCTCTCTGTGTCTGTTACACACCCTCCCACCCACGCACCCATCAACAAACAAAGAACAACACACACACAACACACACACACAGCGCCTACACACACACACACATCCCTACACACAACACACACACACACACCACACACACACACACACACACACACACACACACACACACACACACACACACACCACTCTCTCTCTCTCTCTCTCTCTCTCTCTACACACACACACACACACACACACACACACACACACACACACACACACACACACACACACACACAACATGCATTGGTGTGCTCGCACATGCGCACCCCTACTGCACTCACGCCCATGCGCACACAGAATCTGACACCACCTCACGCACCACCTAATTCAAGTAACACGCATGGAAGAGAAAACGGCAAATCACATCATAAATCCCCACCCACCCCCACCTGCTGTCGTGACTTGGGACACAAACCTGGTCAACGCTGTCGACATCCTGTGTTTACTGTCATGCACCTCGGCCTCTGAGAAGTCATGAATAATGAACGAGGAAACGTGGATCTTCCTGAAATCACGGGTGTGTGTCCGTTCACTACTTAACGATGCAGTGCCATTCTCCCCTCTCTGACCTCTAGGATGGGAGAATACGTATTGCCATTACAAGACGGACAGCGTTTCTTACGCATGGAGGGAAGGGGACGACGAACTGATTGGAGAGGAGGAGAAGAAAGCAGAGAATAAAGAAAGGGAATCGGTACTATACAGGCAATAGGAGAAATAAACAAGAATGACAAGAGAGAGAGAGAGAGAGAGAGAGAAGAGAGAGAGAGAGAGAAGAGAGAGAGAGAGAGAGAGAGAGAGGTGTCAGATTGTTACAACAGGAGAAATAAACAAGAATGACAACACAGAGGAGAGACGCTTGACGCTTTGACGCTTTGATGTTTATTGCCTTCAGCGAAGTTAGCCATAAAGGCAAGGGGGTTCCACACATAGTTTTAGAAATCGCATCATTCATAAATCATAACAAATAATAATCATGATAGAAAACAATACAGTCAAAACAAATATTACAAAGTTTTTTTTGCGTATTAATGTTGCCGGGCATCTTATACACGTTCATAAGGAGTGACATAAAACTAAACAAAACACGTAAAATATACTATCTTCTCTTCCCTATCGCACCCTGCCACCCTCCACCCCCACCCCGTCCCCCTCCTCGCCGCCCCCCCCCCACCCTACCCCCTCCACACTTGCCTTTTCCTATCTTGACCCACCAATCTCCTTCCTTTGACCCTCACTCTCTTACCCTCCCCTCAGTCCTAACTGACAACACTCCACGCATACAAGAGAACCAAAAAGAGCACACGCTCACTCACACGCATACGTCGCACAAACACCGCTCTCCTAGCTTGTCCACCCCCCCCCCCCTTGCCCACCCCTCCCCCCCTTCATAATATAACTGTTCTCTCACTCCTCGCGCCGCTCCCTCACCCCCCCCCCCTCTCCATCTCCGCACGCCCCCCTCCCCCTCCCACCCGCCCTCCCCCTTCCCCCACGCCCACCAACCCTCTCAAACGCACGCACACTTGGCCTACAGCATTCGGACCATCCAATGACTATAGACTTAGTTATTTAATTATTAGGTTCTAGTTTCTTATTTCTTATTTTCATAGCTTCCACTATATATTTAGCAAAGGCAACAATGGTTGAATTATCATTTGTTTAAAAGATCCCTTATACCATTTATTGATGGCTGGATATGAATCATATTAAAGAAGGAGTATTTACGACGAATGTCTGAGAACTGTTGACACTGAAAATAAAGTGTACTTCATCTTCAACATTCTGACCACACAATACACAGTTTGTGACTTCTCTATCCATACACCAGTGTTTTGCAATACCTAAGCCGTGTACTCTTAATCTAAACCTTGTCAGTGCTTCTCTCATTCTTTTGTTTGTAATTAAAGTTAAATACTTCTCTGGTTCAAACACAGATTTAAATGAATAATACCATGAGTATTTATCACTAGTTTCAATCTCTGAGTGCCATTTTTGCTTGTAGCATGATATAACCTGTCCTTGAATTCTGATATAAACCCCTCTTCAATTCCGACGTCTTGGCATAGCCATACTATTCCAAAGCCATTTCTATTAAAATATTCTTTACTCTCGAAGCCCAGTTACAACTATCTGTTCTAGCCGCATTAGCATCATCTCATAAGCTTGTCTACATATTCTATTCATCGGCAGTCTAACCAATCGGACCCAGTACTTAACGCATTTTATTGCTGTTCTGACAGATAGCGGATATCTTCCTGTTTCTCCATAAACCATTTTGTTGGAAGAGTGCAATGGAAGTCCCAAAAATCGCTTGATAGCAAAAGTATGAACTTTTTCTATTTCTGTTACATCTTCGAGCCCCCAGATTTCTGCTGCATAAGTTAAGATGGGTTCAATTTGGGCATCAAACAGTTTCCAGAATAGAAAGGGATCAATCGTACGTAATCTTCGAAACGATCTCAGGATCTCCATAACTCCCTTCTTACCTTTCTTACTCATTTCAAGCAAAGAAGCACTCGTACTTAATTTTGTGGTAAATACCAGACCTAGGTATTTGTACGTATTTGTTACCTTTAATGCTTCACTTCCGTACACCCATCTTTCCCTTACTCCAAGGTAGCCTCCTTTACGAAAAACCACTACATTAGTTTTATCTAAATTAACCTCTAAACGCAATCTATCTGCTTCTTTTTTAAGATTGTTTAGCTGATTTTGTAGGCCTATGACTGTATCTGATAGCAAGATTACGTCATCTGCAAAGAGCAGCAGAAATACTCGATAGATCCTGGTACCATCTGAATCCCGTGCTTACCCTTCCTAATTAATTCCAGGGCCAATTCATTGATAAAAAAAGTAAACATTATCGGACTGAGTATGCACCCTTGTTTTACGCCTCTCGGGCAGTCGAAGAAGTCTGAATACGAATGTTTGTCTCTGACACAAGCTTTTACCGAGTTGTAAACACCTTTTAGAGCGTTATACAACTTTCCATCAACACCAGTTTTACGTAATACAGACCATAAAACGTTTCTGTTCACAGTGTCAAAAGCTTTTCTAAAATCAACGAAAGCTACATAGAGTTTTGTATTTTTTTGCTAGATATTTATGGACAATAGTGTACAGAGTAAAAATATGATCAACTGTACTATAACCTACTCTAAACCCAGCCTGTTCTTCTGCTAGTTTTCCTTCTTGTTCTGCCCACTGAGTGAGCCTCTTATTTAGAATGCGTGTGTCACTTTGCTGACGACACTTGTTGGACTATACCACGTTAATTATCAGGTACATTAACTCCTTCTTGTGATTGGAACTATTATAGATTTGCACCATTCTGCCGGAAAGGTACCCTGTTCAAAAATCAGAGAGAGAGAGAGAGAGAGAGAGAGAAGAGAGAGAGGAGAGGAGAGAGAGATGAGGATAGAGAGAGAGAGGAGGAGGTTGTCACATTGTTACAACCCTTGGGCCCGTGCATCAAATCGGAACTGCAGGGCCAGTTGAGTCCCACTGCAGAATGTCGTGGAGATAAAGCACAGAGAGCCTGGTTCAACCCACATATAACATAATGACAACGCAGGAGGACACTGGAGAATATACCAAAGGCAATAATACACAATCCCTGGACAAAGGCACAGAAACTCTATGTCAAGAGAAGTTTACCCCGGCCAGCCAGGAACAACCACAACACTTAGCTACAGAGACTTGTTCCAACTGGAAACACACACACACACACACACTCTCCAAACACACACACACACACACACACACACACACACACCACCACACACACACATCACTCACGACACACACACCACCACGACACACGCACGCACGCACAGCACACACGCACTCACTCTGTCTCCCACACACACATACTCACGGACACACACACACACACACACATACTCACGTACAGACACACCACACACACACACACACACACACACACACACACACACCACACACAATCGCGCGCGCGCGCGCGGAATTTGGCGCCCTCTCACATCACCCAGCAGCGTAATAACCACAGGAAGAGAAAACTCCAAATCACTCAATAGGTCCCCGCGTCGCCGTGAACCGCTTACGTGACTGGATTACAGACGTGTTCAAAGTCGTCGACGAGAGTGAGAACGTTGCGGTTTCTGTGTAACAAAGGAGATGATGTTACTATTTTTGACGCAAGGAAAACAATAACTAAGTGGAAATAGAAAAGATTAGCTTTGTGACGTTGGTATTTTGAAAACAACAACAAAAAAACATCATTAATTTGTTTATGGTTTTTAATGGCAAGTAGCTGAATCAGAAACTAGAAAGCTTACACATTTTTAGTGGGTTTTTTTATTCTCTTATCCACGTCTCTTTTAGTTAATGAATTCAATACTATGTCATGGAACATGATTCGTCCAATTTTGTAAACCTGTTCGGGATTGGGCCACGCACCTTCTTTCAGATACCTCTGGCGACAGCCTGTGTTTACTGCCATGCGTTCTGGCTGGTGAGAAATCATGAATTGTATATCTATGACCAAGGGGGCATGTTGCGGCACACACAAGCGTCTCCATTCGTCATTGACGATATGGTGCTGCTATCCACCTCCTACACATGGATGGCAAATTCATGCTGCAATAGAGAGAGAGAGGGGATGAAGTGTGTGATAAGGAAATGGGTGGAAGTGGGGTTGAGGAGGGGGGGGGGGGGGGCGTTGAAGGGATTGGAATTTGGGGATAATTGAAGAGGGGAAGGGATACATTAGAAGGCTTAGAAGGAATGAAAAAGACGAAAACACACACACACACCACACACACACACACACAACACACCAAGACAGAGAGAGAGAGAGAGAGAGAGAGAGAGAGAGGAGAGAGAGAGAGAGAGAGAGAGAGAGAGTAGAGAGAGAGAGAGAGAGAGAGAGAGAGAGAGAGAGAGAGAGAGAGAGAGAGAGTTCTTTAATAGTCTGTTCACACTTGGTGATATTAGACTTTATTAAAAAAAAAAAGAAGGAACGAGGAGAAGGGGAGAGTTTATAAAAAAAAATCTATTGACTTGATGCATGGAAAGCACTTTTGCTATGCGCACAATTTCTGGTTTGTGGCTTATTGTTTTGATAGAATCATGTACAGTCGCATCCACATTCGATTCCTTATATAATGAAGTTAATATTGAGCAGTGAAAAAGAATATGGTCCACTGATAGAAGGCTGGAACAATCGCAAGCTACATTTTGGGGAAAATTTGGTTTTCCACGAATTCAGTCGAAACTTGTATGTTAAAGATGACAAACATAGAGAGAGAGAGAGAGAGAGAGAGAGAGAGAGAGAGAGAGAGGAGAGAGAGAGAGAGAGAGAGAGAGAGAAAGAGTGTGTGTGTGTGTGTGTGGGGGGGGGGGGGGGGGGCATTTACCACTATTCCATGTCGTCCAATAGACGACGTTTACTCCAGATGACCTCGTAAACCACTACCCATCCTTCAGCACTGCTGTGTCTGGGGCCAACAGAAAACCTTGAAGTCATCACCATCCAGTGTCTGTAGTCATGTGAAAAAGGGAATGTCCACGGCCAGGTGGCTATCAATAACTCATGAGCTGGAAGCAGCTTTATACTGGAAGACATGTCATGGCACACACATACAGAAAATTGGTGATAACCTTATAATAATGATAATGATGATAGTGAATCACGATAATGATGATGTAAAAAAAACAGATCCTAAGAAAATGAATATGTATGTATGTGCATGATGTGTACAGAATAAACAAATGCAAATACATTGACACAACACACGCAGATACGCACGCAAACACTCAAAAACATGCACGCACACATTCGCACACACACACACACACACACACACCACACACACACACACACACACACACACACACACACTACAACACAACTACACACACACACACACACACACACACTACATCACACACACTCATCACACACACACACATATATTATTATTTTATACTGTTTGCTAATGCTTTTAGTTTTTAAGATTTTTTCTCTCCACACTTTTTTGTTCATGTAAATACCAACTTCCTGGCTGCTTTGGGGTGCTGTTGATTCTTTTGAAACCCTTGGTGTCATGAGAACCCACAGAATTATGGCTTGTGTGTCTCTATTGCCCAGCAAGACACAATCAGCCCTGTCTCCTGAAGTCGATCCAGCGACGAAAGGCTAGGAGCAGGCAATACAAATAGATGTGCCTTCGAGGAGGAGTACAATGGCTCCCTCAGGCAGCTAGTGAAGGGTTTCTCATATTTATAATATATTCCCCCCATTTTTTCATTTTTTTTAATTCAAATCTTTGCCAAGTCATTACAATAATGACTGAAGAATTGTTAACCTGCACTTGTTTTCTCCCACTATTTAATTGTTCAGCAGTATATATATATATATATATATATATATATATATATATATATATATATATATATATATATATATATATTATATATTCGCGTGCACGCGCACCCATACATATTCACATGCACACATTATGTGCACACTCGCAATCACTCCCGTACACATTCACCGTTTTTCCTTTTTTGGGTCCGATATCACGCATAGTGGATAGACGTTAAAATGAAGGACACACACACACACACGCACACCGCACACACACACACACACACACACACACCGTCGATCCTTCAGCCAGCCATTTAGGTGCTGAGGAAGGAGTCAGTAGTTCATAATCCAGATCACCTTTGGATCCCCACACCGCTGTCCAGCGTCTTCCATTGTGTTGACTACGTGCCAGCTTGAAGAGGGCGCCATCCTGATTATACTGGCACGCGCCAGGATCCACTTCTGCGGCTGCCAACTCATGAATAAGTCAGGAGGAGAAGGAAACACTTCAGAGTAATTGGAGCTCGCTTCCTCACACCTTTTTTTTTGAAGGGGGGGGGGGGGGGGGGGGGAGAAAGGACGTTTACATGCCTGAACCTGACAGGCACCATAGTGCGCCGACTCTGAAACGAAATCCCCCCCCCCTCTCTCTCTCTCTCTCTCTCTTCTCTCTCTCTTTTCTCTCTCTCTCTCTGTCTCTCTGTCTCTCTCTCCACAACTGAAACGTCTTCCAGCAAAGCATATGCGCCTAAAAAACAGAGCTCTTCGGAAAACAAACAACTGTGTGTTCAACAAAGCACATTGCGCGTAACAGAACAACACACTCTGAACAAAACGCATCTTTTCTCAATGAAACAAAACGCTCTCCTTACATGATTATTCACAATCCGGAAAACGGCGAAGCATGAAATGACAAGAGTCATGGACAATTGTGCCATCACAAAGGCATCACAGACACGAAGGAACAAACTGACAACCCAGCGGCAAGAGCTTGAGCCGTATTTACCAAGTATCTGAGCTTTGGAAGAAAGATTAGTTATGTCTCTCAGGGGGTGAAAGGCTTCACAACTCACGTATACGCATTGTTGTGTGAGGACGAGAACTGTTGCCTAGTGGGTGTGAGGGTTTGGGAGGCGTTGGGGAACAAACAGTAAGAAGAATGAATGCGCTACAAGAAGCTCTGATAATGTTGCTTAATTAATCAAGGGTGGAGCACATGCGTAGAGCCTCTGATAATGTTGCTATAATTAATACAAGGGGGAGCACCCACCTAAAAACCCCGGGGAGGGCAAGAGGGAAAAGTGGGGAAGGAAAAAGTTTCCCCCGGAAAAGAAACGAGGGCATTTTTGAAGTAAGCAGGTTTGCGGGCCCCAGAAAACGGGGGAAAGACGGGGATAAAAAGCTGCCCCTGCATAAGATGATGCTGATGAATTTTCTGTACACTTGTAAAATCAACCCCCCCCCCCCCCCCCCCCTACACACTTTTTGTGACTGGACTCATTTGCCCCCATACATCATGAACGTGGATACAACTTTTTTGGGAGACTATTTAAGCTGTTTTCCCCTTCCTTTCCCCCCAAAATTTCCTTTCCCTACCACCAGACACTACATTACAACAACAACTGCACTCAAACGAAGTGGGAGTGAAATAGACTTCGATTATAGTGTGATACCCCCAACGGGTTTTAAAACGATTCAACCTCCCAATTTGGGAACCCGAAGAAAAAAGCAGGGGTTGAACTCCTTTTTTTGCCCTTTCCTGAAAAGACCTGCCCCTTGCAGTTGCTTTCCCGCTCGGTTTGCTTGGCAGCGCTTTTAAATCTCACTTCCCCTGCTTCAATGTGCAGAAACAGAAACGAAACCACAGAAGGGCGAGTTGGCCACGGAGTAATGTATTTTCCTACCCAAACCTGACCCCAATAGGGCCTTTCCCCTTTCCGCTGTTCCCCAATACATGCACCACGATGTAGGGAAAGCACACATGTCAACTTTCCAACAGCGGGGGGGATTAAGGGGTTTCGATCTAAGCAGTACCTGTGTTGCACTTTTATTACGACATTTTTTTTTCTAGCGTAAACCAACTCTTCCCTCTCTTTCTCTCCCCTCTCTCCCCTCCTCTCCCCCCTCTCTCTCCTCTCCTCCTACCGTCGGGGTCTGTCGTCTACTGTCTGTCTTTTCCTCCTCCCCTTCTCTTCTCTTCTCTTTCTCTCTCTCTCCTCTTCTTTCTTCTTCTCTTTTTTTCCCTCCTCTCTTTTTCTCCTCTCTCTTTCTCTTCTTCCCCCTCTTTCCCTCTTCTCTCTTCTCCCCTTTGCGCCCTTGTCGCGTTCTCTGCCTTCCTTTTCCCCCTTTTTTTCCCAAATTTACTGACGATTTTTCTGGGGTTGTTTACCCTATAAACTTTTATTTGTTACGAGATCTTCAGCTTTCAAAAAATTTACCCTTTGTTTTTTTTTCTTCCTCCCTCTCCTTACACACACACACACACACCACACCCCACAAAACACACACACACACACCCAAACCCACACAGAATACAAAACAGACCCATACAGAAGGCACCACACACAACACACACACACACAACCCCACACACACCCCCACCCCAACACACACAACAAACACCACCCCTCCGAGTACATAAATGCACTCTCTATCTCGTCCTCCCTCTTTTCTCATTCATTTCTCTGGATGCTTTTTTTCTGTTGTTGTCTGTTGTTTGTCTATCCTTGTCTGTTGCCTGCCTGTCCCTCCGCCTCCCTTCGTCTGTCCATTCTCTCCCATCCCCCCAACTCCTCTTACATTTTGTTGTCTCTGTTCTCCCGGTTATTCTGAACAATCACTTATTTTTTTTTCATCATCAAAAACCTAAAAACAGGCCCCAAAAAAAAAAATTGCGCAGAATGAGGTTTTGGACGGGGAAAAAAGTTGGTTTGCGCTTGGCCCTCGAATCTTCATCGAGCTGTGTTTACACATCATCCATAAAATCTAATTCTCCTTCTTCTCCTCTTCTCTCTCTCTCTCTCTTCTCTCTCAAATGACAAAAAAAATGTTTCAGCCCAAAATATTGCATGTTCCTTTTTCAAATAGTAGGACATTTGTCTTCATAAAAATAAATTTATGCGAATGAGGGGCCCCCCTCCCCCCCCCCCCCCCCCCTCCACCCCCCCCCTTTCTCCCAATACATGCCCGTTCTGTTTCCGCCCCCTGTCGTCTACTTTCTCGTGCCCCTGTTTTGGTTTTTGGGATTTTTCTTTGTCCCCCTTCTTGCGTCTACTGCCATTGTCTGACTCTCTCCTGTCTGCCCTTTTCTTCACCCCCCCCCCCCCCCCCTTCTGTTCTGTCTTTTCGTCGTCTTTTGTCTTGTTTGTCTGTCTTCTCTCCCCCCTCTTCTCTCTTTTCCTTCTCTCCCCCTCCCCCATTCTCTTTAAGTCCGCTGAAAAATCACTTCCCCACAAATTTCAAACATTTCCGATCCTGTCTCGACTAAGTTCTTTTGGTATCAAACATGAAAGAATCATCGAAACTACGTTTTTCTTGTGCAAACGTTTCCTGCGGCGTTTTTTTTGGGGAAAACACTACAAAAACCCATTTGTGAAAAAGAAAAAAAACCTTTTTTCGAATTTTGTTCATTTGCCCCCTTCGAGGGGCAAGGGCCCTATAGGGAAAATAAACATTAAATCTCCCCTTCCTTCTTCTTTCTTCTCTCTCTCTCTCTCTCTCCCCTCTCCTCTCTCTGTCTGTCGTCTGTCTGCCCTTCTTCCCCTTCCCCCCTCTCTCTCCCCCCCCCCTTTTCCCTCTCTCTCCCCCCTCTCTCTCTCTTCCTTTCCCTCCCTCCCTCCCCTCTCTCTCTCTCTCTTTTTCTCTCTTCTTTCTCCTCTCTCTCTCTTCTCTCTCTCTCTCTGCACAAGGGCATACTGAGGCGGAAGGGTTTTGCCTCTACGTGCGACGTTTGTGCTTTCTCCCTCACACATGCATCGGGAAGCTTGCTTGCTTCAGCATACTGATTAAAGGGGGGGAAAAAAATCATGGCCCTAATTTTTTTTCGTGGGTTTATCGGCATTCTGTGAGTTTTTTGGGTGGGTTGGGGTTGTTTGTGTTGTGTTGTGTTTTTTGTGGTGCGTGCGTTCGCGTGCGTGTTTGGTGGGCGTGCGTGCGTCATGCGGGTGTGGGGTTGTGGGTTTGGTGTGTGTGTGTGTGTGTGTGTGTGTGTGTGTGGGTGTGAATTTTTCCCGATCGTTGAGGCTTAAATCCATTTTCACATCATCTTGAGACGGATTTTTTTTTAACAGAGAGACAGAGACAGAGAAAGAAGAGAGAGAGTGAGAAGAGAAAAAGAAAAGAGGACAACGAAGAGAGAGAGAGAGAAGGAGAGAGAGAGAGAGAGAGAGAAGAGAGAGAGAGATGAGAGGAGAGAGAGAGAAACTTTAAGAGAGCCAAAATTGATTCACAAATTCTTTTTCCCCCTCAGTTGCCCCTCCGAGAAAAAAACAACAACAAAAACCAAAAACCCAAACAACAACAACAACAAACACAACATAAATGCCTAAGCAAAAACTCATCTGGCATCTTCTTCGGGGTGATCAATATCGAAGAAAGAGATTCCCCGAGACACAAACCAAAGACTGGGATCAAGAACTGTAAACAATAGGGACTCTTCGTTTGGAGAAATTTTTAAGGATCATTTTCAGTCATCTTTAAAAACTTTGGGGCTAAACTTCACATTGATTTGATAACATCTCAAAAAGAGCCTGTCCCCCCCCCCCCCCCTCTCTCTCTCTTTCTGTACCACCCCCACCTCTTTTCCCCCCAAAGTCTTTTTTTCGTTTTTTGTGTCCCGTATCCCTTTTGTCTTTTTCCAGAATAGGGCCGAAACCATCTTTTTTAAGGGGAAAAGCAGGCGGAACAGTAAAAAAAAACAGTAAACAAATGGGGGTAACGTTTGCTCCCCTAAAAAAAACCAACACAGATAAATTTTTTCAAGACTGGCCCCGCCTGTTTAAACTTGAAAAAAGTCAACAAAAACATAGAGAACAACAAAGGGGGGGAAAACCGGCCCGAGCAGGAATACAAAATCTCCTTAAAAGGGGTTACGTGGGTTCCCCATGCGCATGAAGGGTTTCTTTTTGTTAATTTTTTAAATTTTATGTTCCCATTTCTCCATCTTTAAAACCCCCCCCCCCCCCCCCTTTAAATCCAAACTTTTCCCAAAATTACTTTAAAAAGTTGAGTTGTTTACCTGCGCATGTTTTTTCCCCCCCATTAATTGTTCGTCTTTTTATTTTTTCTACCTTTATTTTAAGTTAAAAAGGCTTGGGGGCTTTAATAAAAGTTACTCTGGTTAGGTTTTTTCATGGGGGGAAAAAAACCCCACTTTTTACTGTTAAACTTTAGCTGTTAAAAAATGTTTTTGGCAGGGGTCTGGGGCATTTCCCCTTTCTTTGTCAATCGATTTGTTTTTCACAGAGGGGAGGGAAAAAAGAAAGGAGAGAAGGGGAGGGGGAAGAGGAGAGGGGGGGGAGGGGAGACCACACCAACACCCAAAAAACACACAAAAAAACAAAACAAAAAAAAAAAAAGAAGAAAAAAGGGAGAAAAAAAAAAAAAGAAGGAAGAAGAAAAAGAAAGAGAGAAAGAGAGAGAGGGAGAGAGAAGAAGAGAGAGAGAAGAGAAAAAGAGAAGAAAAGAGAGAAGAGAAGAAGTTTGGGGGGTGGGGGGTGTGGTTTGTGGTGGGGTGCGTGCGGGGGTGCGGCCGGGGGCACGTGCGGCGGGTGCGGGATGGGGTGTGGTGTATGTGAAGAGAGCGAGAGACAGAGGTGAAGCAAGAGCGAGAGAACCCCGAAAATTCAGACAGACACGACACAGAGGAGAGATACAAAAAAACAGACACAACTGCAAAAACAAGCAAAGAAACAGACAAACCAACCCTCCAAAAACCCAACCAACAAAAAAAAAAGCTGAGAATTAAAAAAAGGAAAAACAAAGACAGGCAGAAAAAAGGGGCAAAGACAGCGACCCCCGGAAAGCCGAGAGTGATTTTAATGGACACCCACACCAAATTAAAAGGGGTTTTAAAGAGGAAGGGGTGAGGAAATGGGGAGGGGGGGGGTGGGGTGGGCATCGGGGGGGGGGGGAGAGAGGTTTTTTGGGGGGGGAAGTGGGGGGGGGGGGAAGGTTAAAAAAAAAGGGGGAAATTTAAAAGGCGGATGTCTGGAAAACGGGAAACGGTGGGAACGCTAGGGGTTCCTTCCCTCGATGGAATCGATTTCCAGAAAAAGCGCTTTTCTGTCATTTGCGTTTTTATAATATATATATTATATATAAAAATATATATATATATTTTTATTAAATAATATAAATATATATATATATGCGTGGTTATGTTTTTATTGAGAACTTGATTTTTCACAATTTTATTTATTTTTTTATTTTGCACTTTTTCAGTTTAATTCTTTTTTTTTTTTTGTTCTATTAATCTCATTTTTAAATTTGTGGAATGTTTTTTTTGTGACACAAAAGGGGAAAAGGGGAGGGAGAGAGAGAGAGAGAGAAGGGAAAAAGAGAGAGAAGAAGAGAGAGAGAGAGGAAGATTTTCGCCCGGGCCTCCGCAAAGGGCCATTAGGGCTGGGAGCACTGAATAGCATATTTAGGGGAAATTTGTTTTCTTTTTAATGCAAATCGTGTTTTTTAAAAGCCCCCCCCTCCCCTTTTCTTTCTCTCTCCTCTCTCTCCTCTCTCTTCTCTTTCCCCTTTTCCCCTCTTCTCCCTCTCCCCGTTCGTGAGATTTTTATGGTTTTGTTTGAATGTCCATAAAGTACAACCCAAAACCCCCAAAATGTCCATTCATAATTTTATCGGGAGAAATAATTTTTTATTGTTTTCCCTCCTATAATATTTTAAAAGGGGAAAATATTTCCCCATCAGAAATGTTTTTTTTTTTTAAAAACTTTTTTATTTCATTTTTTATATCTTACATACATTCAAATAGAAAAGGATTAATTTCACCACATTCCTAATACATATATTCAAGTCAAATAGAAAGGAATTTAATTTAAAAAACAAAACAAAAAAACCAACAACAACAACAACAACACCAACAACAACACAGATACAACAACAACAAATGCACTTCGTTCTATTTTCTTTCTTTCCCATTGTTTACCTTGTCCCTCTTTTTTGTCATGTTCCTATATTCACTATTTGTCTATTATATATATACAGATTTATACATATATATATATACACACATATACACACACATACACACACACACACACACACACACACACCACATATATTATATATATATATTATATATATATATATATATATATATATATATATATATATATATATACATATATACAACAAACTAATAAATTCCAAGGATAAGTACCGCACCGTTCCAGCAACTTACAGAGCAGCTTGGTGTTGCAATGACTGCAAGAAATATTGAATTATAAACAAAGCTTGCTCTTATGTCTTAGATTGAAGAAATAGGGGGAGATACGCATTCATATCTGCAGTGGTAGATGATTCTGCCTAACTAACAGTATGTGCTTGAGTGGGTGAATGGGGAAAAAAAAATA
>CM031616.1:33987146-34014646 GCA_018398815.1 Conus ventricosus | reverse complement strand
TACTACTACTACTACTACTCCCGCAACTGCTACTACTACTACTACTACTGCCGCTGCTGCTGCTGTTTAGAAAGCGTTTTATTTTCACAGAAACAACCATAAACAACCGGTTCACGCCATTTTGCGCACAGGCATGTCATAACATAAAAGAACAGTGGCGGGGACACGCACACCAAAAGGGGAAATGAATCAGTTGGGGCCGGGGTTGGGGGGGGGGGGGGGAGAGAGTCTGGAGACCGCGTTGAAAAGACTCCTGCGTATGTGCAGGAATAGGGCAAGGAGGCACGGGGAAGGGGGGGGGGGGGGGGGGGGGGGGAGGGGGGAGGGGTGAGGAGGAGGGGGAAGGGGGGGGGGGCTTGGAGCGTGGTGGTGGCGGTGGCAGGATTAGAGAGTTGACAGGGGAGCTAAGAGACAGGACCAAAGGCTTTAATTTTCGTTTCTTCCACGTGTAGGATTTTTGTTTTCGTCAATTTTGTTTTCGAAGTTCATGTAGAATGATTGAAGGGGTGGAGTTAGGAAGGAGGGGTGGTGGTGGTGGAGGGGAGGGGGGAAGGGGGGGGGGGGGGGGGGGGGGGGCGGGGGGTGATAGTCGTTTGGTTCCCCTCTTCGAGTTTCTCTGCATGTTCTACTGATCTCACCGCCTTGATTACAAACTCGCAACGTGAGAGAGCCCTGGCCATGCTTAACGTGTCGATCGCCTTTTCTTCCATATCAACGTAAAAACCGGTGAGGAAAAAAAAAGATTATCGACGAGAGAGAGAGAGAGAGAGAGAGAGAGAGAGAGGGGGGGGGGGATGGGGTGGTGGGGTTAGGGTTGGGAGGGTGGAGGGGGATGGGAGAAGAAAGAAAACAAGGGTATCCAAAGCTCCACCTCTCCCTCCCCTTTCGGAAGTATTTCTATCTCGAGTTACGATTTCCCAGCATCCTCTCAGTGAACATCAGTTTTGGCATAGAAGCGCTCCTAAAAAACTCTTGAATGTCATGTAAAATATTAGACACAACACACACACACACACCCACCCACACCCACACACACACACACACACACACAACACCCAAGACACCGAGGGACTCTTACCTTCATTACAACGTGCCATTTCCACCTTCTAGTTAGCATTTCAATTTCATAAGACTGTTTGCTAAACTATAAACCTGTTTCTGGACTATTCTTTTATTTTTTGGATTTTATTAAGTGTGCGTGGTTATATATATATATCTATAAGATATTTATTTATATTATATATATATATAATTAGATATACACACACACACAGTTTATATGGTTTATATATATATATATATTATTATTTTTATAGTTTTATAAATATATATATATATATAATTTTCCCCATTTCCCACTCAAGCACATTACTGTTAGTTAGTTAGGTGACTTCATTACCACTGCAGATATGAATGGAGTATCTCACCCTATTTTTCAATCTAGTCATAAGAGCAAGCTTGTTTATAATTCATATTTCTTGCAGTCATTGCAACACAGCTGACTCTGTATGTTGCTTGGATCGTGCGGTTCTTATCTTGGGAATTTATTAGTTTGTTGATATTTAGTCCCTTGCGGATTCATTCAAGAAATTGGCCTCCGACTTGTGTCTTAGTGGATATCTTTTTAATTTTCTACTTTTCACAAGAAAAAATGTAGAAAACTTGTTTTGCTCTTTATGATTTTATTATGTTCTTAGATGCTCCTTTGGTTGGTTTTAACAAAACATTCTACGGTATTGCCAACACCTTTTCTGGGCTTGCATTCTTCTTAAATGAACCAGGCAGAGGAGTCAAATTACCACTTTTCCGCGATTGTCACTGAGAAGAACACTACGTTTCGAAATATCGGTATAAGACCAGGAGTATATTTTAGTGAGTTTCCCTCCCTATTGGGAGGATGTCTCACCACATGGAGTATATTACGCTTTGTGAGCTATTTTGAGAAGCATTTATTTTATTTTTACCCATTCACCCACTCAGCACATACTGTTAGTTTTTTTCAGGTAGCATCACCCTACCCCCCAGAATATGAATGCGTATCTCCCTATTTCTTAATATAAGAATAAGAGCAAGCTTTGGTTATAATTATTATTTCTTGCAGTCATTGTCAACCAAGCTGCTCCGTAAGTTGCTGGAACGGTGGCGGTACTTACCTTGGAATTATTAGTTTGTTGTTTATATATATATATATGATGTTCACTTGCGTCCATTGCGGGGTTTTCACCAAACGCAATTACATTGTCACGAAGTAAAATATGACTAATACGCGCAAATGGTAGGAATATGGACAATTCTTTCCAATACCACCCCGCTGACACATACGTACGCACGCGCGCGCTTGTCTGCGCGATGTGTGTGTGGTGTGAGTGCGTGCTAGTACAATATTATACGGAGAGGCAAAGAAACGCAATACCATTGTCAACTGACAATTTTATTGAAATGAATCAAACACACATCAAAGACAAATACGTGTGACAAAGTGACGACACGGTACATTAGTTTGCCTAGAAACAGTGTGCACATTCGCTGAGTGAAGCCCATTTAGGCGCGACTGACGGAATCACTGTCAATATCTGGGTGTCCCCACTTGACACGAACAATAGCTTGCAATCGTCGGGGCATTGAAGCGCACAAACGACGGATGATCGGATCGGTATCACGTTCCAGTGTTGCTGCAATGCTTGGCGTGAGCTCAGCAACGGTAGTTGGGGGATTCTGCTGACCGTGCACACGTGTCATGATCGTCCACCAAATGTTCCCAGGGATTCATGTCTGGGGACCACGGAGGGCCACTGCATGACTTCACATTGCTGTCCGAAGGAAATTTTCGTGTGAGAAACGGCTATGTGGGTTGGCATTGTCCTGCTGAAACACTAGTCTGTTGCCACCATGCTGTCTCCAGGAGGAAGAACTGGGCTCACGAACGGTGTAATTATAACGCCAGCTTGCCGTCTCAAGTTTGCCTGGCACAAAACCAAGCTCCGATCGAAAGTTGAGCTTTTTAGGACACCCTGACCATTACCCCTCCACCCCCATAAAACGATCTAGCTCACTGAACAGGGTTGCGCAAACCGTTCACCCCTGACGTCGATACACACGATCACGGCATCGGGAAGAAAGAGACATTGACCGGTATTTCATCAACAAAACACATTCCCCAAACCCTGTTCCCCAGAAAAGCCACCTGCGGCAGCATCGCTGGGTGCTAGTCGATGGCGATGGGTTAAGATCAGGACCTTGGTATGGTCGACGTGCCGTAGCCCTGCTGCTGCCAGACGGCCGACGCACGGTTACGGCCTGCTGATTGGTTCTTTCTCTAGTCCAATAGTGTTGTCGGGCTGTTTGTGCAGCTGGCGGGGAAAAACGATTCCGGAGGAGCTGCGTGAACAATGTAGCGGTCTGTCGTGCCGTCCCGTCACACGTTGGCCGCCTGGCGTGGACAGGGTCGTTTACACATCTCCAGTGTTTTTTGTGGCCGAGTCGCTAAGGGACGGGTGGGTTTTTATGGGTTGATGGTGTGTATATTGAAATGTTGTGCGGCCCTGATGTGAGCATTGAGTGCCCTCAGATGCCAATGGCTGATTTCTTGGTCTGTAGGTTAACCGGGCATGGTGGCGTACGCGTGTCGGTAAAACGCCATGTGTGTTTTTTTTAGGGTACAGTTCATGGGTGTTTGCATGCAATCACAGTATGCCTGTGTTGCACGTGTTTTGCAGCAGTTATCAGTAAAAATGATGTGTTGGAGTGGTTTAATCATGACGTCATGACCCAAAACACGGTGCCTGTCGATACAGATCGTCGGCATACACCATACGGGTGCTAGGGTTGCATGCCTGTGCATAATTCACATTATTTTGGCTGAGGAGACATTTTTCGGGGGACGAAATGTGGATTGGTTTTCATTGCCTCTCAGTATATGTTAATCGGACAGTTAAATGGTTTCAGTCAGTGTTGTGCGTGTGTTGTGGAAGATTGGTATACTGCTACAATTTCCGGTATCGTCACATTTTTACTTCTATGACAAAGTTATTCACCAAAAGTACAAAAATCCTGGATAGAAGAGTAGTTACGGAAGGTGTGGAGGGGGGGATGGGAAGGAGGGGGGGGGGGGGGGGGTGCGGAGGTGGAAACAACGTTTTTTTTTCTAACATTTGCACTCCGTTCACTACTGCCAGGGCATTTGCAAAAAATAAAAAAAGCACCAAAAACAACCCCAAAAGGCCCCAAACCCCACCCAACAACTAACATAAAGTTAAAAACTAAACACCTGGCAAGGAACGTTGTGTGTGTTAATTAGTTCTCAGTGACATCGAAGTCAGAGTGTGGGCTACAACATATTGTAAAGAGGGATGGGAGAAGAAGGGCCGGGGCAACGCCATAGGGTCTCGTGTTTGTCTCTCATTTTACTCTTTGATTTTTTTTCTTTTTGTTTGTAACGAAACTTGCCTCCATGACCAATTTCCACGGGACGTTTCCTCCGCTTAGCAGGTTCTTGGAGTCGAATCGCTCTATTTTTTCTGCATCATATACATGCAAACCAGGGAACGGGATGAGTGAGGGGGACGGGGTGGAGGGGGGAGGGATATAAACGTGCGAATTGTTGCTGGAAAGAATCCCCCCTTCCCCAAAATACTCGTCTCTGACACTGCTCGTCATTTTCTGACCAAAGCCAATTGTGAATAAATGGTTGATGGAGTGGAATGATAAGTGTGAGGAAACGAGACATGAAAAGGCAGAAATACGCTATCCCTCACCCCCCCTCCCCCTGCACGCACGCACGCAACGCACACGCACACACCACACACACACACACACACACCCACACACACACACGCATGCAGGCACGGAGAGAGCACGAGAAACGCACACGCACACGCATGCGCACGCTTGCACGCACGCACATACACACTCACTATACACACACTGGTTTCGAATATTCAAAAGTATTTCGAATCCGTTATAATCTACGGGTAGGGAGTTGCAGAGCCCTTGTTTTTGTGAGTGTGTTTTTGTGTGTGAGTGTGTGTGTGCTGTGTGTGTGTGTGTGTGGGTGTGTGTGGGTGTGTGTGCGTGTGTGTGTGTGCGCGTGTGCGTGGTGTGCGTGCGTGCGTGCGAGTGCGCGCGCGGGTATGTAGTGTGAGCGTGTGCGCGCGCGCGGCGTGCTGTGCGTGCGGAACGTGTGTGTGTGTGTGTGCGGTATTGTGCGCGCTCGCCGCTCGCGCGCGTGCATCCTATATGTGTGTGTATGTACGCGCGCGTGGTGTGTTCGGCTTTTGAGCATTCCGCCATGGAAAACACATGTGGCCGCTTTCCGAAATAAAAACCCCCCAAAAAAAAAACAAAAAAGGTGGCTATAACGGAACGGGCGAGGCGGGTGGTGGTGTGGGGAAAGGAGAGAGAGAGAGAGAGAGAGAGAGCCACCCAGCCCCCTCCGCTCCCTCAGCCCCCTACCCTCCAAATTCTAGACCCTTTTCCCTTTTGCAATGTGCTTCACGCCATATCTGTACTCTTTCAAGTCTGATTAAAACGTTGGCTTCCATTCGAAGTTGTAGAGGCGTTGGAATGCGTGAACGGGGATGAGAAAATGGAGTGTGGGCAGAGGAAGTGGAGATGATCATAATTATTCCTAAAACTTTGCGGTACCGTTCACATTTTACTTCTATGTGACAAAGTTCTTGAAATGCGCTCAAATCATTGAGTAAAAAGTTATGGTGAGGGGAAATAAGAGTGTGGGGTGGGGGAGGGGGGCGGGAGGAGGGGAGGCGTGGCGGAGGAGGTGGAAGCATACGGGTTAGTTTGAGGTTTCTTGCATTAGCACCAGTTCATGACTGCCATTAAAGAAACATACAACAACAACAAACAACAACAATAACAAACAAACCACCAAACCTGGTAAGTCACTGTTTGTGTGATAATTATGTCTTAGTAACATCGACGTTTGTGTTGTGAGCTACGTGTGTAAGCGGGTTGGGAGGAGAAGGGGGGGGGGGGGGGGGGGGAGTGAGCCAGCCATCCAGGGTCTTCGTTGTTTGTTCCTATTTATCTTTGATTATATATACACGATACACGTACAACGATAACGATTTTTATTTTCCTTCCATAGAATACAAGGAAAATTTGGTTTGTGGTGGCCCCATTATCAAAATTCACAATATTGCAACAACCTTAATAAACAAAGTATTATATTAACAATATTCCACTCTTTGCACTGGCTCAGTCATTCCTTGTCATTCATTTACCATTTGTGTCACTCTATTATATAAATACTAAACACAGGCACACACACACATCTACCACCCTTCTCCCCCACACCCACACACCAGTTTCACACACACACCACACAATACAGAATCACCACACACACACAACACACACACCGCCAAAACAAAATGTCATACCACAACACACAACACACCAAACACACAAACACACAGTGGTGCCCACATCACCACACAAACCACCATCAAATAATTCTTCTAACAACACTTAAATAAAACACTCCAACTGTACACAGAAAGCTCCAAGAAAGCCAAGGTTAAGTATAAAAAAGAAAGAAAACAAAAACATAGCACCATTCAAAAAGATCAATATTATTGCAAAATGTATAATTACGTAAACTGTAAAGTAACCGCAGAGTTAAATACAAATTCAGGATAAGATTTACTGCTACGTGAGATGTTTGAAGATGGGTGAGAGAGAGATGAGTGAGAGAAAGAGAGAAAGAGAGAGAGAGAGTGAGAGAGAAGAGCGAGAGAGAGGACCCGCAGGGAGATAGTCATAGGGGTTGAAAATTGAAAACAGACTGTATGAACATTTACTATGAAACAAACATTTCATTCTCTATTAAACCAAGTATGGGAATAAGTGAGCACAAAATTTCAATGCAGGAAAATTATATCACAAAAAGTATGGACTGTATAAACAGTAAAAATAATACAATCAAATAAAGATATTTTGTAGTAAAACATGGTGGATGGAGGGGGGGGGGGGGGGGGGGTCCTTCACCAAAACACACACCACACACACCACACACATATATATATATTATAATATTATTATATATTATATTTATATATATTATATATATATATATATATAATGTGAACACTTAATATATTTATTTTATAATTAAACATACACATACATATATACACATACCATATTACCAATATACATATACACATTCATTACATACATACACACACATACATTTACATATATACATACCCATAACATATATACATACATAAATAATATATATATAACCATATATATATTTATATACATATCATACACATACATGCATAACAATACCAAACATTACATCACATACATGCATACACACATACTATATTATATATATATATATATATATATATATATATATATTATATATATATACTCTTATTCATACATACATACATACATAATAATCCATATTATATATATATATATATATATATATTATATATATATATATATATATATATATATATTACATAACAACACATACACACTTACATCATATATAACACATACTACAATACCTATACATGTACCACTCGGCATACCACAACCATGTATATACCTACACACACATAAATACATCTACACACATACACATATATAATTATATAATTGTAACAATAAAACATGACATTCCCACAAATGCCCTTTTTGCACCATGCATGATATCACAGAAAAGGATGATTAATTTACAGTTAAAAAGATAATTAAGTATGTATAATTCAATGATTTAAAACACACACAACAAACCACCCACATCACAACACACACACACACACACTGTATAAAATTTGAACAGTAAAACATAAACATTCCCTAACGACATGTAGATAAGGAATAATTAAGAAACAACATTTCGATGCTGCAATGGACTCACTAAATGTATAATATCAAACAGGAAAAGACGAACAATAATGATTCATATAATTCTGGATAGAAAAGTAAAAGATCGCTTCAAAGGGGGGTGGTCCATCAAATTCACAACACCACACCCCCACACCAACACACCACACACACCAACACACTGTAAAACAGGGTCTTAAAATACTTAGGTAGGGGGGGTGAGGGGGGGCAACATACACACCTATGCACACATGCATGCATAACGGCGATACCCCCCCCCCCCCACACACACACAAACACCCAAACTCACACACCACAACCACAACAAACACACACACACACGCACGACACACAAACAACACACCACCACACACACACACACACACACACACCACACACACACCACACACACCCCCCCCCCCCCCCAAATAAAACCCACTCACCAACACACACACACAGAGGACACACGCAAGATCGCCTAGGGTCAGTATTTAAACCCGAAAACATCAGGCACACATTCTCCCTTCTTCATTACTCTTCATTTGAAGAGAGGTACGGCAGATGGAGAAGGAGTCCTCGTCGGTTGGTCCGGGCATGAACTTCAGGACCCGGGAAAGATTCTCTTCCTTGGGCTCTTGGGATGCTCAGACCTCGTGGAGTGGGTGGTGGTTGTTGTCGGATTCTTGTCCTGCTTCTTAATAGCCACACTGGGAACCACGAGCTCATGGGTACCAGCTCCTTCCCCCACGATGGAGGCTGCCTTGCTGACTACTTTCTCAGCCTGTCCATGTCTGTGTTCATGGCACTGCTGTGGGTAACACAGGTTGGTTGAAGGCCAATACACTCTGAATGGTCGGACTGGTAGTACAATGTGAGGATCTGTGGGCTGACACTCAAACTAGTCGCAGCTTTATCAGGAGAAAAGTCTCTGGTTTTGCCTTCTTGCACACTGCGTCTGCATTGGAGCCCAGTCTAGTTGTTGTCGTGAATGTACCTAAGTATTTGTAGTTACTCGACGGATTCCGACTGGCTCACCACTGATGTGACGGAGGGCCTCGGTGCTGGGCTTGTTCTTCTGAAGTCCACGGGACGATCTCGTTTGTCTTGGACACATTCAGTCAGATGATTTGTGCTGCCCAATATATATCTCTACTTATATATATAACACATATATATATATATATACATATATATATACACAAATATATATACATATCATATATACATATATATATATACATATATATATATACATAAATATATATATATATATATATTATAAATGTATATCTACACAAATATATATATATATTTTATATATTATTATATATTAATAATACACCCCATCCCACACACCATATATATTATATCTATTCTATATCCTATATATATATATATATATATACTATATATAAAATGTGTTGTTGTTTGTAAAGAATACCTTACTCATGAAATTTCCACGGTGATTTTCCTCGCATGCACGTTCTGAGGTTCGAAACGTCTAAACGTTTTATTTTTGTTTTGTTAAGTTTCGATTTTGTTATCAGAATCAAATACATGCAACACCATGGACCGGGCTCGTGAGGAGGGGGGGGGGGGGGGGGGGGGGTTAACCGAGCCCGAAATGTTGCAGGAAAGAATTATATGTAGCAGAGCATCGAACTGCTCGTCATGTTCTTATAAAAGAATGTGGAAATAAATTGTGGAAGAGTGGAATGATAGAATGTGAGGAAAAAGGAGACAAAGATAAAAGGCTAGCCGCAACCTCCTCCCACGCCCTTCCCCAACACAACACACACACACACACTGACTCTCAACAACAGCAGCACGCCACGCACGCACGCACGCACGCACGGCACCAACACCAACACAGGGACAGGAGAGAGAGAGAGAGAGAGAGAGTTGGAGCGAGGATGAGAGTGAGAGAGGAGAGAGGGAGTGAGAGAGAGAAGACAGACGGACAGACAGGACAAAAAAAAAATATGATAGAGAGGAGACAGGCAGAGAGACGGACCGATCCAGCAACGTCAAAGAGAAAAGAAAGACAAAGGAGAAATGGAGCGGATGATATGAGGAGAGGAAAGGACAAAGGAGAAGGAGGGAAGATTAGAATAGACCAAAAAAAAAAAAAAAAAAAAGTGAGAGGAAGGGGGTAAAGTTAGGGGCTAAGTGTCTAGAATATTGATGATGGCGGAAGCTGGGTCGATATTGCCATGTTGCATGCTGGGAGTGTCTCGGCGTTAGATCGCTTGCATGGAATAAATTGCTGCACTCAGTTGTAATGTGTCGGGGTTGGCAAATAGCAGTCACCTCTATGTCTTTGTTTATCTCTAGGTTGTCTGCGTTCTGCGTTTGCCTTTTTTTTTCTTCTTTTTTCACATTTTGTAGGGGTGTTCTTTTTCGATCTCTGTATTTTGTTGCTGTTTTTGTTGTTGTGTTTTAATCTGACTTAGCGATTGCGACATGTTCATTGGACTTACTGCCGTAATAAAGGCTCTTGCTGTTTGGAGAAGACAAGATTTTCATTCCTTCTCGCATTGATAACATATTTTTTCATCTCCAGGTTTGTACACAAAGAGCAGCAACCTGTTAAAGAAAAATAAAAGTAATATTGCCCCGTGACTTCAGATTAGTTCATTTGAAACGACAGGGAAACGATTAAAAGTTTTAGAAGCATCGAAATAAAGTGATAAGTAGTAACGAAAAGAACTTTTCAAAAGAAAATATTTAAAACACAAGTTAGCTCGTGTGAGTAAAAATACAAATCAATATTGATGGAATCGATGACATGTTCAGTGAAACGTTCCGTGCCTGTTGTTCTGGGGTGCTTTATGCCGAAAACATGAACAGACAATGTTACATTTCAGACAAAAAACAACCAACACCTTTTTATTTCTAACATGCACTTTTAAACATTACAATACATGGACACTGGATTAAAATGTAACGTCATAAGTCTCTTATCAAAAATATAATCCTGCAAAGTGCTCCGTCTGACTTGTTCTTAATATTTTTTTTTCCTTTCTCGCTTTATTTTGGTTTCTATCTGTCCAAATCGTTATTGACGAAAGCAGCGGAACAGAATCAAGAACATTGTGGTCATCACCCTCGAAAAAAGATTTTTTCTTGCATGGCATGCACGGCTAGATCACGCTAACGCATTGTCGGATTCAGCAGTTAAAAAAACCGCTTTAAACAGTGGGAAAGCAAGTCTGGAGTTCTCTTAAGCGTACGTTATTTTCCCCATGTTAAGGTTAATGATAGAAAGAACGTACTAAATAATTTGCCTCCAACTTAACTTTCGCTTCAATAAAGCGTTCTTCCTACAAAATTGATAAAAAAAATATCACACATGGAGCTTTGTGGAAAATTTCACAGTAATTAATGCATCGCAATAAACATTACTATCGTTCCCCTCGATACGTACTCATCTCTCCACGTCAATCCCTGGTTGTATTCAGACAGTGAATATGGAAAAGTAGTTATCATCGTATAACAAGGGTACTAATTATTCAATGGAACGGTTGTGAACCATAAGAAATACGTTCTCAGTGCAATGAAACCTTCCCAGTACGTTTACTCTCTCTCTCTCTCTCTTCTCTCTCTCTCTCTCTCTCTTCTCTCTCTCGCTCTCTGTTGTTCTGTACATCGCTGCATCACCTTCCTGTACCTCCCTATAATGGTGAGAGAGAGAGAGGAGGAGAGAGAGGGCGAGAGATATAGAGAGAGGAGGAGAAGAGAGGCAGAGAGGGGGAGAGAGAGAGAGAGAGAGAGGCGAGACCAGAATATTGATGAGGACGGTAGTCTGATGATGTTGATGCCATTGATTTATGCTGGCGTCATGTTATTGAGATTGCTCTGCATTGAGGGAAGTCTAGCCATCTCTAAATTTGGTCGACGTGATTCACTGTTCGAAAGAATTGTATCATTGTTCAGCCTTGACAGGCCTCCCAGACACCAATAATGTTCAAGGGAAATCCCACAAAAAAAAAGGGGAGGAGGGAAACTCCGCTGGAAGATAGATTCCTATGAAAAGCGCTCGTCATTTGGAAAGCGTTCGTCACTGATGTCCGTTTGACTCTTTGCGTTGGAGGATTTAAGAATTTTTGTGGGGGGGGAAAAAAAAATTAATGATTACAGCACATTACGCTCGTAACAAACAAAAGCGGCACCAACGGACAAAATAAAATGCTAACAACAACAGCTAGCTGCAGCAGCAGCGACGGACAACACTACAACAACAGAAACTCTACATAGGACGAGAAACTAGGGAGAACGTTACCCTCCTTCATAGGCTGACAGCTCGGGATCGGCCTTTGGCGGATCTGCTGGGATAAGGTCTTTGCTGATACATGCCTGGAAAGAGTAAATGTCTGTGTTTTTGGTTTTTTAACTAATATAAGAAATACCACTAAGAGTCAATGTTTAATTTCGCAATAAATTTACAACATTTTAACCCAAAAAAATTTTTTTTTCTTTTAATTGTCAGAGTTATCAATTTGTATGCAGTCACAGTCACGTCACAGGTGCGCATCTTTGACTGGCGGGATCTGTTACCCTCGACGGTTCACTATCTGCTCACCAGCTCCGCTCCAATGTGGATTTTTTCCCACCAAGTTCTGTTTAAAGCTGTCTAATGTGGTGTTTGCGTATACACATGCGACAGACAGAAAAACAAAAACCCTACCCCTTATACGCTCTGTGTATAGTATGATAACACAAACCTCGTCTTGAAAATGTCCCCATTTTTAACCACGGAATGCACGAAAATTTGGACTTGTTTATTCAGTTGTCGGTCAATCACTGTGATGTGATTTTCAACATAACGAAATCATACGTTTGTCGCTTATCGACCAATCCCAATCATACTTAAACAGCACTGACTGAGTCATGGTTGTGGCAGGGTTTTGAACTTTTAAAACGAAGTAAATGAAACGACGAATTTGTAAAACTTGGGAGGTTAAGGACAAGGACGGGACGGAACAATTAAACCTGCAGAAATGTTCCAGCTAGACCGTTTCGTTTTGCCATCGCTGGTGCAGACACGTGTATTGCTCGACGTTCCAATCATCATGAGCTGTGGAGATTTAGAGAAGCTTTCGTCAAGATTTACTCTGGGGGAGGATAGACCCCCGCTCGAAGAGGTGAGCCCTGGGTGGGTGATAGAGGTTCCGAGTGCAGGATAGTGTGTACCAGTGTGCGTGTGTGTGTGTGTGCGTGTGTATGTGTGTGGTTGATGGTGTGTGTGTGTGTGTGTGTGTGCGTGCGCTGCGTTGTGTGCGGGCGTGACACTGTGGCGTACGTGGCGTGTGTGAGTAACGTGTGTGTGTGTTGTGAATCACGGAGACTAGGGAAAAGACTGGGTATAGAAGGGAGAAGAGGTGGGGAAATTGAGGGTCGGGGAATTGAAGAGCGGAGGGAAGTGGACAGATTATTTCTGGTGGAGGGGAGAGGGAACGTGGAAAAGGGAGACGGCCTAAATGCTAAAGGCCCAAATCGATCGAACGGACCGTGACGTCCCCACTTTCCCTGTCATTTCTACGTAAACTGTTGGCCCGATTGTCTATCTCTCCGTGTCTCCTCCATCTATCTTTCTCTCTCTCTCTCTCTCTCTCTCTCTCTCTCTCTCTCTCTCTCTCTCTTCTTTTCTCTCTCTCAGATTGTGCTTTTTGCATAAGTGATATATTCATGTACTAACGCAAACACGAGGGGTGTCCGTCCCCGTCCGTCCGTCCGTCCGTCTATCTTTCTATCCATCTTTCTATTTTCCCACGTATAAAAACTATCGGATTAGAGCCCGTATCACTCCAAAAGGACAATTTTACAGGTATTCAGATATGGTAAAGATTATAACATTAGTGATCTTTTCCCATAGCGATTTAACTTGACAAATTAATCATGCACCTTACACACCTTTTTAAAGAAATTCTTACTTTCTGAAGAAACTGTTGAGGTGAAATATAGAATTCCATTAAATTCCTCCTCATGAAAAAGATCATTTACTTTTATAGCTTATACTCCCCCCCCCCCTCTCCCCTCCTCTCTCTCTCTCTAACGCTCGTGCTAAAACACCGAAAGATGTATCAGCTGAATGTGAACACACATTCTGCAATATTGCCAATTTCACCATAAAAACAAAGATCCTACAAAACGATTTAGTGTTCTTCTGAATTTTTGTCAGTCCAAAAATCACAAATTTCAGATATTCCGTTGTTATGTGTCCCACGAAGTATTAATGCTCTTATTCACTTAAAGCAAAGTAGTACTATGGCCTTGATGGCATTGAGGAAAGATTTCAAACTGTCAGCCCTGTAATTGCTGAACACTTACGTATTATAATATAATTTGCATTTCTAATAATCATTTCCCCCAAAGGCTTTTAAAAATTGCTAGAGTAATGCCGATCTACAAAACAGGTGGATCACCCCGATCCGTCTAATACAGGCCCATTTCTTTTTCTGTCTGTGCTGTCCAAAAACCTTGGGAAAAACCATTGAATAAAATTTCTCGATCACTTCAATTTTTTCAATTTATTTCATCAAGACCAATCCGGTTTTAGGGTAATCACGTGCCAAACAGCACTGACAAATCTATTTGATCAATGGGTCACTAATATAAATAACGACAAAATTACAGGTGTTCTATGGAAGATTTTATGAACCCTTTGACGTTATTGACGCAATCTTTTCTTAAAAAGCTTAAGGTATACAATTATCAGAGAATTCGTTAGAACTCCTATTTCATATCTTTCGGTAGAAAGCAAATGGTTCAGTAATAAATTTGGGTATTCTCCTACATTATCATTAGTCATGGTGTGCCTCAAGGGTCAGTACTGGGAAACCTATCTTATTTTCATGTATATAAACGATTTACCTCTATTCATTGTAGTCTTGTGAAATGTTCGTTTGATGAACCAAAATACACTGTAGTCATAAAAGGATTGAAAATGTATATCCCAAGTTTCAAGAAGTATAAACAAATTAATCATATGGTCTGAACTCAATCACATGTGTCTCCATCCTCAGAAAACGAAGTACTTGATAATAACCACAGACAAAAGCGTCAAATATTTCTTATGATTCCCTATCTCTTAGTATAAATAATGAAATAGTTGAAGAAGTTGATCATCTAAAGTCCCTTTGGGGTCAATTTTAGACAATAATTTGTCATGGTCTTCTCATGTCAAATGCTTTGCAAACGTCTGTCTCAAAAAATTCACCAGCTTTCAAAACTAAAATATTTCTTTTGACCAACATTGTCGTAAGCTGTTTTTTTACTTCGTACATTGAATCTCATTTGAATTACTTTCTACATTGTGGATTCGGCCCGTTTAACGTATTAAAACCATCTTCAGTCTTTTAGACGGGCTGTGAAACTCGTTTTCTCAAATCTACAACTGTAACTCCCTCTGATTATAAACGTTTTAGACATTTTGCCTCTAAAATGGAAACTCACTTATAACAAAGCATTTCATGTTTTAAGTAATGTCCAATCAAGCACCACAACTTTGAAAAATAAATTTTAAAACGAACCTGATTTGCAATGTCAGAAAGATTCAGATTCCCCTACCCAGGATTTATCTTTTTAAATCTAGCCCATTTACTATGGTGGTTGTTTGTGGAATGACCTGTGTCTTCATTTAATGTTTAAATTTCTGTCTAAACGTTTTCAAAAAACAATACTTCTCATATCTGATGCTAGCTTCCTAAACAGTGTGACTAAAGAGAACATATATAACCTTCTTTATAGGTATTTCAAAAAATTTTTGTTTGGAATTTAAGTACAAATGATGATAAATGTATTGATGTTCATTTTTATTCCTTCGTTACCCTTCTCTTACCTTGTCATGACATACTGTTCACCTGTCCCCCTTTCATTGACGTCCTTCATTTCTCTTTTTCTCTTTTTTTTTTTTTTTTATTTATTTGTTTTTGGTGGTGTTGTTGTCTTCTTGTGTGTGTGTGTGTGTGTGTGTGTGTGGGGTGTGTGTGTGTGGTGTGTTGTGTGTTGGGGTGTGTGTGTGTGTGTGTGTGTGTGTGTGTGTGTTTTGTGTGTGTGAAAAGTTGACTGTCTATTTTTGGATTGCCTTTGTATTTCAGGCTAATATTCTTTTCACTATTTAGATGGTGGTTGATTTGAAAATCACATATGGTTATTTTTTTTTTGCTTCATCGAGGGCAAGATGTTAAAAAAGCCTGTATTGTGCTTATTCTTTATCCCTCATTAAAAAGATTCGTTCGTTCGGTTCGTTCGTTCTCTCCAACCACCCATCTGTCCTCTATCCATTTATTTATGAATGTATTATCTATGTATCTGTCCATTATGTATCTCGCATCTATCTATCAATCTATGTGTTCCGCGCTAATTACCCATCGGGCCTATCTTAGATTTGCGCAGCGGTTCTTTCGATCCTTAAATTGCGCACCGATCTTAAGATGCGCAAGGGTTTTTCTTTCGCATTTTAATGATGGGCGCAGTCTTCGATGGTATAAAATGACGACGTTCAAATGGCCTGACGTTCAACGTATGGCCTGACGAATTCTTCGCAACACTCGTTAGTACCTATGGCATGCTGACGTGGTAATAAGTTCAATAAAGACGGGGGTCATCAAGGCTCATGCTCGATTTTGGGAATATTAGTACTTATGTATGTTGGGGGGGTGGGGGTATGTTGCAGTTGCGGGCTCATCTCATCACTGCTTCTTGGGTGTGGGGGGGGGGGGGGGGGGGGGGGGGGGGGGGGGGGGGGGGGGGGGGGGGGGGGGGGGGGGGGGGGGGGGGGGGGGGTTGTTGGTGGTCTTCTATGATCACTTCATTTTAAATTCTTCTCTTTTTTTTCAGGTTCACTACTGACTAAAGAGTGATACAGGCCACGTGAGAGCCCCGAATTGTTGTTTTACAAACCCTTCATTGACTTGAAGTTTTGAAAAAAGTATATATTTTTAAAAAGATGTTTAGTTGTTGTTTTATTGATACAAAAAATTTTACAGATGTTTTTAAAAGGGGAAAAAATTTTCCCTAAATTTCCCCTGAACACGTTTTTTGAAATACATGTTAATTCTGTGAAATTTTTTTTAAAAATAAAATAAAATGTTTAAAAATAATAAATTTTTAAAACCCATAGGCCATAATTGAAAATACAATCTTTTCATAAATTCACTGATAGGTCCCAAAATTAGATTCTATTAAAACTTGTATCTTTCACTTGGCCTGCAAAAAAAAGAAAAAATGGGGAACAACTTCCTTACATTCACGGGCCTTTAATTAATGTTTTTAAGCCCAATCACTCACCAGTCACGTCTTTTTAATGTCACAACACTTAAAGAACCCCCGTGACAACGTTCGCATTCATCTTTTTCCGCCCCGTCACGATCCCACGGAAAAGGGCAAGCAGGGACTTGTAGCTCTCGAGGCGCGTTGGGGAATTCGCCTTGGGGGAACGCCCAAAAAACCATTTTTTAAAGGCGTATCGAGGTGTTACGAAAAGATGCGCGGAATACTTGTTTAAAACGGGTTTCTCCATCGCCGGGGAAACGGCGAAAGCGAGGGCAATGGTAAAAGTCGTTTGAATTTTCTGTTGCTCCCGTTTGGAGTTCGTCGTTGGGTTTCTTCAGTAGATTGACTATTTCGAAATCAAATGTGGGGCGCGCTTGTATTTCCCCTTTGTGGTCGAGTGTAGACGTGACGGAATCGGCTTTTTGGGGTGGGGACATCTTGGCGTGCTCATTTTGGGGGCCCCTCGGGGGGGGATTTGGGTGTTTTCTTCCTTGAACCCGGTTGGTTCCCCCCTGGCTTTTGGGCTGTGGTGGTTTGGTGGCTCTGTTTCCTTCTTGGTGTGGATTGGCCTTGTCGTCGGTGCTGGCTTCTTTTTGGGGCTCCTCGGTTGTTCAATTTCCCCGTCCATGTCTCTTCTCCATATGTGTACTTTCGACCCCGGAACAAATGAGGGACTGTGGTGCTGCCCAAAAATACGGCATCCGTTTTTTTATAGATTTTTGGGACATGATTTCCCCCGTATGGTTTGTGGTAGCCCCCGGCCTTGGTGATTGCCCTTGTACCCTTTCTCCCCTTCATTGCCGCAATTTGACTCCCCAGCGTCTTGTTCCCGTTCCGATGACCCTATTGGGAATGTCGGGGTCGCCCCTTGACGAAAAACGTCTCCACCCCCTGTTCAAAAAGAGCATTAGTAATTCGTTGACAATTCCCCCTTCCTTTACGTGTGGAGATTTTGGAACCCCAAGATACTCAGCACCGTTCTTGGGGAGTTTTCCTGCAACCTCTTGTGCTGTTTTTGCTTTAGGGGAAAGATGACGTGGTATTTAGAGAAGGGTCCATGAGTGGCCGATCCATTTGAAGTCCCGTCGGGATCTCCGATATCTACCCAAATCCCTTAAACCCCGGTTTGAGGAAGCCGCTGGCGGGGATGGGGGGTGGGGGGTCTGACCGGTCTGAGGCAGGGACAACGGCAGCGGGGCGTTTTTGCAAAACCCCGGACGTAATTCTTGGACCCATGAAAATTTTTATTTCTCCAACGTTTCTGTAACCGGCGTTTGTAGTCAGTCAGTGGATTGCTCACCACTCGAACATCTTTTCGGCTGAAAAGATCGCTTGAAAGCCCCGGGGAAGCGCTATCTTTTCGTCCCAGGGAAAAACCGGGTGTTCTGTATCCAGGCTGGGATATTGGAGGCGAAATTTTTTTTCTTTTCCTGCTTTAAGGGGGGGAACCCTTCCCTCGTTCAAGTAGTCAAATCTTGTATTTTCCCTTGAAAGAGTAAGTTGCTTTTTTTGAAAAGTCTTGTTTGGTTCAAACTTTTAAAAGGTCAATGACATTCTTGCTCTATGATGCTTGGTCTAGTGATTGATATGGAAGTGCAGTGAAATTCAAACCAGTTGGTCTTTATAAAACTATCTGGTAAACGTGAAAATTGTCAGGAATCAAAAGTTAAATTCTTTTTTGATCAAATTGCATTATGAGCAAATTCACAATCTCATCGCTAATTTGCTAATTAGCTGACTAACGCGTATCATGATTCATTAGTTTTAGCACCCGCGTAGTTAGGGTTGCCGGTTTCCCTTTTATTGGACTAAAGACGTATCCTGATTCATTCATTTTTAGCCCCTAGCGTAGTTAGGGGTTGCCCGGCGTTTCCTTTTTGGGTTAAAGGTATACGAATACATTGTTTTTGCATACGTGTTTAGGCGTTGCCGGATTTCCCTTTTATTGGGCTAACGCGTATACTGATTACCTCAGTTTAGCACCAGGTGTTAGGGTTGCCCGGCGTTTCTTTTATTTGGGCTAAAGAGTATCCCTGATATTAGTTTAGCACCTAGCGTTGTTAGGGTTGCCGGGGTTTCCTTTGATTTGGGGAAAGACTATTCCCGTTAATCTCAGTTTTAGAACTAGGAGTTAGGCTTTCGGGATTTCCCTTTTTTGGACAAAAAACGTATCATTTTATTACATTCGTTTTGCCCTATCGTAGTTGGGGTTGCCCCGGGGTTTCCTTTGATTGGACTAAAGCGTAACTGAAACTCTCAGTTCTTTGCACCTAGGTAGTTAAAAGGGGTTGCCGGCGTTTTCCCTTTTTTGGGCTAAAGAGTATCACTGAACATTTTAGTTCTTAGCACCTAGCGTAGTTAGGCGTTTCGGCGTTTCCTTTTATTTGGGTAAAGACTACCTATTACATCCGTTTTTTCCCTTGCGTAGTTAGGGGTTGCCCGGGGTTTCCCTTTTTTGGACTAAAGAGTATCACTGATTACATTCAGTTCTTAGCACCTGGTTTTGTTAGGCGTTTCCCCGGGTTTTCCTTTTATTTGGCTAAAGAAAGTATAGAATAATCATTTCTTGCCCTACGTGTTAGGGGTTGCCGGCGTTTCCCTTTTATTGGAAAAGACGTATATGAAACATCTCAGTCTTAGCCCTAGCGTATTAGGCGTTGCGGGGTTTCCTTTTATTGGACTAAAGAGTATCCCGATTTCATCTCAGTTCTTAAAATAGGTGTTAGGCGTTGCCCGGGGTTTCCTTTGTTGGATAAAAAAGTATCACTGAATACATCTCAGTTTTAGCCCAAGGTAGAGGGGTTGCCGCGTTTTCTTTGATGGGTAAAGAGTATCATAATACATCCAGTTTTTTGACCTGCTAGTTAGGGGTTGCCGGGTTTCTTGATTTGGACTAAAAAAGTAAACACTGTACATCCATCTTAGCACCCAGCTAGTTAGGCGTTGCGGTTTCTTTTATTGGGGTAAAGAGTATCCTGTTACTCTATTCTTTGCACTGCGTAGTTAGGGGTTGCCGGGGTTTTTTGATTTGGGCTAAAGAATTTAGAATACATCTCAGTTTTAGCACCTAGCGTATTAGGCGTTGCCCGGGGTTTCTTTTATTGGACTAAAAACGAAAACCTTTTGTTTGGCATAAAAATTTTTTTTAATAAAAATTTTATGATAAATTAAAATGGGTTTTTTTATTCCGCCTTAATTTTAATAAAAAAATTTCGTTTAAAGTAAAAGGGGGGGTCGAGGGTTATTGTTTTGATTATAATAAAATTTTAAATTAAAATGGGTTTATCTAAAAAATGAAAAAAAATTTTCAAGTGAAAAAAACAATTTATGAGGGCCCCTTTAACCCCAACAATATTTCCCCCATTTTTTAAAAAATTTACCCAAAAATTCCATTTTTTTAAAAATCGTGGCATTAAACCCCAACCCTAAAACGATGAAAACAACATCGAGACATTGCCAATTAGGCCAGTAATCATTGTTAAATAGGGGCCCAAAATGGTCCCCGCCCTTGCGCGATCTTAAAATCGGGGCGCAATTTAAGGATCGTAAAAAAGCGCTGCGCAATCTTAAGATAGCGCAAATCGGAAAAATGCGCCGGACATATGCATCTATGTATCTGTCTATCTGTCAATCCATCTATCTAGCTCTGTCTTTCACAAACATGCATACATATTCACATTCTCCCAGAGAGAGAGAGAGAGAGAGAGAGAGAGAGGAGAGAGAGAGAGAGAGAGAGAGAGAGAGAAGTAAGTAAGTACCGCAAACTACTAAAATTGCTTTGTTTGAAACTGAATGTAGGCTTGATTGATATATACCAATTTACCAGCCGTCAGAATTCCCCCGCCACTCACTCCATCCCATACTTTCCCTCTTCACGCCCCCCCCCCCCACCCACCCACCCCACCCCCCCCCGCCCTTACTCCTTCCTCCAAAGCGGAAAAACGAAACACTGCACGCCATTGTAATAAGACAGTCTTCACATATTGATCACGTCTGTACTAAAAATGGATTCTGTCTCCACCACTCGCCCATTTATCACAACACAAATGATTCAAGTGTTAAAGCGTGAAAGACTCAAGGTAGCCTTTCCAGTCTTAGCCAGGCGCAAATAGCTACACTCAAGTTATGGGTAAGTGGGAATTGTCGACCACTACTCACTGTTTTACCGCTAATAACGGCTTGCTGGTTTGCTTGAAACTTATTTCAAATGTTCTTATTCCAAATGTGTTATTTTAAAATGAATTGTTCGGACACACACACACACACACACACACACCACACACAATTTAACAACGTCATCATCGATTCTGAACCACGTCCATTTTGGTTTTCATCACAGACGCGAATGTTATTTATTTCATTAAAAAAAAAAGTCTACTTCAAAACTCTTGTTGACCCCACGTGGCACAACAAGCCTCCACTGATGCTCATGGGGGAAAAAATCAGTCCTTTGCCATCCTTTGACCTGCCTTTTCAGTATGTAAGAAGAACTCTGCAGGATCTGAACTTCAGCAGACAAAACGCCAGCAAGCATGCCAGGCACGCACTGAAAAAAAGAGATAAGCCAGGCAATCTGGGAAAGAGAGCAGCTTCAGTCACGAGAATCCTCGTCGTTGTTGTGTCAAGTGATTTTCTCAATTTGTGGCCGTTTCGGTTTTTTTTTTTTTTTTTTTAATGGGGTTTATTACGTTGTACTCTACTGTATTGGATTGTTACTGTATTGCGCTTCTTTCACACACAGCCTCAGTCTGTGTCTAGAATTAGCCTTTTCTCTTCTCTCTCTCATGGGCGTATGTATTCATACGTTGATCATTATAGAGGAAAAGAGAGAGAGAGAGAGAGAGAGAGAGAGAGAGAGAGAGAGAGAGGTCACAGTAAGTAACAGTCGGAGAGGCAGACAGATAAGGGTACAACACACAACGAAGTCACCGTTGTTGATTTTTTCCCCTCTGCACTTGCCCAGTCACATTACCCTCTATCCTTCTGCCCTTTCTTCCCCCTTTTACTCCGTCTCTCAAATCCCCCCCCTCATCCCCCCCCCCCCTCCTTTCTTTCCTTTGTCCCCATTATTCACACACCGTCCCACACCTAGAACCTTCATTCTCACCATCTCGTTATCCAGTTATCCACCTCTGTGTGGGGGGTCCCCCCCCCACCCCTCCCCGTGCAGGCCTTGAGGAAAGCCCTGAAAGCCCCTACTCATTGATTGAAAGGCCAATAACCCACGGGTCCTCTAACCAGGGGCTGTACTTACGTGTTGTCGGTAACGGGCAAGTGACCTACTTACCTCGTTTTAAACTCGAATGTCCGTTACTTGCGGATCCATATGTCGAGAGTAACCTTTAACCTCGTGGTTTGCAGTGGGTGAGGGGTGGGTAACCTACAACGAAGATAAGGCATGAGTTTGCCCTGGGCTGGATCTAAACAAAGATGGCTGCCAACTTTGTGGTTTTTCACCCACGAAGGCAACTATATTGCGGAGAAACCGTATTTTACGGGACAGAACGAATCCATTCGACGCGTTCATTGATGACGAACTTTCACGCAAAGTTAAGATTTTGTCATCACATCTTCCAGCTGACAGACATTCTCCCAGAAGACATTGAATTTGATTTGCACAGACTGAGACACGGAACTCTGCCCCCTGCTCTACAAGTGTGTCTGGCACTGCGCTTTTTTTTTGCTGCTGGCACATTTCAAGATGTTGTTGGTGAAACAATCGGCGAGTCACAGCAAACAACATCACGAATTGTTAGTAGAGTGACTGGTCTTCTTGCGTTGCTTGCCTGTGGAAGTGAAAATGCCAGCTATGGTGAAGCAGATGGCACACTGTTTAGCAGCCATGTTGTCAACAACATTGATGGCGACGGGCATGCGCAGAAGGTGGGGGTTATTCAGGACATGCGCAGAAGGAGGGAATCCCTCTTTCATGACCTTTTTGCAGGTCTAATCTGTTCCATTCACCTATGTTGAGTTCCAAGTTCAAATTCTGTTCGATTTCATTCGGCTCGCAAAATTTTAAACTAAAATTCCATTTGATGCTCTTCGATTCAGTTAAGCGTTGTTAAGTTCGACTAATTTGGTCATATTAGTACAGATACGTATTTGTCCTATTTCACCGACTGTATGGTAATTAAGCCGATAAGCAGCATAAGGGGGCACGTTTTAGTTGTATTACAAAACCTTATTTTGAACCGAAAAATACAGACCAACCATTCAGGCTCTTCACGTTTTGATAAGCTGCATTTCAATGGGCTGGTTTCATTTTCGAATTTCATTGAATTTATGACGCATTCAATTAAGTTTTGCTTAGTATCAGGTAACCTAAAATAGCTATAAAGTGTGTGCGTACGTGCGTGCGTGCTTGTGTGTGTGTTGTGTGTTGTGTGCATTAGTTTTATATATGTCAGAGACTCGGTGTAACTTGAAGTTCCCTGTGAATCAAATTGTGTTGTATTGTACTATACAGAATTGTATTGTACTGTACAGCATTGTATTGTACTGTACAGTAGTGTAGCATTCTGTCATTGTCTTATTCGTTCTGCTCCGCGGCAAGAGAGGCTAAACACAGATAAATGGATCCCAGCAGACTTACGTGTTGTTGTTGTTGTACTTCAGGCTCTCGTTGAAATATGTGTTTATTCAGAAACCCAATCAGAAAAAAAAAGGGCATGTTACGTAGCATGTTATGGGACAAAGGAATCACCGACATCAGCAATCAGAAACAAATAAAAATGAATAAAATACTATTGTTCCTTTTGGCGCTATTTACTGCCTCGCCCTTTGCTCTCTCTTTTTCTCTCTCTCTCTCTCTCTCTCTCTCTCTTCTTCTCTCCCCTTCTCCCTCTCTCTATTTTTATGTACATGTATGTAATAAAATATATATATATATATTTGTATGAATGTGTGTGTGTGTGTGTGTGTGTGTGGTGTGTGTGTGCGTGCGTGCGTGCGTGCGTGCGTGCGTGCGTGCGTGCGTGCGTTTTGTGTGTGTGGTGTGTGTGTGTGTGTGGTGTGTGTGCGCCGTGTCCATGTGCCACGCCTTTTCCCCGCTTCGTCTACGCTACCGTCCCCTTACAGTTCTTTGAATCCACTATCCTCCCGGAAAAAAAGAATTACAGTTTAGGTGCGCACAATATTGTGAAAACTGCCTTTCCTCTGGTCACTTTACTTTAATTTCATCGCTCAGAACAAGGTGGAAACCGCTATGTGTTTTATTGTGGTTACCTGTTTTTGACATTCAATTTTCTTTCTGTCTTTTTCCCCCCATATCTACATTAGTGCCCAGAAGGTAAAAAAACAACCCCACAAACTGTCTGAAAAGAAACTTTCTGAATTATTTATTGAGCTTCTTTCCCTCATTTGATCATCTTCCCATGCAGGACTGATATTGATATAGACCTTTTTGAACTGGCCATCTGATGGATGCATTTTCCACGGAACAGCCAGCATGGAACCATGCAGTCTGGCTCTGGTGGCTTCCGAGATATCCCCGAGCTACGCCCTCTTCGCCTGACCTCAGACAATCTCGTCATCGATTTGAAGAAGAAGAAAAAAAGACTTAATAGAGGCTAGGTTACAATTCTGTGAAATAATGCCCGAGAATTGCAACTGAGGGGGAAACCTACTCAGCCGCTGCGGTAAGTTTACAGTGGCCTAACAGTGATTGTCACGAGTTGGGCACGAGGCCTATGACGATTGACCCATCTAGGGTGGTGGAATTATTCATTTATTTATTGTCGTTGTGTTGTCGTGTATCCGTCCTTAATGTGGCTTGTGGTGCGTTTGCACCTTAATATCGTTTCAGCTCAGGTTAGGTTTACTTTCTCTCTCTCTCTCTCTAATTCCACTGCCGTGCAATTCATCCTGCAGGTTCACGGGTGGCTGGTACCTTTCGCTTGAACAGGCTGTCTCTGTCGGCTCTCTCCCGTCTTTTTAACCCGCCGCACGTGCATCATTCCTCCTAGGCTTGAGGTATGCTCACTGTGACGTAGCGTGGCATGTTGGCTGCCATCGTTTAGGCAGGTTTTCTCTTCACTCGAGCGGAAGATGTCCCTGAGAGCGCTGCTCTGTTTTTGGTTCTTCACCACTTCGTCGAAGGTACGGTCGGTACCTTCATTCCTACAGTCGGCCTGTAGGGGAGGGACATCACATCACGTCATCTTTTCCGCATCTGCTCTGCTGGTCCTATCGACTGGACAGAGGGCAGAGAGTCGCTTGACCCGCACGTTTGGGTCACCCACGGGTAGCTGGTAAGCATCAGTTTCGTGGTTTATTTGTTGTTTTTTTCTTGTTAGCCGGCTAATTTCTTCTCTTTTGCGCAATTTCTTTTGGTTTTCAAAATTATAAAAGAAATATTGTTTGAGACATTTTTTTTCTGGTTAATTCAATCTTTAACTGGCCAGTCAAAATTATATCCAAAAGTCTTTCTCCTTTTTATGCATCTGGTGATGCGGTAGTCGGTGGGGATGGGGGGAAACCTGGTGATTCAGGGTTGGTACTTGCTTGGTCTCGCTCGTCCGCCCCTGTCACAATCACCGGTCTCTTAGTCTTCGGCCACCGTCTGTTTGTGTGTGCAAGGGGAACGAGTGTTTTATGTTTGCGAGCGTGCGTACGCATGATTAGTCGTTTGGATGCGTGGTTGGAGAATTGTGTCATTTTTGAAATGTTACTATAAAATGTGGGGATAATCGTGCCATTGAATTATGATTATTTGCAATTGTGGTGGCAGTTATAAAGCAATGGTTGCTGTATTTGTTCAGTTCCTAAGAAAGGAAAATGTTGAACGTGAGTGAGGGAAGGATGAAGATATAGATTGATATTTGTTTGTTTAGCCTGTCAATGTAATCTCTTACCTGCTTCGTGTGAGGAGACCTTTAGCGAACGTTCCTCGTTTGGTTTGTTGACTGTTATGCTCAGGTCTGTGTTGAGCTGATGTTATTAATTTAATTAGCAAACACCTCCCCTCGCCCATCATGCGAGTGGCTGTTAGGATTGAGCAGCAAATGTCAGACCGTACTGACTGCGGGGTTCCAGTACCCTTCTTTCTCCTTTCCTTCCAGTTCCTTCCTTTATCCTCTCCTCCCGGGGGCTCCACCGATGCTGACGCTGTTGGGGCCGCGCACTGGTTGAGGAGCACGTGGACTTTGCTGGATGTTCCTGGCCCTGTCCGGGACGGCGCATCGTCCCACCGGAGGCGTCCTCCACTGTCCACGGACCTCCTGCAACGCCCGCGACGGGTGTGGTTAGCACTGTATCATGCTATTTGGGGTGTGCGGGTGTGTCAAGGGTGTCGGCCTTGAAAGACTATACTCAGGAACAGACCGGTCTGGGGTGCCTGAATCGACCGGTGCTCTCGGAGGACTTTGGAGAGACAGAGGTGTGAGGGAACCACGGGAAGCAAGGAAAGGAATGACTGTTGGAAATGATTTTTTATGATTGTGCATGTTGTGTTTGTCGGTGTGAGGGAACCACGGGAAGCAAGGAAAGGAATGACTGTTGGAAATGATTATTTTGATTGTGCATGTTAGTAGTAAGGTGAGGTAGGTTTCACGCCTTAAATCCGGAGCAGCGCGGGCAGCCCATGACGACAACGCCTTAGGACGAATCACATGATCGAGGATGCTCGGTGATAAAATCGAACGATCCATGTGACGTCCCTATTCATAGACCCTACGGGCGATTGCATCACGAGGGTTGCAATCAGCTGTAAAGAAAAATTGTAAACAACCAAACAAATGACAGACTTGTTTTAAACGACTCGTGTTGGGTTAGGTTGTCTCCCAAAGGTGACATCACATGATGAAAAAGACAGTCAGTTCCCTTGAAAGGCCCGAACTGTACCTATTGAACCCATACTAGCTGAGCATGATTGACTCTTTAAACCCGGTTTATTACCAGTTAAAGAATGAGATTTGGGGGTTAATAGGTGTCTTTGTTTGTTTATTTATTTATTTACCGTCTTCCAAGGGTGACAACACAAAAACAAACAAAAAACCAACAGCGGGCTCACTTGAACTGTACTGGCTAAACCCATAATAGCTGATCATCAGTGATTTTTCACAGTGCTATTGAAAGTTCTTAGGGGCGAAGCGTATGACACAAGATGGTCGGTGAATGCATCACGAGATCGATGTGACTTCCCTATTCATAGACCTACGGGCGATTGCATCACGCTGATACAATCAGCTGTAAACAAACGTAAAGACTGGTTATAGCGACTCGTGTTGTTTTGTTTTTGTTTAGGCCGTCTCTAAGGGTCAATCACATGATGAAAAAGACAGTCAGTTCCCTTGAAAGGCCGACTGTACTATTGACAACTGCTGAGCATGATTGACTCTTTAAACGTTAATACC
>CM031616.1:33924427-33986146 GCA_018398815.1 Conus ventricosus | reverse complement strand
TTCGAGGACGGTGGTCCATCCTAGAGTCGCTTGAAACCCGCCACTTTGGGTCACCCACGGGTAGCTGGTACAGCATCAGTTTCGTGGTTTATTTGTTGTTGTTTTTTTCTTGTTAGCCGGCTAATTCTTCTCTTTTGCGCAATTTCTTTTGGTTTTCAAAATTATAAAAGAAATATTGTTTGAGACCATTTTTTTTTTCTGGTTAATTCAATCTTTAACCTGGCCAGTCAAAATTATATCCAAAAGTCTTTCTCCTTTTTATGCATCTGGTGATGCGGTAGTCGGTGGGGATGGGGGAGAACCTGGTGATTCAGGGTTGGTACTTGCTTGGTCTCGCTCGTCCGCCCCTGTCACAATCACCGGTCTCTTAGTCTTCGGCCACCGTCTGTTTGTGTGTGCAAGGGGAACGAGTGTTTTATGTTTGCGAGCGTTCCTGGCCCTGTCCGGGACTTTCCGCGACGGCGCCTCGTCCCACCGGAGGCGTCCTCCACTGTCTACGGACCTCCTGCAACGCCCGCGACCGGGTGTGGTTAGCACTGTATCATGCTATTTGGGGTGTGCGGGTGTGTCAAGGGTGTCGGCCTTGAAAGACTATACTCAGGAACAGACCCGGTCTGGGGTGCCTGAATCGACCCGGTGCTCTCGGAGGACTTTGGAGAGACAGAGGTGTGAGGGAACCACGGGAAGCAAGGAAAGGAATGACTGTTGGAAATGATTATTTATGATTGTGCATGTTGTGTGTGTCGGAATGCTTGTTTGGGACTATGTGCATGTTGTGTGTTGAAATGCTTAATTGTGATTGTGCGTGTTGTATGTGTTGGAATGCTTATTTGTGACTATGTGTGTGCTGGTGTGAATAAATGGTGTATTGTATTGTAATCTTTCTTGTGTGGTCTCTTGCGGGGCGTGCGAGGTCGGTCACTCCCTTCACTCCCACCTAGACCGATCCTGTCAGGGCAGACCTTCAGGGTCGGTCGTGACAGTGATTAAAAATCAACAACAAAAAACAAACTGGCGTTAAAAATAAACAAAGAAAAGGCCCACTAGACTAAAAAAACATTGCTCTCCAGCATCCTGTCACCTCCTTCCACCCCACTCCTCAAATACTACCCATGTATATCCACGTTTTCTATTCCCTCAACCATGCCGTACCCTGCATCCACGACCCCTGTGCCCCAACCCATGTCACCCTCTGTATCCGCGACCCCATACCCACGAATACCCTGCATCCACGTCTTCCGTACCCCCACACGTCATACCTCTCATTTGCCCCACCCCCACCCCCTTCCTCCTAGGCCCATCCTGCGTCCGGGCCTTTTTCAATCCCACCTCCCTCACAGTTTGCCTATCAATGTCACGCCCGTTTACGCGCTCTCTCCTCCCCACTACGCCACACACATGTGTATAAGTGCCTGCTCCCCCTCCCGCCCAGACACCCGTAATTTCATATGCTGCATCCGTTCTAACCGCACACCCCTCCAGTTGGCCCGCCCACCCACGTCACGCCCTTCATCTATGCCCCCACAGCCCCAATACCACCACCATGTCACGCCTTTCATCGGCAACCCCCCTGTCTCAATAAGTCATCAACGTCACACCCTTATCCGAGTCCCATCTCCCCCAGCCCAGTACACCCTCTCCACCCAATACGCCCACTACGTCATGCCCTTCATCCGTCCCTCTGCCCGACTACTCCCATCAAATCACGCCCTTCATCTGCGCCCCCTCTCCCTCCTTCCTGTTACGCCCACTCACATGCATCCACGCTCCCCCGCCCCCTTTCCGCCCATCCATTCCACGCATTACATCCGTTCCACCCCTGCTCCTGCCCCCCCCCCCCCCCCCCTTTTGAGTTCGTCCACCCACCTCACGCCTTTCATCCGCGCCCCCCATATGCCCACCATATCAGGCCTTCATCCACCTCCTATCTACTCCAATACCCCCCACCGCATCATGCCCTATATCTGTGCCCCTTTTGCTCCTATACATCCGTCATGTCACTCCCTTCATCCGCGCCCTCTCTGCCCCAATACGCCAATCATATCACGCCCTTCATCCGTGACCCCTCTGCCCCAATAAAACACCCACATCATGTCCTTCATCTGCGCCCTCTCTGCCTCAATAAAACACCCACGCCACACCCTTCATCCGCGCCCTTAGTGCCCCAATACGCCCAACATGTTAAGCCCTTCATCTGCCTCTCTGTCCCGAATACGTCGAGCCACCTTACGCCTTTCACCCGCGCCCCCTCTGCCCCAATACACCTATCTGTGGCACGCACGCCCTGCATCCATGCCCCCTCTGCTTCATAACCTAACCAACGTCACGCCCTTCATCCTCGCCCCCGCTTCCCATCTACGCCCACCCATTTCACACCTTGCATCAACGCCCCCTGTACGCCCACACACGTCAGGCCCTGAATCTTCGCTTCCTGTTCACCCGCTCTTGGCATATCGTATACCCTCCCCCATGTCACGTCCTGAAATCTGTGCATCTTGTATGACCACCCGTGTCACGTCCTGTATTCTCCCCATCCTACCACCATCTATGTCATGCTGTAAACTCCGCGTCCTCCCGTACCCAGATTCTCGTCAGGCCCTGACATCAGCCCCCCCCCCTACCCCCACCATCCTTCCACTATCCCACCTATGGAAAGAGTCCCCCCCCCCCCCCCCCCTCACCCCCGTCCTACCCATGTTACGCCTTGAAATCGACTCGATCCTACGTCCCCTGTGCCCCCATAGTCATAGCCTACATTCGTTCCTCTCAAACTCCCTCTCATGTATGTCCATACAAGTCGAGCTCTGCATATGTGCCTCTCCTCTGTACCCCCTTCCCAATTCGCCCATCCTTGTCACATGTATCTGTGCTTCTCGCCCCCCCCCCCCCCCCCCCTTACACCCATCCATGTGACGCCCTGCCGACACGCTCCCTTTCCCCCTTTACACCAACCCATGTGCATCCACACTACCCCATCCCCCTCCTGTTTGCCCGGCCATGTCACGCCCTGCACCTGCACCCACCTTCCTCGCCATCTCATGTTACGCCCTGTATATGCACCCACCTTGCTCGCCAACCCATGTCACGCCCTGCATATGCACACACCTTGCTCGCCAACCCATGTCACGCCCTGCATATGCACCCACCTTGCTCGCCAACCCATGTCACGCCCTGCATATGCACACACCTTGCTCGCCCACCCATGTCACGCCCTGCATATGCACCCACCTTGCTCGCCCACCCATGTCACGCCCTGCATATGCACCCACCTTGCTCGCCCACCCATGTCACGCCCTGCATATGCACCCACCTTGCTCGCCCACCCATGTCACGCCCTGCATATGCACCCACCTTGCTCGCCCACCCTGTCACGCCCTGCATATGCACCCACCTTGCTCGCCCACCCATGTCCCGCCCTGCATATGCACCCACCTTGCTCGCCCAACCCATGTCCACGCCCTGCATATGCACCCACCTTGCTCGCCAACCCATGTCACGCCCTGCATATGCACCCACCTGCTCACCAACCCATATCACGCCCTTCATCCGCGCCCCCTCTGCCCCAATAACCCGCCCACCATATCACGCCCTCATCCGCGCCCCCTCTCCCCAATACGCCCATCCTGTCATCCAGCTCGCATCCATGCCACTTCTACCCCCATCACCCCACCCACATCACACCCATTCACCCCTCCGCCCCTCTGCCTTAATACCCCTCAAGTCGCCTACCATCCACACCTCCTCTGCCCCCATTCACGCCTACTCGCCTAAACACAGACGCCCTCATTCTAGCCCCTCTTCCCAAATCCCACCCAAGCCACGCCCTTAATCTGTCCCCCCTTCTTCCCAAGTATTCCCACCCATGTCTCTCCTGCATTGACGCCCTCTTTTATGAGCACATGTAAGACCATGGATATTCGCTTTTTTCTTCATCCACACCTGTCATGTCCCACACCCTCACCCATGTCACGCCCTGAAATCTGTGCACCCTGAACGTCCCATGCTACGTCCTGCATCCTCCCTCCCATACCCTGAAATCGGTTCCCCCTAACCCTTCCACTACTCCACGCATGTCAAGTGCGAGAGTCCCTACCCTCAAGGTCCACCATGAACGCCCTGAAATCGATGCTACCCGCTCCCACCCTCTTTCTTCCTTGCCCTTCCAGCACCCCAAACGAGCCCCTACCCTCATGGTCCCACCCATGACCCGCCTTGAAATCGATGCGACCCACCGTTCCCTCCTCGCCCTTCCCAGTACCCCAACCTATATCATAATTGAAACTCCATGACCCCTATTCCCACCCATGTGTAGGCCCAAAATAAACACTCTATAATCTCATCAATGTCACACCTGCATCTGCGCCCCCTGCATGTCACGCCCTGCATCCACGACCGCCCGTACCCTCACTGATGTCATGCACTGTATCCGCATCCTCCCCACCCGCCACTATGTCGTACTCTCCCATCCACGACCCCCTTACCCCCACCCAAAGACTTACCCTGCTTGCACGGCGCCGAAACCATGCTATACCTCCATTCACGTGCCCCGTACCGCCACACATCATACCCTTCATCCGCTCCTTCCCTCCCCCTCCCACGTATGCGTTAGTGCCTCTCCTCCTTACCCTCCCCCCTTACGTTCGCTCATTTTGTGACTCATGTCACGCCTTGCCTACAAGCTGTCTCTTCCCATTACGCCACCCATGTGCATCCACTCCCACCCCCCACCCCCCTTACGAACATACATTTCACGCGCTGCATGCGTTCCCTCCCCCTTCCAGGTCGCTCACCCCTGTGCCACCATGCATCTGCGTCCCCTCTGCCCAGTAGAACACCCACATCACGCCCTTCATCCCCACTCCTTCAGCCCCAATGAGACACCCATGTCACGTCCTTTATCTGCTCCCTCTACCCAGTACGCCCACACAGTCACGTCCTTAATCCGCGCCCCTTCTGCCCAAATACGCCCATGTCACATCCCTCACCAGCGCCCCTCTGCCCCAATAAAACACTCACCATGTCACGCCCTTCTTCAGTGCTCTTTCTGCGTCAGTTGGACACCCACGTCACGCGCTCAATCCGAACGCTCCTTTTGCCAATACGGCCTATCCAGGTCACACCCTTCATCTGCGCCCCGTCTGCCCCAATACGCGCACCATGTCACGCGCTTTAACCTCATCCTTCAGCGCCAATAAGCCCACCCATGGCACGCCCTTCATCATCGCCCTCTGTCCCATTACGCTCATTCGTGTCACCTTCCCTACCCTACCCTACCCCCACCTATATCATGCTCTAAAGTCCGTGCCTCCGTACCAGAACCCATGTCAATCCCCGACATCCGCACATGTACCCCTCTTTTACCCCTACTCAGGTCAGGCACAGAAATCCACACCCCCAACTCATGTCATGCCGTCAATTCTGCGCGCCCCTTCCCACCCCTGTCACGATCTGAACTCCGCGCACCCTTCATACCACCAACGTCAAGCTCTGAAATCCGCGATCCCTGTATCCCGCCCATGTTGTTACACCCTGCATCTTCACCCCCCACCCCACCCACCACTATGTCAGCCCTAGAATCTGCTTTCCTGTACTCCCCACTCATGTTATGCCCTGCTTGTGCCCCTCCCCCCCCCCTCCGGCCAATGAAACGTTCAACAACCGCGACTGCCGGACAACCACCCATGTCATACACCGTGTCCCCATTCTTTTATACCCGCAACCATGTTGTACGGTGCAAAGGCGACCCGTACCCATAGCATAGCCTACATCGCGTCTCACGTATCCCCAAACGTCATAGCCGGTACTTGCTTCTCCTCACACTTCCATTCACCCCATCCTCGTTACGACCAGCATCCACACCCCCGTGTCCTACCCTCCACCCCATGTCACGCCCTGCATCTGTGGCTCGCCGTTGGCCAGCCGACTGAACGAATATATGACTTAGCGACCGACTGACCGATCGAACGAATCATGACTAAATGAACGACTGACCGAATCAATGACTGAACGACCGACTGACAACCGACTGAACGAATCAATGGCTGAACGATCGACTTGCCGACTGAACGAAGCAATGACTGAACGACCGACTGACAAACCGACTGACCGAATCAATGACTGAACGATCGACTTGCCGACTGAACGAAGCAATGACAGAACGAACGACTGACAAACCGACTAACCGAATCATGGCTGAACGATCGATTACCGACTGAACGAAGCAATGACTGAACGAACGACTGACAAACCGACTGACCGAATCAATGGCTAAACGATCGACTTACCGACTGAACGAAGCAATGCCTGAACGAACGACTGACAAACCGACTGACCGAATCAATGGCTGAACGATCGACTTACCGACTGAACGAAGCGATGACTGAACGAACGACTGACAAACCGACTGACCGAATCAATGACCGAACGATCGACTTACCGACTGAACGAAGCAATGACTGAACGAACGACTGACAAACCGACTGACCGAATCAACGACTGAACGATCGACTTACCGACTGAACGAAGCAATGACTGAGCGACCGACAGTAACTGAGCAAACGAGTGTCTGACGACTGGCCGACTGACTGACCGACTGAACGAATAAATGACCGATCGACGCGCCTGAACGAATCAATGTCTGAACGATCGACTCAATGAATGAACGAGTGGCTGACTGAATCAATGAACGAATCGATCCTGAACGACCATCTGACCGACTGAACGAATCAATGACTAAACGACCGACTGAAGGAATCATAGACTGAACGACCGATTGTACGAATGAATGAATGAACGGCAAACGGATCCACTAAATGAATGAATGAATGAATGAATGAATGGACGACCGAGTGACCAACTGAACGAGTGAGTGGCTGAACGACCGATGGACCGACTGAATAATTGAATGACTATGAGTAAACGACCGAAGAAACTTACGAACGAATGACTTAACGACCGACCTACCAAATGAATGACCGACTGGCCGACAGAACTTAGGACTGAATGAACGAGCGACCGACCATACAAATTTACGAATGACTGACTGAACAAGTACCTCATCAACTAAGCAAGCCAGTGACTGAACGAGCGACCGATCGAATGAATGACTGAACGACCGACAGAACTTATTACTGAATGAACGAGCGACCGACCATACAAATTTACGAATGACTGACTGAACAAGTACCTCATCAACTAAGCAAGCCAGTGACTGAACGAGCGACCGATCGAATGAATGACTGAACGACCGACAGAACTTATTACTGAATGAACGAGCGACCGACCATGCAAATTTACGAATGAATGACTGAACGACTAACTCATCAACTGAACAAGCCAGTGACTGAACGAGCGACCGATCGAATGACTGACTGAACGACCGACTGACGAATGACGACCGACTGACTGAATCAATGATTGAGCGAACGACTGATAGAATGAATAACTGAACGACCGACTGAACGAATTAATGACTTAATGACCGACTGAACTAATGAACAATTAAATGGCCTAACGACTGACTGATCGACTGATTGAACGAGCGACTGACCGATCAAATGAATCAAAGAGTGAACGACCGACTATATGAATAAAATAACTGCACAACCGACTAACTTACTGAATGACTGACTGACAGAATGACCGACGGAACGAATGCTTGACTGAACGACCGACTGACCGAATGGAGACTGAACGACCGACTGACCAAGTAAACAAATCAAACGACTGACTCACTGAACGAACGAATGACTGAACGACGGACTGACAGACAGAAGGAATCAATGACTGAATGATCTACTGACCGAACGAATGAATGATTGAGCGACCAACTGACCAACTAATCGAACGAATGACTGAACGACCGACTGACCGACTGCACGAATTAACAACTGAACGACTGAATAACCGACTAAAGGAACAAATCACCCAACAACCGACTGAACGAATCAATGACTGAACGACCGACTGCCCGATTGAACGTATGAATGACTGGACGTCCGACTGAACGAAAGAATGACTGAATAACCGATTGACGGACTGAACGACTGACAGCCCAAAACAAATTTACGAACGAATGACCGAACGATTGACGGAACCGACTGAACGAATGAATGACTGAACGCTCGATCGACCGACCTAAGTAAATGATGACTGACCGATTTACCGACTAAACAAACAAACAAACAAAAAAAGACCGACCAAGCGAACGACCGAATACATGCACAAACGAATAACTGAACGACCAACTGCGTAACTGAACGAACGAATGAATGAATGAACAACCGACTGACCGATGAATGACTAATAAGGGAGCGACCGAACAAATTTATGAACGAATGTGTTCAATGACTGAACGACCGAGTGACTGAACGAACGAATGTCTGAACGATCGATTGAACGACTGAACAAATCAATGACTGAACGAGCGAACGACTGAACAAATTTACGAACGAACGACTAAACGACGAACTGTCCGTCCGAACGAATCAATGACTGAACGTCGGACTGACCGACCGTACTAATAAATGACTGAACGACCGACTGACCGAATGCATGACTGATCGACCGACTGAACGAATCAACGACGGAACAGAGTGTGTGTGTGTGTGTGTGTGTGTGTGTGTGTGTGTGTGTGTGTGTGTGTGTGTGTGTGTGCGTGTGTGTGTGTGCTGTGTGCGTGTGTGTGTGTGTACGCGCGCGGCGCGCGCGCGCGCTCGTATGTTAGCGTTAGTGAGTGTGTGTTAGCGATAGTGTTAGTGTTAGTGTTGTGTGTGTGTGTGTGGTGTGTGTGTGTGTGTGTGTGTGTGTGTGTGTGTGTGTGTGTGTGTGTAAATGTATGTGTGTGTGTGTGTGTGTGTGTGTGTGTGTGTGTGTGTGTGTGTGTGTGTGTGTGTGTGTGTGTGTGTGTGTGTGTGTGTGTGTGTGTGAGCCTTGCGTGTGAACGTAGCCGTGTATGTACATATATATGTAAGTGTATGTTATAACTATGTAGTTATTTGAATGAAATGGCTGATCAGAAGACGATATCAATCATAAGTGACGAAAAGGAAAAACAAACTTTAAATGAAATAAACAAAAAAAAAAGTACAAAAATCAAAAAAGAAAGAGAAAACAGAGTCGGATAAATCATTAAATCAAATAATACGTGAAATAGTATAAAAAATAATTTTTAGATATGTGTTGAAATATAATGGATAAATACTTCCCCATCACATTTTATGTTTGATTCTCTGTCTCTCTGTCTGTCCGTCTCTGTCTCTGTCTGTGTCAACACGTTTTTTTTTTCTCTTTCAGCCACGTGTATCTCTGTCTTTGTCCTTCAGAGAGAGAGAGAGAGAGAGAGAGAGAGAGAGAGAGAGAGAGAGAGAGAGAGAGAGAGAGAGAGAGAGAATGCTGCTGCTGCTGCTGCGATATGATCATGATCATGAACGAGAGGAATGCTGAATAAACGAGAGGAATGAGGAATGAGAGACTGGATGGCAGGAGCAGAACGTGAGAAGGATGAATGATAGACAGAGTCGGATGTGCAAAACGTGAAACCGATGGACGGTGGACTGGAGAAAAAGAGGAGAACGTAGTAATGAACGATGACGGTCGAGAAGGAACGACAACTGGAGAAGAATCAATGATGGACCGGAGGGGAAGAAGATAATGCCAGAACGATAAATGAACGATGAGCCTGGGAGGAAAGACAAGATTGCAAGACTGATGACTGATGGAGAGAACTCGAGAAGGATGAATGATAACCGGCAGAACATTAAGCATGACGAATGATGGAGAGAATGAGAATAGGAGAAAATGGTGGTTGTGATCAGGAGACAGGATAGGAAAGGAGAACGCAAGGATAATGAATGAGGGGAGGAATGAAGAGTGGAAAATGTGATGAAAACAAATGTTGAAAGGAATGAGGAGAGAAGAACGTGCTAATGGTGGATGTAAAACGGAATGGAAATAAAGAGTGTGAAAACTTTAGAGAAAAACCTGGATAACAACGACACAAAAAGCCTTTCAATCTGTGAAAAAAATAGACCAACGCAAATTAAAGTCAGCTCCACTTAGGACAAAGACGTTATCTGTCTCATGAAGGAGGAAAACATTATAAGAAGTTAGAGAGCAACTTTGCTTTGAGCTCTACAATTAACAAAGCAAAAGCCATCCAACTGTGCCAACAGTTTAGGATTCATCAGCTGGAGCTGACATTCCAACACTCTGTCGAAAGTAGTGTAGTAGTAGTAGTAGTAGTAGTAGTAGTAGTAGTATAGTAGTAGTAAAGTCACTGAAAACATGACCAGGATGCGTGCAAGGACGACATCCCTGCAGAACACTTGAAACACAGTAACTGTTATATAAACTGCTATCCGTAACAAAATCTGGCACACCGGCGTGTGGCTACAGCCAAAAGGGAATCGATCACTAATCGTCACGCTTCCAAAGACAGGAAATCCTCAACACTGCCAGAACAACAGCAAAATCAATTAGACTGGAAATGCAAGCAAACTTAATGTTCAAAATCATTCTGAATAGATTACGGTTATAAACAGACACCGTTAAATCTGAGAGGCTGAAGTATCATTAAACATATCTTTAACCCTTCACCAAAACACCCGCAACAACAGAAGTTCTTTCCTGTCTTCACAGACTTCAAACAGGCGTTTGACAGAGTCTGTGCAGAGGTGAAACAACAGCATCCAGCAAATATGCTTCAGAGTGACCACTGCAGTACTCACAAAGGGCGCGACTGGAGAGTGGTCGCCACATCAGTTACGGTTCGTCAAGGACCCTTTTTCTCCAATACTTTTTAACGTAGTCCTGGACTGCATCATGAATGATCCACTTGAAGATCATGTCAACACAATCTGCACTGCAAGAACTATCACGAACCTTCACTTTGCAGATCCCTTTGACGACCTGGCGGGCACTGAACGAGAACTCACTAAGCTTGTTGAAACTCTGGATGAAACATCTACGAGACATAGAATGGATATCAACACTGAGAAGACAAAGCGAATGGCCAGCCACAACACCTCCTCCAGTGCTGATTTATCCATGGATAGAAGTTGGGAACTGTTGAACAGTTCATACATCTGGGGTTTATTTTCAGCGATGGAGGATTTAAATTAAACATCCTCTCAAGAGAAGCAAAGACATTGGATCTGTCCTAACTGAAACCTGTATGGAAAGACATTAACATCTCGGTGAAACACAAATCTGGCTTCTCCATGCACGGGTGTATTTCATTTCAATACATGCATACGTGACTGGACCTGAAAGAAGGAACCTAACTACAGAAATGAGGTGTCATTTCAACAAACTACATGTCAGATATACTGATTACATCACCATTGAAGAAGTGTGCCAAACCATCAAACAGCACATCGCGCCATACTGAGATTTGCTGACACAAGCACAAAAAAAAAAAACTTCGTTGGCATTGTCTTCAAGATCCGACGGCCCTGCTAAAACTATCATCCAGGAAAACAGTTGAAGGAGCAAGACCAAACGGAAAGGCAGAAAAAAAATGGGCCGACAACATTGAGGAATGGACAGGGATACCCACTGCCGAGTCCAAGGCAACGACAGAATTGGAGGAGTCTGGTGAACAGTTCTTCACTGCCATGCCCGGTGACTTCACAGGGACCTAGGAAAAAGAAGTCGATGTTAGTGGCACGAAGGTAAAATTATTCTTGTACTTTTGAATAATCTTTCCAAGCCAGAACGTGTGCATGATTCTAGGATTGAGTCATCTGTGAACTTTGTTTTTAATAATTTGGATATATGGCTTTAACAGGTTCTTCAATCTCAGAAAATAAACTGTTCATGTTATCATCTTTCTCAGAAGATGAAATATTAATGTCTTCACCTGTCTTCATTACAATATAATCATTATCAAATCTGACCCGTTGGTTCTCTCAGTGAGGCATGACAGGCACCGTTGGATCTAATAAAAGAAATTGAAGAACAAAATTGGATTTTTATGTATAATTAACGTGCATAATTTTTGACTGGCTGGAGAGACAGCGTGTGTCTAGCACTTTTCAGATCTTGTTGCCAGAGTCTAAGAATACTTTGTTTCTGAATTCAAGACAAAAAGACTTCGTATAAAAACAACTGACTTTTTTCCTTATTCTGAAAAAAGACAGTCAGTCAGCTTCATGGTATGTGTTTTCAATCTGTTTGTATAAACCGGTGTTTGCCAAGAGCTAATTCAGGAGCTGTACTCTCTGCAGATTGTATTTTAGTCAAAGCCTTACGGGGCTGCAAAAATAATATTTCTTCTTGATAAACCAGTTTTGATCGGACGAGGCTGGTGACTGTGGTTGCGAAGTTTATTGTTGTTCTTTTATCTTGATCGCATAGTTAAGCACCAATTGCTGAAAAAAAAATCTTCTCCTTGCTGTCATTGTCAAATTCTCTGTATGAAATTGCAAATGTAACACTACTGGTAGAATAAGGATCCAAAACTTCGCCTTGTGAATTCTGTAACGTTTCGTCATCTAATACTTGATAATGTAGCAATGGTGTCAAATTCTCCCCGTTACCAAAAAGAAAAAAAAAAGAAAGTAAAAACTTATTAGCGTTTTCTTCCCAATTGCAGCCCACTTTGTTCATACCTTATCGTTTTCTCTCCCAATGTGCAAGCCCACTTTGTTCCATGTAGCTCTTTCATGTATTCCTCTCCAGTTGATAAATATTTTGTGCATGGTGTATTACCCTCATCATCTTAGATTTGCATTTATCTAGATGGAAATAACATCGTCTGCACATTACACCGCATGCATGTCTTTTGATGATGGTGCATGAGGAAGGTAATGAGTAGGAGTAGTACACAGAACGGAAGTAATGATGATACTTAGGTTATAGATATTCTGAAAAAGATGACTAGACTTTGCCGACTGTTACACATTTGGACTCTCCAGATAAATAAAAATGCTATACAAAACTTCGTTTTTCTACTGATTTTTTTTTCCACATTTTACAGCATTTGTTTTGTTATTGTAAGCTTTTAATCATAAGACAATTCTTATTTGTAACACAATAGAAATAGTAAAAACAAGCTTTATGACCTTCAAAGTCAATAACATAAAGCATTAAACAATGGAGAAGAATAGTAAACACAAGATGAAAGGGTATATTAAAGGCAGAGAGAGAGAGAAACAGAGAGAGAGAGAGAGAGAGAGAGAGAGAGAGAGAGAGAGACAGACAGACAGACAGACAAAGACACAGAGAAAGACAAAAAGAGAGGGAGGAGATGAACATCACGACAAACACAAAGTTAAGCCGTGTTCCCAATATTGTTAAAAAAAACACACAAAACAACATGCGAACAAACAAACAGACACAAACACAAACAAACACCACACACACACACACACACACACACACACACACACACACACACACACACACATTCAGAGAAGATTAATATGGATAAGACAAGCTTGGCGCTGGCAATTCAGAAACAGCACAATTCGTCGAACAACACAAACGTATTTCATTTGAGAAGTTACGTATACATACTTTTCCCCTCCTCTCCGCGAAATCGCTCTATCCCCATCTTTTCCTCTGACCTATCGCACCTCCACAAACACATCAATTTACATGGTAGCGCGAAAATGCCTACTCATGCCGCTCCTCCCCCCACCCCCTCCCCCGGCCATCACCCCCTGCACCCATCCGCACGCCACAAAAACACAAGCGCGCGTGAACGCACAGAAAACGCCCCTCCCCCCCCCCCCCCCCCCCCTCACACACACACGTACACACACACACACACCACACACACACACGCGCGCGCACACACACACACACACACACACACCAGACAACGGGCGCGCACGCACACACACACACGCACGCACGCACGCACGCACGCACGCACGCAACACACACACACACACACACACACACACACACACACACACACACACACACACAAAAACGCAATTATTGAACTATTCTTACAATGTCTTACTGATGAAATATACTCGTCCGCAAAAGTTAAGGGCCAACCCTTGTTTTCAGAAGCTGCAGATAGATATATTGTACACGAGCACAACGACGTTGAAAATGACGCATGGAGGGCTACGCGGCAACTTTACTTATTGCTGCACGTGCCCAAACCTGTTTTGCAGACATTGCAGTTATGCAAATGTGTTTTGAGCGGCGCAGAAAACGATGCAAATGCACGTGAATGTAATGAAAGTTCAGTCGTTGTCAGCTGACGAAGCAGTGCCGCGGCAGGTGTCTGGCAAATTGCACGTGCAAGCCATGTCCCTAGTGAACACATGCTCCGCCAAAGGTACACGGTTAGGGGTATTGAAGGGCTGCAACCAGGGGTCTCAATAACCATGCCTCCAAGACAGAGACTATCAACACTTGATCGTGGACGGGCGCTGGGCTGGCTTCAGGATGGAACTTCCGGCCGAGAAGTCGCCAGACGGCTTGGAGTGAGCCACTCCGTTATTCAACGCCTGGCTGAACGCTTCCAAGCCACCGGTAGTACCGATGAACGGGCCCGCTCCGGACGCCCAAGAACAACGAACCATCGCGACGACTGTTACCTTCAGGTGATGGCGCTGCGTGACAGAACCATCACTGCCAGGACCCTCCGTAGCAACCTGAGGACGGCTACCCACATTAACATCTCCCAGGACACTGTTAGGCGACGCCTGCACGAGGTAAACCTCCACTCAAGGGTCCCTGCCATTCGTATACCGCTGACACCACGTCATCGTCAAACTCGGATGGCGCTCTCACGCAACCACCAGCGCTGGAACAGGCAGCAGTGGGGCAGAGTCCTGTTCACAGACGAGTCTCGTTTCACTTTGTCGAACAGTGATGCCCAGAGGCGCGTTTGGCGACGTGTAGGCGAGCGATTCGTCGATGCTTGCGTCCAAGAGCACGACCGGTATGGAGGGGGGTTCGTGATGGTGTGGGGAGGCTTTCATCTCCATGGGAGGACTCCTCTTTACCTCATTCGAGGCAACCTGACCGGCGTGAGGTACAGGGATGAGATTGTCGGGCCAATCATCGTCCCCACTGTGCGGGCCATGGGACGTGGCTCCCTTCTACAGGACGACAACGCCACCCCTCACCGTGCTTTGGTGGTGAGGGACTTCCTGCAGCGTGCGCAAGTTGTCCGCATGGACTGGCCAGCCCGATCCCCAGACCTGGCTCCCATTGAAAACCTGTGGACATTCTTGGATGCCGCGTAGTGGACAATCACCCCCAGCCCGTAGATGGTGCGCAGCTCTTCCACTTCCTGCAGCAGGAGTGGCTCGCCATCCCGCAACAGATGCTGCACATCCTTGTCCACTCGATGCGGCGACGGCTGGTGGACTGTCTGGCAGCAAATGGTGGCCACACCCGTTATTGAACATGAACAAAATGACCTGACTTTTCTTGCAATTTTTCAGAAGGGAGGGTGTTGTGTTTGTGACGGATGTAAATCCAATGGATTTTGACTTGTCAATGAATTTTGTGCATAAATCGATGGATTAAATGTTGAATTAAATCATTCTATGAGTTGCGGGTGTTTTTTGGATTTTGTTTGCTTGGGAGACAGGAATGTTTTTCCGGCCCTTAACTTTTGCGGAGTAGTTAATAGGTGGAGTGATGATGAGAATGCTGAATGATGGACGCACTGAGGTGAAAAGAAAAACGCAAAATAAACGAGATGAATAGCGAACAACGTGACAATATTGAATAATGGACAAGGAAAAGAACGCGAGAAATTTCAGTGATGGATAGGACTAGAAGTAGCGAATAACAGAGGGGATTAGAAGAAAAAAAATAGGAAGACGTTAACGGAAGGAATGATTTATGAAGAATAAGAACAGGAGAACGTCAATGAGACGAAGGAAGGAAAGAAGTAAGGAATATGAGTAACAGACACAATGAGAACAGGAAACCGGGAAGATTGTTTGACTGACAAGAAAGAGAACAATAAACAGTAAACAAGTAGGGTAACCTTTGCTCCCATAAGGAAACCTAACACGGGAGTAATTTTTTATTCAAGACTGGCCAGCCTTTTAAACTTGAATAAAGTCGACAAATCCAAAGACGAACAATCTAATAGTGGGGGAAAAACAAGCGCAGGCCAAAACTCAACTGTCTTCATGGTAATGACTTGGTAAAGATTTAGACTTAAGGGGAGGGGGGGGGGGGTTGAAGATGAAAAAATATGGGAACAAAAAATTAAAAAATATATTATAGATATGAAAACTCTTCACTAGTTGCATGAGGTTTAACCATCGTTATCCCTTTCAAAGGCAATCTATTTGTTTTCCCCTGCTCCTAGGCCTTTCGCCCGCTGGATCGGAACTCTCGGGGAGACACGGCTGGCTGTGTCTGTGCTCCTGGTGTCAAACTGAGACACACCACAGCCCCATAATACCGTGGTGTTCTCCCCACCAAGGGTTTAAAAAGAATCCAACAGCACCCCCAAAAACCCACGAAGGGGTAGTAAATGACTAGGTGAATGACTTGAACATGATAATATGAACGGATTGAGAAAAGAACGTGAGAATTGACGAAAGGGGGACAACGGGGGAAAGAAAAGGGTGAAGAAAGGCCGAAGAAAAACTGAAGGAGGTGAAAGACAGGAGAAAAGGAGAACTGACAGTGATGAAAGAGAGATGGGAGAAGAACGGAAAACGATGAAAAAGAAACGGGAGGAAATAACTTCAGAGTGATGAAAGGACAGTTCGGAAGGTAAGAAACTTAGGATGGCGCAATGTGGCCCGATGGGAAGAAAACGGGCAAACGCGAAAATGGTAAAAGGATGTACAAGAGGAAACATGAGATTACTACTGATTGGTAAAAGGATGTACAAGAGGAGAACATGAGATTACTACTGATTGTAAAGGATGTACAAGAGGAGAACAGAGATTACTAAATGATTGGCAAAAGGATGTACAAAGGAGAACATGAGATTACTACGATTGGCAAAAGGATGTACAAGAGGAGAACATGAGATTACTACTGATTGGTAAAAGGATGTACAAGAGGAGAACATGAGATTAAATACTGATTGGTAAAAGGATGTCAAGAGGAGAACATGAGATTACTATGATTGGTAAAGAAGTACAAGAGGGAACATGAGATTACTACTGATTGGTAAAAGGATGTACAAAAGGAGAACATGAGATTACTACTGATTGGTAAAAGGATGTACAAGAGGAGAACATGAGATTACTACTGATTGGTAAAAGGATGTACAAGAGGAGAACATGAGTTACTACTGATTGGTAAAAGATGTACAAGAGGAGAACCTGAGATTACTACTGATTGGTAAAAGGATGTACAAGAGGAGAAAATGAGATTACTACTGATTGGTAAAAGATGTACAAGAGGAGAACATGAGATTACTACTGATGGTAAAAGGATGTACAAGAGGAGAACATGAGATTACTACTGATTGGTAAAAGGATGTACAAGAGGAGAACAGAGATTACTACAGATGGTAAAAGGATGTACAGAGGAGAACATGAGATTACTACTGAATTGGTAAAAGGATGTACAAGAGGAGAACAGAGATTACTACTGATTGGTAAAAGGATGTACAAGAGGAGAACATGAGATTACTACTGATTGGTAAAAGGATGTACAAGAGGAGAACATGAGATTTACTACTGATCGAGATGATTAAAGCGTCAGCATCATGATGAAGGGTGGGATGAAAACGGAAAGCAATGTCTATGAACGAGATGTGAAAACGAAGAATGTGAGAATGATAAATGATGTATGAAAGGTGACGGACAGTATTATGGATGGGGAAAAAAACGTAAGAGCGATGAGATCACGTACGAACGATGAAGGTAAGAAGGAAAAGAAGGGAGAGTGTCAGACCGATGGATTAATGAACGCTGGACAACATTGAATGGTGCAGAGATGGCCAAATAAAACAAAGGAAACAAGGAATGAGCGATTGCAAACAGAGAAAAGGAGAAGGTGAGAGTGATGAATGGGACATCTCAAAGACAGTAAAGGAGATAAGAGGGAAGAACGTTGAAATCAAGGAGTACACGAAGACTGGACATCGTGAGAGTAATCGAATGATGAATGGAATGAGAAGGGAACGAGAGAAGAACGAATGCTGGACGCAATCAGAAAAGAAGAACGAAAGAATGACGAATGACGGACGCACTTGAAGAGAAAGAGGGTGTCGGTGGGGGAAGGGGGGGGGGGGGGGGGTAACAATGAATAATACTGGACTGAGAAAAACATAAGAATGATGAAAATTGGACTGCACGAAAAGGGGAGAAGGATGAACGATGAAGTGGGGTAAAACTTGCGAATGGACAATGGTGTGTGTGTGATTTGTGTGTTGTGTGGTTTGTGTGTGTGTGTGTGTGGTTGTGGTGTGTTGTGTGGTGTGTGTGTGCGTGCGTGCGTGCGTGCGTGCGTGCGTGCGTGCATGTAGGATGGGGGAAAGAGGGGGATTGAAAATGAATCAATATTGGACTGGGGGTAAACGTGAAAATAACCAATGTTAGACCGGGGGATAAGGTAAGAACAAATAAATTTTGAACTGGGAGAAACGTGAAAATGGGGTTTCGACTGTTGGACTGGGAAAAGGCAAGAATTTTGATTGTTGGACTGGAAGACTAGAGGAAGGGGAATCAGACGCAAGACTGTGAATGCTGGACGGGAGGAGACGTACGAATGAAGGATGTTCGATTGCAGGGTAAAAGAAGAACGCAGGAAAGACTGGTGCGACGCTGATGAACGAAAGACGGATGAGAAAGCAGAGGAAAGGGACAGCGTGAGAATGAGGATCTCAATGACAAACAGGACAACGACAGAGTATTAGCGGCACAATCAGCACAGAAGAGTGTGGAACAGGGCTGAACATGACAACAGTAAATGGAGAATGGGAAGCGAACATGAGAACGATACTGAGTGAAGGAACGGTAACCGGGAACCAAGAATGATGAATGACGGAGGGGTGAAGAAAAGGAGAACGAAGATCAGTGGATGCGAGGAGACGAGAACGTGACACTGGTGAATGATGCTCTGGAGGAGGAAAAGAGTTGTAGAGAATGAATGACGGATGGGAGAAGAACATAAGAATGATAACAGACGGGCAGGACAGGAAGAGGAGAAACTGGAGGAGTTGAATAGGGTACGTCCATCCTACTGTTTTAATACCGCCGAAATTAAAGCTAAGGGGTGGCGATGGAAATGACTATCATAAGTTCGTAGCAATGCAGAAGAAAAGGCAGCAGTGTAAAAAAGGGAACTGGTGTGGGCAGAGCGGATTGAAAGGGAAGGGTTGGGGACGGCAAAATGAGACTGTAGGGCTTCAAAGTTTTGGGGACGTATTGGAAAAGCCCCGAATAGACATAAGAGAATTGGGAGTACGGAGTCATAAAAATGTCCCAACAGTGGTATGGGGGTAATGGAAGGGCAAAGGGCTCAAGAATTTAAGAAAAAATAGGGTGGGTGGGGATGGCGGAAAAACTGAAGGCCTCGGTTCAAATCCATGAAGTATTAAAAGAAGACAATTGCAAAAAGAAAAGCGAGAAATTGCAATAGAAAAGCGAGAAATTGCAACTGGACAGAGATGGAAACTGGTGGCGATGCCCAAAATCCTTTTAGCATGTCTACAACATGTTTATACGATGAAATGAAGGGAAATCTGTAAAACAGCAAGAGTGAACTTGAAAAGTAGGGAGTGGAGAGACAAAACAGGACTGAACTACAAATATCCTGGTCTGAAAGAAGCACAGAAAGCAAAGGAAAGGAAGGTTTAAAAAAAAAACCTTGTGATAAGCACTAGAAAATCCTAATGATGGAATAGGACAAAGGGGGAAATTTTATAAAAGAGTTATAAGCAGAACCTATCAAAAATTGATATATTTTGAGTGGATAAACTAAATCAGAGCCGTTAGCGTCTATAAAACAATGCAGGTTAATATGGAGTCGCCACACAAAGACTCGAAACGCACATGGATCAAAATTTAAATAAGGGCCAAGATTTTTTGTTAAAATTAATCAACGTAATACAGCATATTTGCTTCAGTGGGGCCCACTCCCGCCCTTTTCCGTCATACCCATAACCCACCACCCATTAAAGAGTAAGCTCAGGGTAGAGCCCCCAGCCGTTGCCGGGCGAAATTCCTATACGTCTAGGTCTCCATGTTACATATTGATGTTCGATGGTATGGGTGTAGGGGTCGCATGAACCCTCAAACCATCACTCTCTTTCCTGCCATCCTCCATCCCCTCCGACCGGCCATTTTGTAGCTGTTATTCCGCCTGCCCTACCACCTTGGTGAGTGCGATGATCACCTGAACGTGACCTCACATCGAACCGGCTTGGGTGTTAACGTCCTGCACTGGGTCACCTTGAATCACTTTAATACTGGTTTGACGGATGTTGCAAGAAATCTCGGCAACAATTATATAGTTGGACACTACCACGGTATCAAAAAGAAATCGCAGCAATAAAAAAATCTGTTGAATCTAAGAGCAGTATCACGAACAATGCGCTTCACGGAACGGTCGCGAAATACCACCCAGTTGTATCTTGGTTACACTCAGAAAGAGTGAACAGCACAAAAACCTGGGGAACTCAGAAGCAAAGGGCCCCTATTATCCAGATGCTGAAACCTGGGCACTGCAAAGGAAAAGAAAAGCGTCCGGTGTTGACTACCACATAGAAAAACGTACGGTGTTGACTACCACATAGAAAAACGTACGGTGTTACTACCACATGAAAAGCGCACGGTGTTGACCACCACAAAGAAAAGCGTACGGCGTTGACTACCACATAGAAAAGCGTACGGTGTACAAAGAAAAGCGTACAGTGTTGACTACCACAAAGAAAAGCGTACGGTGTTGACTACCACAAAGAAAAGCGTACGGTGTTGACTGCCACAAAGAAAAGCGTACGGTGTTGACTACCACATAGAAAAGCGCACGGTGTTGACTACCACATGGAAAAGCGCACGGTGTTGACTACCACAAGACAGGAAATGATGAATCAGGGGGCACTTCAATGGTAGTCTGCTTAATTTCCTATGGTACAGAGCGCTTATGGGAAGTTAATCCTTAAGCAAGAAGTGAACATAGCACGAAGACTGCAGAACAGCGAAAGCGATCATGACACACATACTGACAAAAACTGTCTGTCTGTCAGTCTGTCTGTCTCTGTATGTGTTTAAGCGGAATGTGTCTAGACAACAGCTGGATACAAATGAACGAGGGACTTGTCAGACCCAACTCGTCCGGATACGTGGTGTAACACAACAAAGTCTTGGCATACCGGCTTCACAATCGCCAAGAGAAGAATGTTCTGCTTTGAGGAGAAATAAATTACTCAAAGTTCAAAGCATGATCAGAAACAAAACTGACATGGCGCGGCATCGGGGATGGGCACGGACAGTGCCTGTTTCAGTACAGCTCGAGCAGACCACAGAGAGCATTTCCAGGGCTGTCAACACGTACCAAAAAACGCACAAACAAACAAACAAATCAAGAAGCAGCTCCCATCAAGAGAACACTCAGATTTGCCTATGGTTTACAGGTACACTTAGTCACAACATCGGTTTCCATGCTCCAGTGCAGTCCTTCAGTCGGATAAAGCTAAGCCATGTTAAGTGCACCAACCACTCTGATTATGCGCTCAGAGTTTTGTCGAAGAACTAATAAGAGAACTCATTTTTGAAATAATTCCAATGCAACAAAGATACATCAAATGCTAATTACTGAACAGCATCACAGAACGGACAGCAAGTGCCTGTTCCAGTGGTTAAACTCTCACTATCTAGTCACCAGATAACAAGGAAGAACTTGCATCAAACAAAGTTTATGAAGAAACAAGAAAAGACAATGCATTCCAGACCACAGGAATATGATCAGACCACAAATGCTGAAAAGCGGTTGGCAACAGTACAGAAAAAAAAGTAAACCCAAATTCCAAAAGAAAGCAAAGTCAAAGAGTGCGACACAAAAGAAGGAATTACTAGCACCATATTACTAGAAGACAGGAACGCTATTCACACTTGAAGAACCTCACCTCCCCTTCTCTCCCCTGCATTCCTGTGCGGAGAATTGAAAACAACGTAATGCAGAGTGTTCAAAACACAGACTAAAGAATGGCCCATAGAGGCAGGAAAAAAACTGCGGAGAAATGGGACAACAACAACAACAAAAACAACAAAGAAGAAAGAAAGAAAAAGTGAAAAAAATGAAAATGACGATCACAATATCGCAAGAAGACCGGGACACAGTTTTATACTAAAAGAGCCCTACCCCCTCCCCCTCCCCCTTCCTTTGGCAAGGGATTTCCACTATACAATGTGAGCTGTGGGTGAAGAGAGTGCTGCACACTGGCTCACGGGATGACCAAGATGACCGAGGTGAAAAACCCACACATCAAAGTGACGGTCAAGCAGGTTTATAGGAGTATCATACAGAAAATCATCACGGAAGAACCGTGTTCTCATGTTGGCAGCATCGGAAAGTTGCGTTTAGGATACTCAGGGAATGTAAGCCAGTGCAGGAATTAGTTTTCTGGGCTAATGTCCTTTCCTCTAGAATTCTGTGAATTCTGTATCACTCTCAGAAAGAAAGGAAGGGGGATGCTTCCGTGAATGAGAAGTTATCAAGGCACTGAGGTGAAGGGTAGGGACAGATGTTCGGAAGAGATTAAGTGGGCTCTTAGATAGTGAGAGATAAACGCTAGTAGCATACGCCAAACAATAGGTAGGACAATGACGAAAGACCAAAGACGTTCGACGTGACAGAGCAAAGTGATTAGGAATTACTTTAAAATGTAGATTTAGAACATGTGACGTTTAACACTTGAAAAAAAAAACCTCGCCTCGTAGTGAAAAATATCCACAATTCTATTCATTCGCCCACAGCACAGCCGCTTGCAGATTTGATTCTGACAGCCATTACCGCGTATGTTGTCAAACAACAGGAGTGCCCGCACAGTGTGTGTGTGTGTGTGTGTGGTGTGTGTGTGTGTGTGTGTGTGTGTGTGTGTGTGTGTGTGCGTGAACGTGTGAGTGAAAATGTGTATGCATGTGTTTGTGTTCGCATGAGTGTGTGCACGTGCTTGCACGCATGCGTGCGTGTGTGTATGTATGTGTATGTATATGTGCGTGCATGTGCGCGCATTTGTGTGCGTGCATGTGTTTGTATGCGTTTCTTTGTGTGTGTGTGTGTGTGTGTGTGTGTGTGTGTGTGTGTGTGTGTGTGTGTGTGTGTGTGTGTGTGCGTGCGTGCGTGCGTTGTTCGTGCGTGCGTGCGTGCGTGCGTGCGTGCGTGCGTGCGCGCGCGTACGTGTGTGTGTGTGTGTGGTGTGTGTGTGTGGTGGTGTGTGTGTGTGTGTGTGTGCGTGTGTGAATGTGTGTGTCATGCTGTGGTGCGTGCATGGTGCATGTATGTGTGTGTCTGAGAGAGAGAGAGAGAGAGAGAGAGAGAGAGAGAGAGAGAGGAGGAGAGAAGAGAGGAGAGAGAGAGAGAGAGAGAGAGAGAGAGAGAGAGAGAGAGAGAGAGAACAGACAGACAGACAGAGAGAGTGATAGTATGTGTATGTGCGTGTGCGTGTGTGTGTGTGTGTGTGTGTGTGTGTGTTGTGTGTGTGTGTGTTCAGGCGCGTGCATTGAAAAATTCTATTTCAGACCCACCAGACTCTCCCCACGCTTATCTCCGATCCGCCCTCAACACCCTCATCCTCCCTTTGAGACAGATTCCAACAAAACAACCCCTCTTGATAGACGACCCCCGAACCCCGGCACCAAAAACGTCGCCCACCCGCCATCAAACGGCGGTTCCGCCGATTGCCCTCTCCGGGCTGTTTGGACCCCCCCCCCCCCCCCCCCCCCCACCCCCCTCCTCTCAGGATCAACAGAGTGTGCCAGGTTTCCAAGGCTCTAAGAAGTCCGTGGCCCGACTTGAGCTAGCAATGGTCATCTGACCCACATGCGAGCTTCCAGCAGTTACCTACTATCTTTTCGTTAATGTTACGATATTGTAACTTTAGCCTCGTCCACTTAACAGGGCATTCACGAGTCATTAGGCGTATTTAATACCATCTGACTGCGCCATTGGCCCTGTTAGCCGTTTTCTTTTAAATACCTGAATCAACTGATAATATGAACCCCTTTTTAATCCACGCTACAGAGCATTCACGAGTCATTAGGCGTATTTAATACCATCTGACTGCGCCGTTGGCACTGTTAGCTGTGTATCCTCCGCCCTTTTATTCAATTATGATATCAACCTTTTTTTCGTCCACCTAACAGAGCATTCACGAGTCATTAGGCGTATTTAATACCATCTGATTGCGCCATTGGCCCTGCTAGCTGTGGAGTTTTTCCTCCCTTCATTTGATTACCACATTAATCTTTTTAATCCACGCTACAGAGCATTCACGAGTCAGGCGTATTTAATACCATCTGACTGCGCCATTGGCCCTGTATCCCCCCCGCCTCCTCCCTCCCCCCTCCCTACCATCTTCCTCTCGTTTATTTCGTTTAAGATAACCTTTTTTCGTCCACCTAACAGGGCATTCACGAGTCATAGGCGTATTTAATACCATCTGACTGCGCCATTGGCCCTGCTAGCTATGGAGTTTTCCTCCCTTCGTTGATTACTATTTTTTTTTTTGTCCACGCTACAGGCATTCACGAGTCATTTAGGCGTATTTAATACCATCTGACTGCGCCATTGGCCTCGATAGGTGTGGATATATCCCCCATCCCCCCCCCCCCCCCCGTTATTTTGATAATTACGTTAGCTTTTTATTTCAGTCCACGTAACTAGAGCATTCCACGGTCATTAGGCGTATTTAATACCATCTGACCGCGCCATTGGCCCCGTTAGCTGTGGAGTTTCTCCCTTCATTCGATTATCACGTTATCTTTTAATCCACGCTACAGGCATTCACGAGTCCATTAGGCGATTTCATACCATCTGACTGCGCCATTGGCCTTGTTAGCGTGGATACCCCCCCCCCCCCCCCCCCCCCCCCCCCGTTATTTTGATAACTACAATTTCATTTTAGTCCACGTAACTGAGCATTCACGAGTCATTAGGCGTCTTTAATACCATCTGACTGCGCCATTGGCCCCGTCAGTGTGGAGACCTCCATCTGTCCCTAACCACCCCCCCCCATCCCCCTCCCCTTTCCCCGTCCGCCCCAAAGCCCTTTATTCGACGATATCGTTAACTTTTTTTTAGTGAAAGTAACAGGCACTCATCAAGTTTTCAGCCGTATTAATACCATCTGACTACGTCCATTGGCCCTGTTTAGCTGTAAAGGATTTGTTCGCTTTTTATTTTAGCACCTGTGGCCTACGACATTCTTTCGTCTAGAACCAAGGAGACGGCACCCTCTGTTGACCCCAATTTAAAGTTGAAAGATCGGGACATCTAGAAGGAGGTGCTTTGGAACCACCGTTTGAAGGCACTGGGGAAGGCCCCGTGCCGAGGGTTCGGGCGACGTCCACCAAGAGGGAGTTGATTGCTGGAACTTGTCTCAAAGGCAGAAGTCGGTTTGAAGACGATCGTGAGAATAAATGAGAAAAAAGGCCCTGGCGGGCTGAATAGAACTCTCTCTCCTCTCTCTCTCTCTCTCCTCTCTCTCTCTCTCTCTCTCTCTCTCTCTCTCCCCTCCATCCGTCCGTCCGTCCGTCTGTCTGTCTCCTCCCTCTGTCCGTCCTTCGCTATTTGTTCCCTCTCTCTCTCTCTCTCCCCTCCCTCTCTCTCTCTCTCTCTCTCTCTCTCTCTCCCCTGGTCTTCGCTGTCTTACTACTGGCTGGGTAAGTCAGTCAGCTAGTCGGTCGATCAGTCAGTCAGTCAGTAATTCTCTCTCTCTCTCTCTCTCTCTCTCTCTCTCTCACACACACACACACACACACTCTCTCTCTCTCTCTCTCTCTCTCTCTCTCTCTCTCTCTCTCTCTCTCTCTCTCTCTCTCTCTCTGTGTCGCTGTCTTGCTAGCTGGCTGGCTGAGTCAGTCAGCTAGTCGGTCGATCAGTCAGTCAGTCAGTAATTCTCTCTCTCCTCTCTCTCTCTCTCTCTCTCTCTCTCTCTCTCTCTCTCTTGTGTGTGTGTGGTGTGTGTGTGTGTGTGTGTGTGTGTGTGTGTGTGTGTCGCTGTCTTGCTAGCTGGCTGACTGAGTCAGTCAGCTAGCTGGTCGGTCGATCAGTCAGTCAGTCAGTAACTCTCTCTCTCTCTCTCTCTGTGAGTGAGCGCGCGCGCGCGCATGTGTGTGTGTGTGTGTGTGTGTGTGTGTGTGTGTGTGTGTGTGTGTGTGTGTGTGTGTGTGTTCGTGTGTGTGTGCGTGTGTGTGTCCGTCCGTTTCTGTCTCGGCGTATTCGTGTCCGTATGTGCGTGCGTGCTTGCGTGCGTGTGTATGTGTGTGTGTGTGTGTGTGTGTGTGTGTGTGTGTGTGTAAGGTAATGTTTATAGCCCAGCCAACCGCAAAGGGCCCTATCAGGGCAGTCACCGCGTTGAAGTCAACTCACAAGTAATTAAATAAAAGAAAAAAGAAAGCTAACCCACACAACCGTTTAAAAAACCTGTCCTGCGCGCGCGCGCGCTTTTCTCTCTCTCTCTCTCTCTCTCTCTCTCTCTCTTCCTCTCTCTCTTCTCTCTCTCTCTCTCTATCTCTCTCTCTGTGGTGTGTGTGTGTGTGTGTGTGTGTGTGTGTGTGTGTGTGTGTGTGTGTGTGTGTGTGTCTGTGTGTCTGTGTGTGTGCGTGCGTGTATGTGTGCGTGTGTACGTGCGCGTGCGCGCGTTCACGCGCGTGTGTATGTGTGTGAGAGAGAGAGAAGACAGCGAGAGAGAGAGAGGGAGAGAGAGAGACAGAGAGAGAGAGACAGTGCGAGCGTGCGTGCGAGCATGCGTGCGAGCGTGCGCGCGCGCGGGTGTGTGTGTGTGTGTGTGTGTGTGTGTGTGTGTGTGTGTGTGTGTGTGTGTGTGTGTGTGTGTGTGTGTGAGTGTGTGTGTGTGTATGTGTGTGTGCGTGTGTGTGTGTGTGTGTGTGTGTGTGTGTGTGTGTGTGTGTGTGTGTGTGTGTGCGCGCATCTGTTTCTGTGTCTGTGTGCGTGCGTACACCCAGTATGAAAGAAAAACGATGGCCGCAGGATTTAGGCCTAAGAGAAGGAAGTCCGTACATGCGGACGTCAGAAAGAAGAACGTTGGCCGTATTGTTTTGACCTGAAAGAAGAGAGTCTCTTGATATGGATCTCAGCAACAGGACGAAAACGATGAGGCGTGGACAGACTGAGGGGCTCAGACGCTGGAGCCTGATCTTCAAGCGACTTCAACACAGGAGTGACCGGAATATATCCTTTGTTCAATATGCGACCGGCGAAGGGAAACGGAACAAAGTGGCGCAACACAAGCATGGCAAGCGGTTCCGAAAACGATTTTCTTGAGGCTAGAATGATCATCTAGGCTAGAAAAGATTTTCCGTTGTCTGGTGTAGAATGGGCAAAGAAGCGCATAAAAGTAGAGACGGCTCCTTCATGAAGACAGGAAGGGAAGGAACCGACTCTTCTGTGCTCGACGTTGAAGGTGCGACCAATGGAAGGGAAGAGGGTTGTTGTTGAAACGAGTGTTTTGTCAACCAGTACATACAGTTTTCTCCTGATGCGATAATATGTATTTCGGCTTGTCTTCTTGACATGCTAAAGAAAGAACAGATCTATGAAACCAAGAAAGACAGATTTACAAAGAAAGACAAAGAAAGAAAGAAGATTGGGAAAGGGGTGGGGGCAGTTCTAAAACCGACGCTGGAGACGGGAAGAAAAGAGGTTTGGGTCGTCACAGCTCTCCCCATGGCGCTGCCATGTGATGGAACCAGGCGCTAAAGACGATCGCCTCATACGAGCTCTGGAAGTCCATAAGCATTGCTAGCTGTGATGAATAGGTGCATTTCATACGTCCTTCAACATCCCATCCTATAATAATATTGCAAATCCAGTATGGTCAAATAAGAAGAGAACACCTCTATGGTTTAACAGTTACATACTTCAGTGCTAAAGGGGGACTTGGAGGGTACAAACCAAAAATGAGAGAGAAAGAAAAAATTCAGTTTCAAGGGAAGGCAAATAAGATACAACGTGTGTGAGAAACAAAAAAGTGGAGCGTGCGTGAAATCTGCACGAGATGGTCGCAGATCAGCAGCAATGCGAAACAGAGAAGCAGCCCTGCTTGCCATCCCCTAGTGCCCCCAGCTGACTGCCAAACTTTATCATAAAAGAGTTTTCACATGAAAAAATCCTTATTTCCGTATACAGTGACTGTCAAGACGTATTATCCCGATGATCTCAATGAGCAATACTTCAATTCATTGCACGGTAGAATAAACAAACAAACAAACAAAGGCAAAGAATTTAGAACTGGAAAAAAGTAACCGATGCTGCTGTCCAAACCACACACACACCCAAACAAACAAAGGCAGAGAGCAAGCAATCGTCAGCCAGTGTTTGAAATTCCTGTTTACTTCTGGCAAGAATCAATGGCTGACGCACTCGGCATGGCTTACTTTCGTATGTCCTAGGATGTCAATCGTCCAGCTTGCATAACATGCACTAGTTTACTTGACTACATGCATGTAGGCCACTTTTGGTGTCCCCCCCCTCTCTCTCTCTCTCTCTCTCTCTCTCGCCCTATCTCTCTTTGTGTACGTGTGTGTGTATGTGTGTGTGTGTGTGTGTTGTGTGTGTGTGTGTGTGTGTGTGTGTGTGTGTGTGTGTGTGTGTGTGTGAGCGCTGACAGAACTCTGTCCTTTGCTTGATGACAGCTCTGAAAATGGCTCCAGGTGGTCGGCTGGACCACAAATAAAATGGCAGTGACTGAGTCAACATTAAGTACAGCTAATCTGGGCTGCATTTGTCGAGGTATTCCAAAGCTCTAAGCTGACACTTTACAGTAAGTAATACAGTGCCAGATATATGGCGAAATTAACATACTGTCGGGCGTGCACCGGGTATGCAACACTTTACGGTGAAAGTAACTTAGTGTCAGGCGCGCACCGGCTATCCTACACTTTACGACGAAAGTACAGTGTCGGGCGCGCACCGAGTATCCTACACTTTACGGCGAAAGTACAGCGTCAGGCGCGCACCGAGTATCCTACACTTTACGGCGAAAGTAACATAGCGTCAGGCGTGCACTGGGTGTTCAACATCTTACAGAGAAAGCAGCAATGCCAAACATACACCGGGTATCCTACACCTTACGAAGAAAAGTAGCAATGCCAAGCTACCACGTGCGTACGGATATCCTGCATATCACGGATTAAGAAATATATTGCAACGAGTGCATGGATATCCTTCATCTTACGAAAACAGTACTGTGGATGCCAGTACACGCTTCACAGCGAAACAGATGGTGCTAGGTGTGCACGGATAGCCTACGTGTTACGCAGAAAGCGACACGGTGGCTGGTGTGCACAGATAGTCTACACCTTACGGAGAAGTAACATGGTGCCAAATGTGAGCGGATATCCTGCACCGAAAGTAGCGTTGCCAGATATGAATGGCTATCCTACACCGAAAATGAGATGGGGCCAGATGTAAATGGATACCCTACAGTGAAAATAACGTCACGCCAGATATGAACGGACATCCTTCACCCAGAATAACATAGTGCCAGTTATGAACGGATATCCTCTACCAAATGTAACATGGTACCAGATAATGACGGATATCCCACACCCAAAATAACAATGTGTCAGATATGAAGCGATATCATATACCAAAAATAACATGTTGCCAGTTATGGACGGATATCCTATACTAAAAGTAACATGGTACCAGGTATGAACGGATATCTTACACCCAAAATATTATGGTGCCAGATATGAACAGATCTATAAAAAGAAATAATTTGGTACCAGATATGAACGGATATCCTACCCCCAAAATAACATGGTGCCAGATATAAACGGATATCCTATTCCAAAAAAAACCCATGGTGCCAGATATGAACAGATATCCTATACCAAAAGTAAGACGGTAACAGGTATGAACGGTTATCCTACACCCAAAACAACATGGTGCCAGACATGAACGGATATCCTGCACCTAGAATAACACGTGCCAGAAATGAACGGAATCCCAACACGCACCAAAAGACAACATGGCCCCTGGCTGACCCAGCAGTGACCCACCGCGTTCGCAGCTTGAAGTTCTGACCGACATAAAAACGGTCATTTCCACTGCCCATTTTGAGGCGCTGTGTTCCTGCTTTCCCATTCTCCACCTTCCCCACCCACCCACATGTCATCTGAAATGGTTATTTCTATCTTTCAAAGAAGATGCGGTGCATGCGAATATCACGCCTGAATGTACCTATCCAAACAGCTATTAGTAGTCAGCCATGTTATGGACAACGCATCTATATCAACAACATAAAAAGAACATTAGGCAGGCCTGAACTGGTCGGGGCGACTATTCAAATAAGTATACACAGTGGACAGCCCTGATATGGCCAGCTGCAAGGAAGGCAAAATCAAACAGCAACATCAAAATTAAAATAAAAAAAAGTTAGGATAAGAACATTACGAAAACGGTAAGATCGATGAGCCCACGGGGACAAACGAAAGATCGATGAGGAAACAAAAGAGTAAGAAACATAAATGATGAAACCATGACCAAAGTGAAGATGGGTGTGGTCATCATGAGCGTGGAAAGACAGATGATGATATCATGGGAAAGTAACGAACAGAAAGAAGATACATCCGAATGCACATCTTACAGAGAAAGTAACATACAAACGATCAGTGTGGACATCGTAACAAGCAAAGATGGACGTGGACTTAGTGAGAGAGGACAGCTGGGAAAGACATCATGAGAAAGAAAGATAGTGTGGGCATCATGAGAAAGAAAGATAGTGTGGGCATCATGAGAAAAAAGATAGTGTGGCATCATGAGAAAGGGAAGATGGATGTGGACATCCTGAAAAATGAAAGATGGGATAGGACATTATGAAAATGTAAAAAAAATGGATGAAAGATGAAATAGGACATTATGAAAATGTAAAGATGGATGAGGACAAATTAAGAAAGGAAACAAAACTGTGGACATAATCAATGAGGAAAGATTTCCTTTTCCTATCATTGCAGAAAATGTCAGAGGGGAAAGGGTGCAAATCTTCCCCAAAGGGACCTCACACACACACACACACACAAACGCGCGCGCGCGCGCGCGGTCAGCGCTCACGTGCACACACGTACAATCATCTGCACACACACAATCTGCACGTGCGCGCAAACACACAGATACGCATCTCCAAGCATGCGCACACACATGCGTGCATACACACATGCACGTGCGTGCACACACACATGCGTGCGCGGGCGCGCGCGCGCACACACACACACACACACAAACGCGCGAACACGTGCGTGTATGTCTATCTATTAGTTCATGTGACAGACGTTAAATCGGAGAAGTAACAACAATGACAAACAACAACAACAACACCAACAACACAAACAAAGTCTGTCTGATCTCTCTTGATACAGGTAATTGTTAAAGAAATGACAACTAAAACAACAATATCGACATGAAACACACACACCACACACACACACACACACACACACACACACACACACATTCTCCTCTCTCTCTCTCTCTCTCTTTCACTCACAACAGATATATTTCTTGCTAATCCCTCCATCTTTTTCCACACACACAGACACACACACTCACTCTCTCTCTCTCTCTCTCTCTCTCTCTCTCTCTCTCTCTCTCTCTCTCTCTCTCTTGTGCATTCTCTTATTCTAAATTGCCATGTATTCATTGTTGTTTATGAGTTTATATGCAGTTCGATGCAATGATTTCTACCATGTTTTTATTGTTTGAGGGCTGGATGAAAAAAAGCCACTGACTGGTGCTTATTCTTTTCCCTCATTAAACAACATTTCGTTCGTTCGTTCGTTCTCTCTCTCTCTCACACACTCACTACAGATATATTTCTTGCTAATCCTTCCCTCCCATCTTTTTCCACACACACACATACACACACACACACACACACACACACGAGCGCGCGCGCACACACACACACACACACACACACACACCACACACACACACATGAATAATAACCTACCCACTGCTTCCAACGTGTCAACAACAATCCATGTAGAGATTTGATAATCGCGATCACAGAATGAGAGAACTGTCATTCACAGAACGAGACACTGGTCAATCGCAGAATGGCGTAGCCGTGAATCATAACCAACACAGACCTGTGTCCCACAACTTTCAGACGGTCACTTCTTCGAACGTGAAGCAGAAAATGGGTAAATGTCGATAACGCCCAACACCAATGTCGCCGCAACAAGAAACGTCTGCCAAGACCACTGACGATAAACGTTTGTCATTAAGTTTTGGTGTCGAGGTAGTGGTGGTTCTTCTTCTCCATGTAGCGCGACCCGGACCGGTGCGTTCACATCCCGAGAGTGTGGCAAACTGGTTGCTTGCTCATACAGCAGCGTGTGCCACGTGCAACACGGAAAAAAAGGGAAAAAGGCCAAAACAACAACAACAAAAACCGTGTCTTTCACTGAATTCTGAACGTTGCTCACAATGTAGTTAAAAAAAAGAAAAGAAAAAAAAAGACCGTGTAACAGCCCGTTCTTACCCCCCTCTGGAACTTACCTCGGGGTAAGTCTGGGCTAGTCTGCTTTTACCCCCGGGGGTCATTCTAGGACTAGTCAGAACTTCCCTCCCCCTTGTTGGAACTTACCCCCCCCCCCCCACCTGTGGGTAAGTTTGGGCTAGCCTGGATTTACCCCCCCCTCCCCACTCCACAAAGGGTCAATCTAGGACAATTTGGAATCTTCCTCCACCCCACCCCACCCTTCAAACAAGAGAGGGTTAGTCAGGGTTTTCCTCTGCCTCTTCTCAACACGCACATCCGTCTTTAAAAGAAAATTTGGGTTAGCCTACGTATTTACACCCCCTCTCCTATGTCCTATATACCGTCAGTTAGGCGTAGACAAAGTGTAGTTCTAGACTCTTCTCAATACATGGACCCCCCCCCCCCCCCCCCCCCCCCACACACACACACACCTGGTTCACTAACAGATACGTATTAACATTTCTCGTGCTAGCTTACACGCATGGGTCAATATTCGGGTGCGTGAGTACGCCCGCGCATGCGTGAGAAGAAAGACGGCTACATGCCAATGTGACCAAGTGCCAAAGTGACCAAGCGTACTTGTGACAAAATGTCATTGTGACCACGTGTCATTGTGACCAAGTGCCGTTGTTGCTTCATCCCGTTTTGCCTCCTTTAACTATTTTACAGCTAATTAGAGTCTGTTGAGTACCTGTGTACCTTAGCTTGAACAATGCAGATGACTAATGTCAGTGCCACTGACCACTGGTCATTATGACGAAAATCGGAGATTTTAACTATTTCACAGCTAATTAGTCTCCGAGTACCTGTGTACCTTATACAATGCAGAAGACTGGTGGTCAGTGCCACTGACCACTGGTCACTATGACGTAAATAAGATATTTCGACTATTTTACAGTTGATTAGTGTCTCATGACTGTTTGTATACCTTGTGCAATGCAGACAACCAGTGGTTAGTGTCACTGACCATTGGTCAATTTAGTGTAAATTGGTGAAGGACGATGATCCGAACCCAGAAAAACGAAAGATGTCACCAAACAAATGTGTGCAAATTTGGACAATCCAAGTTGCCGAAAAAAAAAGAGAAGAAGAGAGAGATTTCGCAGTGCCTCCTGCGCACAAGAACGAACAATGCTTTTCACACCCGTGGACGTTCGGTGGCAAAACCAAAGAGCAAACAGTCTTAAGTGTGGCAGGATCTATAGGAAACATCCTGCTGTTGTTCCTGTGAATGTTCCACTCGGTTCTGAGCCCGACAATGTCGTTTCTGTTCCTGGAGACGGTAATTGTTTTGTTCAGATCCATGAGCTACATTGTTCTAGGGACTGAAAAAAAATACACAAAGCGATGAGGCAAATCATTTGACTTCATTGAAGAAAATGACGACGGATTTTTCGAGGGCTCCAATCGGACAGAATACGTCAATCATGAAAACATGAGGGGAAATAGTAAATGGGCCACTGGAGTTGAAATTTTTGCGGCCGCTACCATTCTCAATACGGACATATTTGTTTTTACAGTTCAGGTCAAAGGTTTCCAACCTCTGTGGCTAAAATACTCTCCACTGAAACTTTCCTCTCTTCCAGAAACTGACAAAGCCATCTACATATCCAATTTGCACCACCATTTTCAACCTGTCCTTAATGTAGCGCACCAGGATTAAAGAAACTGTCCCAGTCTGCTTGGGTGAATTCCTTGGGGGTTCATGCTTGCTGCGTGTCTCTGTCGTCATTGACAAGTGTTCTCTATCACAGGACAGACAAAGTAGTACTGTTTAGTCAAGATGTTTTACAAAAAGATTACAATTTTTGTTTAGTTTTCATTAACATACTTTGAAACTTGTGGTCTCTCCCATTCTTTTTCACTCCCTCTCTTTTCTTATGTGCAATTTACTTTCTTTGACGTGTGGAGTGTGTGTGTGTGTGTGTGTGTGTGTGTGTGTGTGTGTGTGTGTGTGTGTGTGTGTGTGTGTGTGTGGGGTGAATTTGGAATTGCTCTCATGTTGAAACGTCATATTATTAGGACCGTCTATCCCTCTCTCTCTCTCTCTCTCTCTCTCTCTCTCTCTCTCTCTCTCTCTCTCTCTCTCTCTCTCTTCTGTGTGTGTGTGTGTGTGTGTTGTGTGTGTGTGTGTGTGTGTGTGTGTGTGTGGTGTGTGTGTGTGTGTGCGTGCGTGCGTGTGGTTTGTGTGTGTGTGTGTGTGTGTGTGTGGTGTGTGTGTGTGTGTGTGTGTGTGTGTGTGTGTGTGTGTGTGTGTGGCAAAATTTTCAGCACAAAATGACAATAGGCCAACATTTTGCGCCATTGAATTACAAAGATCATTAGTTTCAAGTTAAAAAATTGCTTAACGATTACCTTTGAAGCAGTCTTTCATGATTCGGGAACCAAAAGGCGTGTGGTTCTTTTAATGTTCGTTTTCCAACGCATGTATTTTCGTTTCCTTCGGATCTCTTTTTTTAAATGTTATTTTACTTTTCTTTTGTATTGCGTTTGTCGTTGTTTGCTGTACGTTTGCATATTTGATTGTTTTGATGGAGTTCTGCCTTGTTAATGTTTGTTTGTATATTTTAGACGTATTGTTTCTAAACCAGATGCATTATGGCAGGTGTTTCTTCTCCAGTTTTCTAATGCAAATTCATAAGAAAGTTCAAAGTATAATTGATTGTTCTGTTCGAGTTCTACCTTTGTTGTTGTTGTTGTTGTTTTTTGGTTGATATTTTAGACGTTTTTTTTCTGAGCCCAGATACATTATGGCAGGTGTTTCGTCTTCAGATTTCTAGTATAGATTCATAACAAAGTTCAAAGTATATTTTATTGTTTTGTTCAAGTTCTACCTTGTTAAGTTTTGTTAGGATATTGTAGACGCTTTGTGTCTGAGCCCAGATATGTTATGGCAGGTGTTTCGTCTTCAGTTTTCAGTTTTCTGGTAATAAATTCATAACAAAAGTTCAAAGGCGAGATACGCTCGCATATTTATGCAAAAATGCATTTATGTGCGCACTTTTCTACGGCCAGATGAGAGACTGTTCGTTTCTAAATTTTCTCCAAATTTCAAGTTTATAAAACATCAAAAAGGACATGCAGACTACTGCTATTTTTAAAGTTTGGGTAGACCTAAATCATAGACATAAAGAAATCTATTTTTTAAACGTATGTGTATGTGCGCGGTTTTAAAATCTCATTCAGGGATCAGAGAGATTGTTGTCCAATGTACAGTTAAATAAATAATTAGGACTGAAGGAAATCGACAATGGATACTTCTTCTAATATTTTTAGATGAAAAATGCGCTTGTGATTTACTTTTGCTGAAAAACATAACCAAAGGCGATATAAGTAGCCTATTTGTGAAAAATGTGTAATTTTGGATGCAGTTTTGGGACATTTATATCACATCTACGGCCAAATATGCCACAGATAGTGTAAGAGGTTCCTTTCAGCTTTTTTGTAATAGTTGAAATGAATGAATAGCTAAAATATACCCGTTTTCAAATTTTCTGACGAGAGGCATGATAAACAAAACAACAACGAAAGAAAGGCGATCAAGGTGTTTCTGTATTTATGAGTGCTTTTTTTTCTTTATACAAATTATTGTTTGTGAGGCTAGGTGAGCTATTTTTTTGTATTTAAGGTTATCGCCAACTATTTATTTAAAACACGACAATTTTAAAGCTAACCAACAGATTGTTGAAAATTGTTGTGCTTTTTTCACATATTTTTGTGCGATTGTTTGGCAAGATTAACTATCAGAGTTTAATGCTATTCCAATTTTTTTTTGTGTTGTCTTTACTGAAAAAGGAAAAGTAATATAAAAAAAATCATTCAGGGCAGTACAAATTTTCCTGATTTAAAAGTTCAGTTGTAACACTGTGTGTGCGTGCGTGCGTGCGTGCGTGCGTGCGTGCGTGCGTGCGTTCGTGCGTGCGTGTGTGCATGCGTGCGTGCGTGCATGCGTGCGTGCGTGCGTGCGTGCGTGCGTGCGTGTGTGTGTGTGTGTGTGTTGTTCTTTTGTGAATGATGTTCACGCCCCGAACTTGCCAAGAAAATGAATATAGCAGTTGAGAATCTGTTCTAGAGGTGTACAGACTGCAGTGTGTGAGTGTGCGATAGTATGTACTGAAATGGTCACTACTACACACAGTATCTGGCAATGCCATATGGGGTGATGCGCTGCCTTGGTACTGAAATGGTCACTACTACACACAGTATCTGGCAATACCATATGGGGGTGATGCACTGCCTTGGCGAGGTCTGCAGCTCTCTGAGTGCTTTCCTCGTTCAGACTGTTTTTACTGCTGATGGATGAAGATGAGGATGGTGCAGATGATGCTATGGGGTCCATTTCGGAATGAGACTACTTGTCTGGCTGTACTCGACGCTTGCTGTCATAATATACTGAACAACATTAAAAACGCACCGCTTGCCAAAAGACCCAGACAACGTTGGTAGTACAGAATTATTTAATGAAAGTAAGCACATTTGATTACGCATCCATTTTTTAATGAAACAAAATGTCTGTTCTTGACAAGAATGGCCGAATTCATCTGAAATTAGCTGGTGACTTCACTAGGGTCCCTGTCAAAAAGTACACCACGACGAGCATGTCCGTCCGCGAGCTCTAATACCGAGTGTGTCCGCCATTTGCCCGATGCACGCTTGGCAGCGCCTCCTCATGGAGTAGACAAGGTTGTGCAAGAACGCCTGTGGCAGTCCATCTTCTTCCTCGTCAGATGCCCCACTAGATGACACCCAGTTCCTTGCAACGCTGCGTCCTTCCAGCTGCTGGCCCATGCAGCTTCTCGTTCAGGCCTCCTCAGCACGTTCGTTCCATGGAGCGTCATGCGATGCAGTGGGACAGAGATGCCGGTTGCATAGCACTGTATGGTGTCCATCTCTGGATGCCGAGCGCTTGGCTCTTGCGTTGGAGCGTCGCTGTTTGACCCTCTGAGCAAGATGCAGACCGGTCAGCCCTGCCAAACGTGGAGCGCATTGTTGTTCTGCGATGCACCTGCTGAGTACCGTTCTTTGGACATGCTCTACATGGTTTTGTCAAAGTACAGGAAGTGTCGTGTCTGGTCACTGATCCCCCACCTTGCCAGACATCGCCATCCCTCTTCCTTCAAACCCGCAGGTGCAGGATCCCTGTGGCGTAGGTTCCCCGCGCTCTAGACCTCTATCTGCCTCAGATGCCAGACACGTCAGTTCTTGATTTGTTGCAGCGTAACAGACAGGCTCTTAGCTGACGATTGTGTCCATGGTCCTGTGTGGTTCCTGGCTCTCTGCTTGCGTTGAGATCTGCTTGCTACGGTGAGTTGATGGACAACATATTGCCGTCTGCATTGGCGCTCGCTCTTGCAATCTGACGGTTCGAACGGTTTGCCCGCACTGGTTGCTTCGTGCGCAACACCTGCGACATGTTTCTGTGCATGTAGATCCATTGATCAGACTGAAGTGTCGCTATCGATCTGGCTGTGTCGGCCTACTACGAGGTCTCCTGGCCCCGTTCTACTCCTGGGATCAGTGGGGTGGAGCTCTTTTCAGCTGGCAATGTAGTGTACTTGGCAATTGCTTGCCGTGCTCAGCAGTTCAGTGTCTGGCTTCTCTCACGTATGTCTGCTCCGATGAAGCTGATTTCAAGGCTCGCTTGGGCGTTCTTGCATGTGTCATTGGCGGCTTCTGTTTGGACTGGCTGCCTGTGTCATGACCTTAACTGATACTCTTGTCTCCATTGTGCAGCCTTGACTGTTCCACCTTTGATCGAGTGTCGTCTCATGGCCCCCGTCATGATCCTCATTGGGCCCGGTTTGGTCCTAGCAATCTTGTCCGTGTGAGACTTGGCAGCTGTTGAGGTTGCTGCCAGGCCATACTCCATGACAGGTCTCACTCTGCCGACGTACAGTCCTTTCTGAACTCTTTGGTCACACCCACTGGGTTCACTGAGCTTTTCATCAGTCAAGACGCCCTTTGCTTGGCCTGACTTTTCTGTATTGGTGTTTCCAGGTCAGGCGGCGGTCCAGGTGACTCAGGTAAGTTGGGGTGTCTTCGTGCTGGAGTCTGGGAGTTGTCTTAAGGTTGCCTTTTGTTCCAGGCTTGATAGGGTAGAAGAGTGGTGTAGGTTTGTCTTCCGCTCATTGGACTTGACCTGCCATTTGTTTGTCCAGGCTTCGATTCTCCGAGGGCCATTTTCAGTCTGTAATTGGCATGAGAAAGATGCTCTTCGCTTGCACCATATAGCAGATCATCAGCATAGATTTGCTCCCTTGACGTTTCTTGGCAGTCTGTGGATGATGTCTTTTATGAAGACAGGATAGGCGTGGGAACAAGACTCCACCCTGTGGGACTCCTTGTTTCAGACCTTTTTTCTGCTGTATGTTGCCCAGTCCGTGTTCTTGCTTTTCTGTGTTCAGATATTGGTCAATCCATCTGAACATTCGTCCATGGACTCCACTTCTCTCATTTTCTTTCAGCCCATCTTTCCAGACTTTTTCGAAAGCTTTCTCCATGTCGATCCAGATGTAGAGTGTGCTTTTTTTCCTGGAATTCCATCTTCGATGGCTTGGGCAAGTAAGTTACCTGGTCTTCAGTGTGTGGTTGCTTCTGATAGGCTGCCTGCTCTGACTGATGTGGTTCTTTTCCTCAGGTGCAACATGTGTCTGGTGTTGATCATGCGTTCCAGCAGTTTGCCAACGCACTCAGGAGGCTAATTGGCCTGTAGCTATCACGCTTTTGGACTTCTCCTTGCCTTTTTGTGGACAGGTACCATGTACTTCCTTCCTATCTGAGGCACAATTCCTGACTTCCAGCTTCATTATACAGCTGCAAAAGCTTTTTCTTTGCCTTTGGGCCGAGATGGAGGAGCATTCATTGGTGATCTGATCCACACCTGGGCCTTCTTTTTTTCGAGATGCATAGCTTCTTGTAGTTCTCTCGAGGTGAAGGGCTGGTTTATCTCTGGTTCACCTTCATGGCCAGTGAAGTGTCTAGTGCTCTCGGACTCTTGGCCTGGCCGTAACTTCCAGGTCGCTATTGTCTGCATACTGTGCATGAGCTCGTCTGCAGCTTGCTTCCTGTCTTCATCTGCCATCTTTCAGAGAGTGATGGGTGAGCTTCGCTGTCCTCATTCGTTTAGGGCTTTTGAAGTCTCCAGAGTTTCTGGCCTTCTTGTCCAAGTTTAACTCCTCTGTTTTTTCCACCCAGCTTCTTCTTGCTTCTTGGTTAAGCGTTCTTCTGTGCTTAGCTGTACTTCTTTAAAGCGATGTTATTTTTATTATGGGATCTTCCTCACTTTTCCCTGGCATCTTGGACAATCATCTTCCTGTTGTTGGAGCTCTTTCCGTCCAATATGGTCGGTAGTGTTTCTGCGAGCTCCTCGAGGTATTGATTCCCTGGCAGCTGTCAGGATGTGTTGGTTCAGATCCTCACTTTCTTGTTCAGGGCACCCGCTTTCCCTGATCCCATCAGCAGCTGGTCGTGGGGTGCAAATTTCTCCCAGTTTGCTCTTTAAAATTCCTCTTGGGAAAGCCTTTGCTGATGTGGTTTGAGTTCATGTCGATGGAGATTTTACTGGTTGTGGTCGCTTCCTCCGAGTTGTTCTAGTACCATTCGTGTGGATTTCCGGCTGACATTCATTTGTCGCAAAGGCAAGGTCCGGAGTTGTGGAGGTTAGCCACTTTCTCGAGAAGAATGTCGGCGTATCATCCGGGTCGTTCAGGAGAAGAAGGTTTTTCTCAATCTGCCAATCCTCATCCTCCTCTCCCGTCGGTCGGATTCTGGGTATCCCCATGCTTCGGATGACTGTTGAAGTCACCAACGATCAGACATAGCTCTCTGAGATAATCATGTGGTCCAGGGACAATTCTTGTCTTGAGGCAGTAGACATTGATGATTTTCAACTGCCGGTTGTCGACCTTGATGTTTACCCCATGGAATCTCGGCCCGCGTCGTTGTGTTTATGGGCGAACTCCTGCGCGGGGATACAGTTTTTACGATGATGGCCACTCCACCTTTTGCTCTTCCCTCCCTGTCCTGTCTGTAGACATGATAGCCTCGGACACTGAATCTCTGTGATTCCTTGAGTAGTTTCCTGCAAACAGGCGATGTGGATGTCCTCCTTCTGTAGTCTCTGTGCTAGGGAGTTTCTTTTGTAAGCCCCTTCTGCTCCAGTGCAGAATGTTGATGGGCTTTGGCTCCATGTTCTTCTTTTGGCAGTACATTTGCCCTCGATCCACACCTCTGGTCGTAGGCGTGGGAGGTGACCTCCGGTAGCTCAAGGTGGACCCCGTTGAGGCGCGGGCCGGCACCTCCATCCCGGCGGGACTTCAGAGGGCGAGCACCATCTCGAGAATTCGTGGCGTTGTCCATCATTGGTGTAGATGCGTGATGCAGTTGTTAGGCACGCGTTGGTCCTGCATCTCCGGCTTCAGCCAAAAGGGCATTATTCGGGGGCCCTCCCCTAGATCCGTCGTGTTAGCCTGGGGGCGCAAGCTGCCCAGTTTGCAGGGGGACCTCGTGGAGGATGTGATAATAGATCACGCCAACGGTCTTTCGGATGGAGTGCTATGCTAGCCGGAGGACTTCTACCACAATGGGATGCCTCACTTGACCCCAGCCCCTCGCACCGCTGCGCCACATACAGCCCGCAACAATGCGCCCCCCACGCCATCCGAGACCGCCCCCATTCACTGGAAAGCAGACAACAGATAACACGACAAGACACATGCACGAGCCGCACACAGCACCACGGCATAAAGACACAGAACCTAGGCTAGGTGATACAAGGGGGAGCACTGGAGGGTGCACCACGCCGCATCCCTTCGTTCCCATCCGACTGGAGATTTTAACCTCCTCCGCACCCGAAGTGCCCAAGGATAACCCTTGGCCGCCTGTGGCAGTCCATCCACTCTCGGTCAGTGCGCGCCTCAAATGACGAGAGTCTGTGGACGTCTTCACGGCCACAAGAGCCCCAGCTCATCCCAGACGTGTTCAATGGGACCATGTCGGGGACAGAGATGGCCAGGGCAACACGGCAATGTTTTTTCGCCTGGAGAAACGCAGCGGGGGCTCTGCGGTGTGGGGTCGTGCATTATCATGCTGGAAGAACTGCAGCTCGGGTGCTGGCCAAAAAAGTGGGGCGACGTGGTTTTTCAGCACCTGCTGGTACGTGTTGCATTCACATGGTTGTCAAAAAGTACAGAGGGGTCGGTAGTCATGACTGAATGCCCCCCAAACCATCAGACTGCCCCCTCCCCATCTATCGGGTTCAACACGCAGCTGTTGGCGTAGCGTTCCCCGACACCCTCCGACTCCTCATTCTTTCCCTCAGTATGAATAAACGCGAAGCGACTTTCGTCAGGAAAAAGCACAGCTCTCCAATGACGTCGTGTCCATGGCAGATGCTGGTTGGCCACTGCAGGCGTTGCTGACGGTGTCTACGGGGGAGGACTGGACAACATGAGGGGGTCTTGCATTGACCCTGATTCTTGCAATCGACGTCGAACGGTTTGTCCAGACACTGGACCCGTCGACCAACCACCTGGCGACATGTTTTTTGCTGCTGTAAGGAATCCATTACGAAGATGAAACTGTCGAACGTATCGATCTTGCGCTGGTGTGGTAACCGAGGGTTTCCCGTTCGACGCCGATCAGTGGTGGAACCAGTTGCTGCCAAACGTTGTGATAGCCTTACAATTGTTGAGTAACTGCAGTTCAGTTGTCTGGCTGTCTCTCTCGATGACATGCCGACCATAACATTCCAATGGCTCGCTCGCGTTCTTGCATAGACAGTCGCGGCGTTGTTTTCGGACCACTTCGCCTGGTCGAATGACAACTGATACCGTTTTCCAGTCGGCATGACTTCAAACTCACCATTTGAGACAAAGAAACAGATGTGCTACGTTCAGTCTCGGCCCCAGTGGCAAGAAAAGTGTTTTGGACGAGTTGCACGTGGGCGTCACACGAACGTCGGCAAGCGCTGAGAAACCAAGGCAGTGTGAATCTGTGTCCCTTAAAAATTGTGTTAATATACCAAATCCAAATACACATTTTTTCCAAATGGGAAATCGGCAAATCAAAACGGTGCGTTTTTAATGTTGTTCAGTATATATCCCAGTTTCAACCAGGCCGGAGAACTACAGACACCAGCAGTGTTGGTCAAGTGATTAGAGCAACACTCTCATTCGCATCCGTAAAGTGGATGAAACTCGACTGTGTGGTCCCAGTCTTCCCATTAAGCCATAGCACGCTCACTCTGGGTAGGAGTCGTTCAGAGTAGAAAACCCCCCACAATGCTTCTGATGGAATGCGAACCCTGGCCTCCTGGCCACAGTGTGCAACGCTAACCACTGCACCATTGTGGCTGGTCGTTAGCCTCCCTTCTTAAGTTCGCTTGATTGTATAGTTGAGCGGTGGAGTGGGGGGGGGGGGGGGGGGGGGGGGGGGGGGGGGGGGGCAGGGTGTCGATGCAGGCTAGCATAGATTTACCCTGAGATCTTACACCTGTTTGATTGGAGGATGGACGTCTTACTGCTGCCTGATTACACAGAGGAAGGAGGGGTGTCTGTACACGATCGTCTTGAATTACCCTCTCTGTTTTACACCAGCTTGATTGCACAAGAGAGAAGGGGGCGAGGAAAGATGGGTTAGCGCAAGCTAGCCCAGATCTACACTCTTTTCTTACACTAACGAGGTTGTTAAAATGACGAAACAAATAAATTGTGCATTTTGTTGAGATCAAGGACAAGATACATTTTTAAAATTTATTTTTCATTCGTTGTCCCCCTCGATTTAATAATCTGGCGTCAGAATGCATAGGAAAGTAGTTTTTATTCTGGCAACAATGAGTATTCTAAACTCTGAAAGTATATAATTTCACAAAGATTTCAACCGCTGCTGTGCTTAGGGTAAAAGTTGCTGATTACAGGCTCTCCGTTTGAGATATTTTTCTCTCTGATACAGGATTTCTAAGGACGATTGCAGTATTTAGTGAACAGTAGCTTTTGCGAGATGCGCGATGTGATTGAAACAGAACATTCCATTCTATACGTCTTTGTGTCATGTCTTATCTGTTGTCTTGTTATTCTAGTTGTGAAAGCGTGATGTGGGATGGAGAGAAATACAGGCAGGCTAGGCCAGATGTACTCTTCTTGTTACTCCAGCTTGGTTGCACAGTGGAAGGGGGAGAGGCAGGAATCGGAGTGGGGGGTGGGGTGAATACAGGCTAGCCATATTTACCTTCCTTCAAAGGCAGAAAAGTTTCTGTGTGTTTATTGAATGTAAGGTATGAGTTGCAAAAGTGTGTGTGTGTGTGTGTGGGGGGGGGGGGGGGGGGGGGGGGGAGGGGCGGGGGTGTGTGGTGTGTGTGTAAATCCAGGCTAGCCCAAACTTACCCTTACCCAGGGTGTCAGTTCCAACTAGTGGGGGGAAGGGGGGGGGGGGTAAGTTCCAGCCAGTCCTGGAATGACCCCGGGGGTAAAAGCAGATTAGCCCAGACTTACCCTGGGGTAAGTTCCAGAGGGGGGGGGGGGGGGGGGTAAGAATGGGCTGTTTTGCGGGTTTTGAAATGTACTGCCTTGTCGTTAATACACAAGCACAAGCACAAGGATGTGTGTGTGTGTGTGTGTGTGTGTGTGTGTGTGTGGTGTGTGTGTTGTGTGTGTGTGTGTGTGTGTGAAGGGATTTGATTCCCCACCTTTTTTGCCACTTTCTTCTTTTTGCTTACATTTTCTTCTTCTTCTTCTGAGTATGCAGGCTGATACTCCTGCGGACACTCCCTATGTGGACAGACAAGTTTTTAATCCCATCTACCCAACAAAGGGAGTGGAGTTTTGTGTGCATGACCGTTTATTATCCCGCCATTAAGGTAGCCATACTCCATCTTCGGGGAAGGTGCATGCTATGTGTAACGTGTCATCCATACCAACGGCCAAACTAGCCTTCTCTTCCGAAAGTTGGTGATGGGATTTTACGTGTGTGCAAAATTTAGAAAGAGAGGGGGTTAGTTACCGCCAAGGACATTGACAAGCACAGGACAAGACACGATGCATTTCGACCTCTTGGGTCTTCTTCAGGCAAAAAAAAAAAAACCCAGATCACATTTAACATTTAGGACAGTACAAACAAAGAATGAAGAGTGACTTATCTGTTGTCCATGTGGTAGGAAGAATGGCCGCCAGACGGAAACGATAGAGGGGATTAAGGGAGAGGAAAAGGAGGGGGGGGGGGAGGGTGCGTGGGGGAGGGAGGGAGTGTGTGTGTGCAAGATGTTATGCCTCGGTTTAAAGTCTCATTCGAAGGACTGTATGGGAAATGGAGTCAGAACTAATGTTAACTCCGAGGGGAAAAAAAATCCCCCTGTACTGAAACGGTCCGGCGGAGATTCGAACCCGCAACCCTTGGATTACGAGTCCGACGCTCTACCAACTGAACTATGTCGGCCTCAGCTTACATTCAATAGAAGAAAGATAACAAAAGGAATGCTAATCAATGTGAATGGTAACGTCCGCCATGTTACCTTTCCAGTATCATCAATGCTCCCATTAATTCACAAAGTTTGAAAAGTTCGAGGGAGGAGCGGGGGGGGGGGGGGGGGGGGGCAGTCACCAGAGGTAGTGGGGTGCCACGTTTTAATTATTTCAGTAGCTGGGTAACTGGCAGAGAGCCAAACAAACAGACAGACAACATTGTAAACAAAACCTTCCCTCATGAAGGGAAACTGCATCAGCAAAAGAAGAAATACACAGCACAACACGATATTGTGTATTATTGTGTATTTGTGTATTGTGTATTGTGTATTATTGTGTATTCTACAAAACAAAACAGACAGACAACACTGTAAACAAAACCTTCCCTCATGAAGGGAAACTGCATCAGCAAAGAAGAAATACACAGCACAACACGATATTGTGTATTATTTTGCTCTAAGAAAAAGAGAAGACAGATGCCCATGAATTTGGACCCCCCCCCCCCCCCCCCCCCCCCCCCCCCCCCCCCCCCCCCCGCCATCTTCCCAAACGTTTCTTCTTGCAGACCCACAAGACATGTCAGTTTGTTTCTTGATGCTCATGGGAAAGTTCATTCCTTCAACACATCCTTACAGCGCCTCCTCAGTACATATGGTGAAATCTCCATGATAGTTTTGTTGTTGTTGTTTGTTTCAGATAATACGCTGACAAGCATGCAAAGCACATGCTGGAGGCGAGTGATGAGCCTGGGAATCTTGATAAGACAGCAACTTAAGTCACAAGAGTCCTCGCCTTTGTTGTTGTGTGAAGCGTGGCGTTTAGCTCTTGGCAATGGCACGCTCTACTGTGTTGGACAGCACTGATTGTGTTTGTTTTAGTCTAAGTCTGTGAGTCTCTCTCTCTCTCTCTCTCTCTCCTCTCTCTCTCTCTCTCTCTCTCTCTCTCTCTCTCCCCTCTCTCTCTCTCTCCTCTCTCTGTCTCTGTTCTCTCTCTCTCCCCTCTCTCTCTCTCTCTCTCTCTCTCTCTCTTCTCTCTGTGTGTCTCTGATGCACTAGATTATATATGCACACACACACACACACACACACACACACACACACACACACACACACACACACACACACATCACTGCACGCACGCACGCACGCACGCACGCACGCACGCACACCACACACACACACACACACACACACACACACACACGTGTGTGTGTCTGTGTGTGTTGTGTGTGTGTGTGTGTGTGTGTGTGTGTGTGTGTGTGTGTGTGTGTGCTGAGTGAGGATGAGAGGAGAGAGAGAGAGAGAGAGAGAGAGAGAGAGAGAGAGAGAGAGAGAGAGAGGAGAGAGAGAGAGAGAGTTATGTTTAGGACACACACCACACACACACACACACACACACACACACACACACACACACACACACCGCACGCACGCACGTACGCACACGCGCACACACACACACACACAGACCACACACACACACACCACACACACACACACCACACACACCACACACACCACACCACACACACACACACACACACACACACACACACACACGAGTCAGGAAAATGCAGAAAGGGATGAATACTGCACGAATTTGACAGGAGAGCAAACTTTTCACTCGACCAACACTGCAGATGTCTGTATTTCTCGGGCCTGGTTGACGCCGGGGTATATGATGAAAGTAAGCGTAGAGTACAGCCCTGTCATGCTATCTCAGCCCGAAAAAGAATCCGTAGGATCATCTTCATTTATCCTCAATCTCATCAATCAACCTTTAAAAAAAAAAGTCTCAAATATGGTGGCCCTTCATGCCCTGCTCTAATGGTGACCTCCGTTTCGATGTTCTCTTCACGTCTATGGCCTCGGTTTGGTTTCGTCGGGGTCACCGGTATCGGCAACTTCATGGGGTCTGTCGTTTAGACGGACGTGGTGGTGCACACTGGAGGGAGAGCTCACTCATGCCAGCTCAGCGACTAAGCAATTATGGTCGTGAATAGGGGGGTTAGTAGGTGATGTCCTGCACAGGCACCACTGAACAACACTGAAATGACTCGGCAGCAGCGCAGAGTCTCCTCCGGCGGGTTGCCTCTTGACGACTTGACATTGGCTGCATCCTGTGGATTCTGGTATCTGGGGTGCGGCGGGCCGGGCTGGGCTGTGGACGGGGGATCGGAATGAGCGGTGCAATGCCACTCAGGTGCCATAGAAATTGACACTGGGGAAAAAAAAAACTTTTCACACGTGGATTTTACTTAGGAGTAACATCATAAGAGCGGTTTTCCCTTCGTGAGGGTAACTTCTTCATCTCAGGGGAAAAATTCCAGTGAAAAGAATTTTACTCTACAGTACAAGGTGAAGGTAGATTTAGACTAGCAGCTTTTAAAACCAGTCCCTGGAGTCCAGAAAACCTGAGTTCATAGCTCAGATCTGTCGACGGTGAACATTCAAATGACATTACTTATCAGAAAAAATAACACTTTTTGTGCGTTGGAGAAAAGTAACAGCAGAAAATGAATAGACAGGATTCCATGTTTACCCTGACTCTGAAAGATAACAAAATGATTCTTGACAGCTGATCTCCTTTGCAATAGAAACGAAATACCCGAAACGTCGACGATTCTTTGTTTTGTTTTTTGTTTTTTGTTTTTTTTCTATTGCAAATCTTCAGGATAATCTCAAAGGTTCTTATTTCTGAAAGATAACATTTGTCCTGCTTGTATCCAAGATGAAGAAGACTTTTATTAAAAAGAAAGGTCGGATGAGAACTACATTGCCTAATTGCAAAGTTTTCATTCAACGCCTATCTTGCACTGAAGGGGATGAAGATAAGTGATTGCTCGTTCATTTTCATTGTCTGATTGCTTTGTATCTTGCCTGAAACAGACCTAAGAGGTCAAAACGTGTCGTGTTTTGTCTTGTGATTTCTTTTGTCCACTTTTTTTTGGCGGTGTGCTCACACTAATATTCAAAATTAGATTGTCTAAATGTTGTCTTTGTCTTTCATCTTTGTTTCATTTGTTCATAACGATAACATAAACACCAGGACACGAGATTTGCCGCATTCTGTAAACTTGCTATTGATTGGTCCTTAAAGAGGTCAGCATTATCCTGTTGTAGGTCCCACTCTATCGACAGAGGCAGCTGGGAGTGAGGCTTACTGTGACTCCATTGGCAACCAAGATTCGTGGCAGCCTGTAGGACTTGGCAAAAAGATGGCAATAGTCCTCACTGTGCGTCGATTCCTATGCTTTCTTCAGTGGCAAATAGTTGATGATCTTAACGTACGGATACTGTTTCTGCCGTTTGAGCCATTTCTGCACAATCCAACCTCACCAAAATTTATTGGATTTGTCACTGGGCAACATTCGATTTTTCCACTTGTTCTCATTCAACCTTTCTTTTCATAAAAGTCTACTTCATCTTGGATACAAACAGGACAAATGTTATCTTTCAGAAATAAGAACCTTCTTTGAGATTGTCCTGAAGGTTTGAAAAAATAAAAAAAAACAACAACAACAACAACAAAAACAAAAACCAGAATCATCGACATTTTGGTTTCACAGGTTTTGCATAAAATAGCTGACAAACACACAAACGAATAAACAAACTGAATGTTAATATGAAAACATAGCCTGCTTAGCAGAGGCAAAACCATTATCATCAACCAAAGAACATCACAGCATCCTCCGCCCCAAACGTTGAGACTATAAACCGAGGTTCCGTGTGTGAACGCATGCATAACATCTTGCACACACGTAAAATCCCATCACCAACTTTCGGAAGAGAAGGCCAGTTTGGCCGTTGGTATGGATGACACGTTACACATAGCATGCGCCCTGCGTGAGAAATGGAAAGAATGAAGGAAGTAAAGAAAATGAGTGATCGATATTGAGCGATACTGACTGGATGACACGGGAAACGACTGAATGAAGCGCCAGCTGGCAGCTCTTCAGTCGGCACTACCCAGGTAGGCAGCCCGTTGTGTAAACGAGTGTTGATTGTAAAGCGCTTAGAGCTTGGCCTCTAGCCGAGAATAGGCGCTATATAAGTATTCATTATTATAACGTTTCCCTACGTTGACGACCCAGCGGCCACATCAATTCCTGCTTGATGCTCATGGAAAAGTTCATCTTCTCCACCATCTCTTTACGAGCCTCCTCAGAGCGTGTGCTGACATCACCAAGATGGCTTCTTTGGCCCATAAAACGCTGAGAGGCATGCGAGGCACGTGCTGGGAGCACGTGATCAGCCAGGCAGTCTGGATAAGAGAGCAGTTAAAGTCACGAAAGCCCTTGTCTTTGTTGTCGTGTGAAATGATTTTCTCTGTCTGTGGAGGTTTAGTTGTTGTTGTGTGAAATGATTTTCTTTCTCTGTGGATGTATTAGCGAGTGAAATGTGTAACGTTGTGCTGCATTGTATAGTGTATTGTGTTTTGTCTTGTTTTTAAATACAGCGATAGTCTGTGTCCTGGATATAAGCATCCTCTCACCCCCCTCCCCCTCTCTCTCTCTCTCTCTCTCTCTCTTCTACACCTACACAACACACACACACACACACACACACACACCAAGCCATGCACACCCACACCAATCCGATCATACCATCACACACATACAAAACGCGGGCAAGCATGCGCTCGCATGTACACACACACACACACACACACACACACACACACACACACACACACACGCGCGCGCGCGCCACGTACGCACGAATACACACACAAAACACACACACGCACACGCGTGCACACACCACACACACACACACACCACACACTCACATACGCCCACGACACTTCAAAAAAAAAAGAGAGAGAGAGAGAGAGAGAGAGAGAGAGAGAGAGAGAGAGAGATGTCGTTGCCGTTGATGAACTTGTGCCCTCCTGCTTTTATTTTTGCCCATTCTCCTTCCTTTCCATCCCCACGCCCTCATCCCCCCCCCCCTCCCGCCCTCCACCCACTCCTCCCCTCCACTCCCTAATGCCGTTTCCTCTCCTCATGTAATCCGTCCCTCACTTCTCTCCTCCTTCCCTCCCCTCTCTATGCTCAGTCCCCATGATCCACCCCACCCCACACCACCCCCCACCTCCCCCTACCCAGAACCTCTATCCCTACTATTGTGTTTACCTGCTCTTGTGTGCATGAGGGTGGGTCGAAGAGGAGGAAGAAGGGCGGGGGGGGGGGGGGGGTAGTTGTGGAAGGGGCTCTCTATCCCTCTTCCCCCCCCCCCCCCCGTGCGTGTGTGTGTGTGTGTGTGTGTGTGTGTGTGTTTTGTGCATGCTTGCTGCGTGCGTGCGCGCGCCGCGCGTTTGTGTGTGTGTGTGTGTGTGTGTGTTCGTGTCAGGTCATTGGCCTGCGAAACAGTGACGTCTGCAAAAGAAACACACGTGATATTCTCATTGCCAGTTGGTAAGCACACCTGCGAGGGTGTTGGCATACCGACTTCATTCTGGAAAGGGGTGGGTTTCTGTGTGAGAGAGCTGAAGGCGGAGTGGGAGGGGATGACGAAGAATTGAACACTAGAATGAACAAAATGGGAGAACCATGGTTATGTTTGGCACGGCATTTCTGGCATTACAACAAATTTGGCTTTTTTTTTTTTTTTTAGCTCTCATTTATTTTATTTTCTTTCTTAAAATAGTTAGTGGTGGGATTTCAACGATGGGAGGAAGGATGTGGAGAGGTTGAGGGACGGGAGACTGGGAGATAATACTTTTTTTTTTTTTTTTTTTAAAGACGTTGGGGAAAGAGGAACGGGTAATGATGAGTAAGCGGATGCTCTGAGTTGTAATTTTCTTCATATTTTCGCCACGGAGATGGACCGTTCGTGAGCTCTACCAGTGCATATATATAGTACAACCACACCTGAGAAGAAATGAATAAATTAGTGAATTAATAAAGAAGGAAAGAGTAGAAGAAAACGGGTTGGTAAAAAAAAAAAAAAAAAAGGGAAAAAGACTGCACATTTCTGACCTCAGCATGAACTCAAGTTCTGGTCAGGAATTGTTCACCCGCACGCGGTGTGTGTGTGTGTGTGTGTGTGTGTGTGTGTGTGTGTGTGTGTGTGTGTGTGTGTGTGCAAGCTCGCATGCGCGCGAGTGTTTGTTTGTTTGTGTGGTGTGGAGTTGGGGGGCGATGTGGTGTGGTGTGGTGGTGGTGGTGGTAATGCGATGGTGGTTTGTGTGTGTGTGTGCGTGCGAGTGTGTGTGTTGCGTGCGTGCGTGCGTGCGTGCGTGCGTGCGTGCGTGCGTGTGTGTGTGTGTGTGTGTGTGTGAGCGCGCGCGAGCGAGTGTGCATGCGCTATGTGGGTACATATGAATGAATGCTATAAATAACAACATACGTTTTAAAAAAAAAACATGGAGAAAAATACCCAGATGTGCTTTGGTCATGAATGGCATTTTCTACAATCTGCAGCCATGAGACAAGACGTGCAATTATTTCCCGTGAGCCCTTTCAGGCAGTGTAACCCGTTATTTAGATCTCTCTCTTTTCCCTCTCCTCTCTCTCTTTTCTCTCTGGACCGCGGAAAAAGGGAGCCAGTAACTCCAGAATTAATTTTTACCGAACAACATGTCTGTTTGCAGAGGCAATACGCCAAGTGATGACGGTTGATGTCGTGGATTCTGCCAGATCAAGGAAACTAAAAGCGTTCGACTTGATTCTCTTCTTTTCTTCTCGCCCTTTCTGCTGTCCTCCCTCCTCCTCCTTCCCCTCCCTCCCCCCCCCTTCCTCCTTTCCTTCTGCTTCCTTCTTTCCTTTCCCCTTTCTTTCTTTGTCATTCCTTCCTTTCTTTCTTTTTTTCATTCTTTCCTTTTTTCCGTTCCTTTTCCCTTTCGTTTCTTCTTCTTTCTTTCTTTTTCCTCCCTTTCTTTTTTTCCCTTTTTTTTCCCCTTTCTTTCTTTCTTTCTTCCTTTATTCTTGTCTCCCTCCTCCTTTCCTTTCTTTCTTTCACCTTCCTTTCCAAGCTTAATCCTCAAAGCCAGGTAGGTACAGCAATACGAGTAAAACAGAGTTTCGACAGGAGATAAGTTCCACTTGGTTAAACTGACCGAGTAATTGATTCCCTTGGCTATCCCAATGTTGCCTTTATTTGACCGCGCGCGCGCGCGCATGTAGACTGTCAGCACGCTAAGGTCTGAAGGGAAAAAAAAACCTATACTAACCCCCCTCTTCATAAACCCCCCACAACGTCAACAAATAACAATATATTTATTCATACAACCGCTGTGCTCATGCACACACCACCATCCTGCACAATAGACCCTCCCAACTCTACAGTACACACAACACAAATATCCAACCACCAAGCACAAGCACACATCAAATCCAAGCTGCCAAGCAAACCACCCACTGGTGATCAACAGGTCGCACGCACTTTGAATCACAATAAGGCACAAAAATTTTTTTAGGATGCACAAAACTTCCACCAAACGACCCCACAAACCATGAGAGTCATAAATTTATTGTCTCAGATGCATGTCCGGGTTTTGAAAAACTAGGCACACTGTAGCTTGTGGGACGCACAATTTAGATCAGTTAACGTTTTCGCCCACCCCCACCGTTGATGACGGAGTAACGTGGACAAAACGACGCCGACGACGACGATGCAAAAGACGATGAACCACGCCACTAGAATGAAGAGTAGGAAAAATAGTCGAAGGATATGCTGTAAAACCACCCGCAATCACGCTATGGACACCAGCTGCCCTAACGCCAGGGAAATCACCCACCCAAAATGTGGATGTACGAGCCAAGACGAGTCTGCGCCACCCCCAAAAACATGGGCGCGCGCCTTCCAGCACGCCCACAACGCGGCAGGCTGCAAGCCTGGGTCAGCTCAGCCTGGGTCGGCCTGGGTCAGCTCCGCCTGGGTCGGCCTGGGTCAGCTCGCCTGGGTCGGCCTGGGTTAGCTCCGCCTGGGGTCGGCCCCTAGGCCGTCACATCAGCCCGAGTCTGGTCAACACCGGGGTTTGCCATCCCCACTGGCAACGGTGGCCGCTAGGGGAAACCCGACACACCTGCATGCTCCAAATCAGTGGCTGGATTCACACTACTTTTGCGAAATTCATTTGTCATTGTCACAGTCCAATCCAATAGAAACACACGTCGTACAGCTGACCCCTGCCAGACAATTACTAACACACCAAGGACGAAACCCCAACAAAAGTATTTTCTTTCATTCATTATTGGAGGCTGATCATATTCCCCCACCCATAATGTCATGATCTAACGGCCCAAACACCATTCAGAGTCAAAAACAAAAAAGGCATTCACCGTAACACCACAACCGATTCTGTGCTCCATCAGTCACCAAAAAACCCCCTAAAACTAATACCCTGTGCCAACCAGGTCTAAGCAACAGAAGTCTCAGGCACCATCCAAAAGTCGACACATCAAACACCACCATAAGATTTAAATACCAGTCCCAAACAAGCAATGAAACAAACTAACACCCGCTACTGACAATTACACTGGCATGGGATGTAACACTAGCCAGCGCAGCGGTGACCCAACATATACACAACATCAATGACATCAGGTAACGCCAACGGCGCAACAAAATAACTGTCGACTAAACCCCACAAGACCCAATAGCACACCAACAAAACAAAAACATAGTCGAAAACTCCCATTCCGACCTGCACTAAAGGGGTCACTTTGTAATGGTCACACGTAATACAAAAAAACGAACTAGAAAAAACACATCAGTAGCTGCATCAATATTAAACCCGCCAGCAGCAATAAGGATCATATTGACACTCCCGCCACTCCCCTCTTATCAGTACTAACAATCCATCAATAAATTATTATTAAATTTTTATTAACGTTTCTTAACATCCAGCCGTACGCAGAGCCACGTTAAAGGACACATGTCTACAATCGCAAACTTCATTGCACGTGCGTCAACTGGCCCGAAGAGGGCCGCCTACCGGAACACAAAAAGGGGAGGCACCGGAACGAGTCGCGTCCAGAATTGGTGGAATTTAAAATATTTAAAAAGGCAACCCAAATTTTTCCAAATTAAAATATTGGCACCAATATCCTTAGCCATGTCTCACCACGCGACAGTACCCGCGTTACCCCCCCACCCCCGCCATGAGTTTGGCAACCATGCCACTTTGCCAATTTTACTCACCCCCCCCCCCCCCCCCCCTTTTTCTTCTATATTCCCCTAACTCCATATTCCAAACCCCGACCACAAAAAACCCCTAAAATTTCCCCTTCAAACAAAATAAATAATAATTTTAATATCCAAAACACCAATAATCTAATAACCCCCCCCCCAGCCTATGACAGATTCCTTAGAAGACAAAAAAAACTGGGTCATAATAGGGAGGTACCATGCCATAATGGACTCCCCACAAACATCTAATCTTTCTTCACAATTTAAACCCCTTACCACAACAACTAACATTCGAACCGGACCATTTACAAAATTCAACTCTAGCTCAATGAAATCACTTCACTAAAAACAGCCAAACCCTTTCTTAAATTACCCGAGAACCTTGGGAAAAAGACCCGGAGGGAGGCGCCACACACTGACTACACCAACCATCATTTTGTGGGTCACCGAATCGCCTTGATCTAACCGTGACCACTTTACAATCGAACAAACTCCCTTGGTGGGCCAGGAAAGCCTCCCGAAAAACCCCCCCCTCAGGTTCCCAAAGACCCATGCAAGAGTCTGCTTGAACCCCGCAGAAAGCTGAAATTTCGCGCCCTGCGTCCCGCAGGTAGAATGCGGAACATCACTCAACGGACTTCCGTCACAAGACAACACACACTGCCGGACCCAAACAGCGAAGGTTCTGGTTTGACATTCGCTAACCGGGCGTTTAACGCAGGAAATCTGCCTTACCACAACCCCGTTTAAAACAAAACTAAAGACATGTTCCCGGGTTGTCACGTTTCCCCTTCACCGCCTCCTCTCTTTTGATGCCACTTCAACCAAAGAGCTCTGGGAACACCCCCCCTAAGACCCCCCCAGGCCAAAACCAACCGCCAAGCCCCCCTCCAATCAAAAAACAATGACCACAAACAGAAGAGCCACACTCCCTGGCAACACCAAAGCGCAAACTAGGAAAATCCCCAGGCCCGATCCACGGAAACCTTTCATCCCTGAAAAATGTAATTTCCCTCCAGGATTCCTCCACGAAAAATTGAACGCTGAGTTGAAACGATCGCAACTCGGGCGTAAAAGGCACAGATTTCTACTTGGAAGGGCGAGGAACCGACTAAAAATGGAGGACCCGATTGTCGATGTGCCTGACACTGCGGCGCTGGCAAAACTGGGGTCGGCCAGTACGCAAGATGGGCAGAACAGGGCAGGGGCCAAGCCCTGACAGGGGGCCGCCCAACACACACCCACCCCCACCACACAAACAACAAACCCCCCCCCCTCAAACCTCTGAATCAGCACTCCCTTTTAAGAACGAATTCCCCCCCCCGGACCTCAAGCACCTTCCTCCCACTCAGGGGTCTTCCTGTCCCGATCAACCACCAATACATCAACAATACCCAGGGAAAGGGGGGTTTGGGGGGCCGAGCGGAAACCGAGGGTGGAAGCAGCGAACGCAAAGGCCCGCCGCGAAACCAAACCCCAAAACCCAACACCAAACACCCCACAACCAACATTAACCACCACGAGCCGACCGCCCGGACCACAAGACAACACCCACACAAACAAAACACCACCACGAAAACCGCCTGGCCCCCTTTCCCCCTCCACCTTGCCAACCCCACTAGAACGGAAGACAAACCAGCAAAGGGGGACCCAACACATCTTCACAGCACCACCAAACCCCCCCGGAGACCACCCAACACCGGCGTTTAACGCACGGAAGTTCTGCCTTACCAACCAACGGCTCCGTGAAACGCCAAACTAATAATATAAGACATGTTCCCGGTGTGTCACGTTCTCCCTCCTTCCACCGCCTCCTTCTCTATCTTTGATGCCACGTCACACAACCGAGCTCTGGGTCATGACATAGACACGCACGCACGCACACACGCACGCACGCACCTACACGCCTACCCGCCTACCACCCCCACCCCTCCACACACACACACACACACACACACACACACACACACACACACACACACACACACACACAAGAGTCAGGCAAATACAGAAAGGGATGAATACTGCACCCGAGTTTGACTGGAGAGCAAACTTTTCACTTGACCAACACTGCAGATGTATGTATCTCTCGGGCCTGGTTAACGCCGGGATAGATCACACACACACACACACATACAGAAAAGAGAGAGAGAGAGAGAGAGAGAGAGAGAGAGAGAGAGAGAGAGAGAGAGAGGAGAGAGAGAGAGAGAGAGGAGAGAGAGAGAGAGAGAGACAGAGGACAGAGACAGAGTGACAGAGACAGAGACAAGAGAGACAGACAGACAGAACAACACACACACACACACACACACACACACACACACACACACACACACACACACACACACACACACACACACATATATATATATATACACACACACACACACGCACGCACGCACGCAAGCGCGCGCGCGCGCACACACACACACACACACACACACACACACACACACACCACACACACACACACCACACACACACACACACACACACACACACACACACACACAGAGGCACGCACACGCGCACGCGCTCTGTCGCGCGCGTACACATGCACACGCTTGCACTCACAGAGAAACAAACAGAAAGACACACACTCATACAGACAGACAGACACACAAAACACACACACACAACACACTCGCACACACACCCCACGCACGCACGCACGGACGCGCCACACACACACACACACACACACACACACACAACACACAACCCCCCCACACACACCACACACACACACACAACACACACACACACACAACACACACACACACACCATGGAGAAAAATTAACGCACATATGGTTAAGAAACATTGGAAGAGTTGAATAGAAATAGGTCTGCTTGTTTTACATTATAAGGGCTAAAACTGGAAATCGAAACAAACAAGATACCCCCTCTACATTTGACATTATATATGGTGTTACCGGTTTTGCAAGTTTTATTCACCTCTCTCCTCTCTCTCTCACTCTCTCTCTCTCTCTCTCCTCTCTCCTCTCTCCTCTCTCTCTCTCTCTCTCTCTCTCTCTCTTCTCTCTCTCTCTGTTATTTACACGCTATCGCATTATTCTCCACATCCCAATGAGTGTTTACCACGTATGTTGTGTCCCACTCCAATTCTTTCATGCGAGAGAGAGAGAGAGAGAGAGAGAGAGAGAGAGAGAGAGAGAGAGAGAGAGAGAGAAGAGAGAGAGAGAGAGAGAGAGAGGAGGATCTGAATATTTTCCGATTATGAGCAAAGAAACATAATTTTACCCATCCAATCTCCTTCAACCCTTCGCCCCCACACCCACCCCACCACCACCACCCTTCACGCACCTCAACCTACTCCCCTCTTATCTACGCTCACTCAGTCCCTCCCTCCACCCCTCTCTCTGTTTCTCTCTTTCTGTCTGTCTGTCTTTCTGGCTGGCTGTCGATCTATCTGTCTGTCTGTCCCCCCCCCCCCTCCTCTCTCTCCCACTTTCTCTCTCTATTCCTTTTCACTGTCTCTCCACTTTCGACTATCTGTCTGTCTGTCTGTCTGTCTGCCTGCCTGTCTGTCTTTGTCTGTCTGTCTGTCTGTCTGTCTGTCTCTCTCTCTCTCTCTCTCTCTCTCTCTCTCTCTCTCTCTCTCTCTCTCTCTCTCATTTTTCCATGTATTTGTTTGATTTGCTTTTTACTATATATTGATTTTTTTTCTTGCCCAGAGGGCTGGATGTAAAAAAAAAGTATTCATGCTTAATCCACTACCCTCTTAAAATAAAATTCGTTCGTTCGTTCGTTCGTTCGTTCGTTCTCTCTCTCTCTCTCTCTCTCTCTCTCTCTCTCTCTCTCTCTCTCTCTCTCTCTCTCTCTCTCTCTCTCTCTCTCTCTCTCCTCTCCTCATGTAATCCGTCCCTCACTTCTCTCCTCCTTCCCTCCCCTCTCTATGCTCAGTCCCCATGATCCACCCCACCCCCACCCCCCACCTCCTTCCTACCCAGAACCTCTATCCCTACTATTGTGTTTACCTGCTCTTGTGTGCATGAGGTGGTCAACAGCTATCAAAATTAGAAAACACATCGTTAAAATTTTTATGAAATTGTTTGACTCTCAAGTACAGCCCATCGCACTGTATGGAGCTGAACTTTGGGGCCTTTATGATTCAGCTGCTTATTGTGAAAATGTTCATTTATTTGCGCTGAAGAAGTTTTTACGAGTGAGCATGCGAACACCTAACGATTTAATCTATGGCGAAGTAAACAGATATCCGATATATTTGAATTCTGCTATCAAGTGTATACGTTATTGGCTAAAAATAACACAAATGGAAATCTCAAGGTTGCCAAGGAAAGCATATAATATGTTATATGATTTGGATGCGAGAGGAAGAGTAAATTGGGTTTCAAATGTGAAGGTTAGATTGTATGAACTTGGTTTTGGTTTCGTGTGGTTACAACAGGGTGTCGGAAATATGAATGATTTCCTTCGGATATTTCGGAATAGACTAATCGATTGCAGATGGCAAGAATGGTCATGTCATATTCAAGAAAGCGACCGTTTTGCTTTTTACAGACAGTTCAGAAGTGTGCATTGTGTTCCATCATATCTATCAATTAAAATGGACAATCATTTAAGGTATATTATGACAAAGTTCAGATTAGGTATTTCTGAAATTTTTGTTCATTATTATCGTTACAGGAAGCATAGCAAATTTGATCTTCTCTGTCCGTTGTGTAAAAATGCCGAAGAAAATGAGGTTCACTTTGTGTTCTGCTGTCCTATTTTGAATGATCTGAGGAATCGATTGATTGATCAAAAATATTCTAAGCATCCTTCTTTATTTCGACTCTCATTACTCATGGCATCCACAAACGAAGCCACCATAAAACGTTTTGCTGTTTTCTTGTACAAGGCGTTTAGGATTAGAAGTATAGTATGCAGTTAAGAATTAATTGTTGTGTACTGTTTGATATTCAGTTAGTCGATTACCTGTTGCACTTTGATGAATATTTGATTTATTTGTTCCTGTTTCTTTTTCGAAAAGATTTGTTCACATTACCCCCTTCATTATGGGTTAGGGCCTATATGAATAAAACATCCGTATCCGTATCCGTATCTCTCTCTCTCTCTCTCTCTCTCTCTCTCTCTCTCTCTCTCTCTCTCTCTCTCTCTCTCTCTCTCTCTCTCTCTCTCTTCTCTCAGCTCCAAGGACTGCGCACGCTGCTGTGACCAACTCTCCTAAATGGTAAGACGTTATTGATGTGCACACTCAGTCATGGATCCACAGTGACCGACTCCAGACATCTCTAGAACCATAGGAACGGGGGGAGTCTTGTGCCATGGATCCATAGTGACCGGTTCCAAACATCTCCAGAACCATAGGAACGGGGGAGTCTTGTGCCAGCCATGGATCCACAGTGACCGATTCCAGACTTCTCCAGAACCATAGGAACGGGGAAGTCTTCTGCCGTGGAAAACAGAAAACGCTCCGCGCGCTGCTATCGTCTGAAAACCTTTTTCACAGAGACAGCGGCTCGTGCACAGAATAACCTGAAATGACGTCAGTGATTGCGCTGCGTGGTGCGAAAATGCATGCGGTGCCTCTGTCTGTCTGCCCCCTCCTTCCCTCCCCTCCTCTGTCTGTCTGTCTGTATGTCTGTCTGTCTGTCTGTCTGTCTGTCTGTCTGTCTCTCTCTCCTCTCTCTTCTCTCTCTCTCTCTCTCTCTCTCTCTCTCTCTCTCTCTCTCTCTCTCTCTCTCTCTCTCCTCCTCTCTCTCTCTAAGGGCTGAGTGGAAAAAAAGCATTTGTATTGCTTATCTCATTACCCTGGTAAAATAAATTTCTTCTTCGGTCTTTCTCTCTCTCTCCTCTCCTCTCTCTCTCTCTCTCTCTTCTCTCTCTCTCTCTCTCTCTCTCTCTCTCTCTCTCTCTCCTCTCTCTCTCTCTCTCTCTCTCTCTCTCTCTCTCTCTCTCTCTTCCCTTTTCACTGTCTCTCACTTTCGTCTCTGTCTGCTGTCTGTCTGTCTGTCTGTCTGTCTGTCTCTTCGAATCTCTTCTTCCTGCTCCCCTCTCCTATCTTACTGCTAGCCCCTACATCTTTCGCTTTTTTACTGAGGAGAGAGAGAGAGAGAGAGAGAGAGAGAGAGAGAGAGAGAGAGAGAGAGAGAGAGAGAGAGAGAGAGAGAGAGAGAGAGAGAGAGAGCAGGTAAGAGTGGTGGGGATGGAGGAGAACTAATGGAGGGAAGAGGGTGGTGGTACAGGTGTGAACATCTAGATAAGGAAGGGTAGGGGTGAGGGGGGGGGGGGGGGATGGAGCTAGTAAAAGTGGCAAAATCGTCTGGAATATTGTTGACGGAGTATCTTGCCTGACGGTGGTAGTACAAGCTTCCCCCGTGTTTGCAGTCACTTGATTAATCTGTCGAAAGGCTGACTCTGGAACGGGTGCATGTGAGGAGAAGATTAAGACAAACATCCCTGACATGTAATGTTGTCTGCCTCTGTATTTGTTTATCAAGTATACCTGCCTGCTAGATATTTTCTCAACAGGTTTTATTTTTAACTGTGTCTGTGAATTTGCCTGTGTATCTCTCTCTGATTTATGCTCGACAAGCTCTCTCTCTCTCTCTCTCTCTCTCTCTCTCTCTCTCTCTCTCTCTCTCTCTCTCTCTCTCTCTCTCCTCTCTCTCTCTCTCTCTCTCTCTCTCTCGTGAGTAAACTTCCTTTCACGAGGACTTTTTCTGCCAGTAATGAAAAGTATATGTAACTTCCCTCCCACACACACAAAAGATGGTTTTACTCCTAAGCACAGTCCTGGTATGAACATGTTGCTCTTTAACCAAATAGGTATATCATGCCTCTCACTCTCTCTCTCTCTCTCTCTCTCTCTCTCTCTCTCTCTCTCTCTCTCTCTCTCTCTCTCTCTCTCTCTCTCTCTCTCTCTCTCTCTCTCTCTCTCTCAAGGTAAACATCTCTTCAGAGTATTTTTTTCTTCCAGGCAGGAAAAGCACGTGTAACTATATTCCTTCTCACAAAAAAACCTAGTTAAGAAGGTAACATCCCATTTGGTCTACTCCCATTCCGAAATGGGAGTAGACCAAATGGGAACAAACCGCCTGTACAATGCCATCACATGAATATACTTCAATTGTCAGATCATCTACGATGATGCAACATGTGGTGTTTTCCACGAAGATGTCCGTGATGGTAAGCAGTCAACGGAAGACACATGCATGTGTACACCTATGGATCAGAAACCCAGTGCCATCCCATTCCTTGCTCCCTCCCTCCTCCTCCCCGCTCCTCCCCTCCAAACGCTCAATCCACGTTGCAACCCAAGCATCCCCTCTGTACGCACCCAATCTTGCGAAACACCGGAATTGCCCCCACGTCCATTCTCACTCGCACCCCTCAAAAGAAAGCGAAAAAAGAGAGCTGGGAGAAAACCCCTTTAAAGGCGAAGCCATACATGCAATCATGGCCATGACCACGATCCCTTCTCCACCCGATCCCGTGCATTCAATCATGGCC
>CM031616.1:33916927-33919427 GCA_018398815.1 Conus ventricosus | reverse complement strand
CTTACAATTTGACAGCTTTTTCAGGAGTAGGGTGAGCCCCCACTTTCTATTCCCTTGTCTAAACTGGGATGAAGGAACTGGTTTTGAGGAGCCCTTGAGGAAGCACAAAGCTTCTTGGCACAAATCCTGCTGTGCAAAAATAGCGACACTGTTTTAAACGGGAAAAGAAAGCCACAAGTGATAAACCCAGTCCTGTGAAAACTTGCAGATGAATCTAGCTGTGAGACAGATAGATGGGCACAGGATCAAATTGCTTTTTCTGCAATGGATCTCCCGGTGCAGCAGGGCTTCATCGAGCCTTTACTTTGCCCCTGGATGATAAAGTTCGTGCACATGTCAGCAACTGAACAATCAAGAGCTACTCACAAAATTGCTGTCAAAGACATGGTGGCAATGGATTGTCATTATCACATTAAATGCCTTTTCTGCCTTCTACAGACGTGTCCCCAGCAAACCAGGCACAAGAATCGAAGAAACAACAACAGAATCAACAGCACATGCTTTTGCACTTGCTGAGGTTGTGGCTCATATTGAAAGCTTCCGAGATAATCCCAAACAGCCCCTGTCTTTGGCATGACATTCTACTTCTTTTCCGGCTAGTGTGATGGCAGTATTCTCGGGAACAGTATGAAACATTCATCGAAGAGCGCTTTAAAAAGAGAATTAAGCCACTTTCTGAACCCATAAAAAGAAACGGATTCCCTTTTTTCTCAAACCAATTTTGCAGACTGCCGCCCAGTGTGAAGAATAATCTGGCAATGTTAAAAATGACTGTTCTCTGTTTTCTAAGCTCTACACGCATGCCAGTTCCGAAATGGAAATCTTGAAGATTTGTTTTAGGCATGAAAACCACCCATGGCCGCCACACTCTCAAGATTTGGTCAACTGAGAGCAGGATCTAAAGCAGATCTATTGCGACTTTAAACTCGAAGTAAGGCTGTGCGATTCCGGCACCAAACGAGGACATGGAAGATACACATGAAGATTTCTCCAAAAAACCCATGGCTGATATTCCACCTGATGTGTTTGACAACTTTTACTGACATCATTGAAACGGAAGATCCTTTGAAGAGGCTGGATGTCTGCTGGATGCTGAAGCTGTTCTGATCCCCTGTCTCCCCCTGAAGTTGACGCAAAATTGCTTGACGGGGCTGCAGTGGTCCAGATGCTGTCGCCCAAACTAAATAAGACATTCCAGGGTATGTTGCCCAAAATTTTTTGTGCCATACGTCTTAAAGAATCTGGAATCGACATCAAGAGTTGACGTCGTTTTTGACGTGACAACTCTTGCTGTCTGAAGGCAGGGCAAGACAGCACAGGGGATGTGGTGTTCGGAGAAGAGTTTTTGCCAACCGCAAATGCTACCTGGGAAAATGGGACAGTGTTCTCCAGGTGGATGCAACAAAACAGAACTGTTTCAGTACATCGCTGAAAGAACGATTGAAACAGTCAACACGCAGGGAAGGTGGTGGGAATTAGCTGTGATGAGAAGGTGCTCTGCATCCCTGCTAACAAACAAACAAGTTGTCTCAAGCCCGCACACAAAGAGTAGGCTGATACTAGGATCTTTCTTCACCCTTTCAGATTGGTGCAGGAGGGTTTGGGCAAGATCTTAGTTACGAACCACGGACACAGATGTTCTTGTCATTGCAGTTTGCTAATTTCCAGGTCACCAGCACAAGAAATCTGGTTAGCTCTGGGCACGGAAAACACTTCAAAAATGTCCCAGCTCATCAGATAGCCAGACAGCTTGGACCAAGAAAATCGTAGGCCCTTCCACCACTTAATGCCTTTACGGATGTGACACAGTGTCTTTTTTCAGCAGCAGGGGCAAGACAACAGCGTGGAATACATGGACTATCTTTCCTGAATGACAAAATCCTTCTTGGCCTCGTGGACAGACCATGTTCACTGACATGCTTTGTTGAAACCTTCGAGAGGTTTGTTGTACTCATGTACGAACGTAGGAGTGCCACTCCATAAAGTTGACAAGGTAGGAAGAAACTGTTTGCCCAGCAAGGAAGGCTTCCCTTTAGAACATCCCCCAACTTCAGCAGCTCTTAGACATCTTCTCCCTGCTATCTACCAAGCTGGATATGTTGGGGTCAGTGTCTAGCAAAACAAACCTGTGCTCCCATCTCCTGCAGACTGGGTTGGAAAAAAAGAGGGCAAATGTGGCAGCCCGTGTTGACAACTCTTCAGCAGGCACAGGGTTCATTCTTGAACTGGTTCACTGTTTGGATGCCAGCAAGGCTGCAAAGGACGTTTTCAAATGTGTGAAGGCCAACCTGCAATGTACCGCCCCCTGCGCTTGTGGTGGAGACTGTTTCCAGGACATGTGAGCTGATTTGAATGTGACGTGAGGTTAAAGCAAAATTTTTTCTTTAGAAAAAATGGTGCGTGCGCGCGGGCGCGCGCGCGCGCGCGCGCGGGCGCGCGCGCGCGTGTGTGTGTGTGTTGTGTGTGTGTGTGTGTGTGGTGTGTGTGTGTGTGTGTGATT
>CM031616.1:33891927-33911927 GCA_018398815.1 Conus ventricosus | reverse complement strand
TGTTTAACTCCATTTGGGCAATCAAAATAATCCGAATACTCACTCTTGACACGTACACACGCAAGTACCGAGTTGTACATACTCCTAATGGCTTTATAGAATTTACCATTCACACCACATTTACGAAGTACACTCCACAAAACATTGTGATTTATAGAATCAAATGCTTTCTTAAAATCAACAAATGCAACATAAAGCTTCGTATTACAGAGTAAGTATTTCTGTACCAGTGAGTATAGTGTAAACATATGGTCTATGGTGCTGTAATTAGTTCTAAAACCTGCTTGTTCCTCTACTATCTTTCCTTCATTTTCAGCCCATGTTGTTAATCTTTTATTTAATATGTGAGTGTAGACTTTACTTAAAATGCTGGTAAGTGCTACTCCACGATAGTTATCCGGATTGTTAGCATCTCCTTTCTTATGTATTGGTATAATAATCGATTTAGCCCATTCTAGAGGAAAAATGCTATTTTCAAAAAGTTGTGTGAATAAATGGACAAGGAAGTCGATTACAGCTGAGTTTGCAAGCTTTAGCATTTCCGCTATAATTTGTCTGGCCCTGCGCTCTTTCCTACCTTTAAATGATTAACAGCAGCAACAACTTCTTCTCTGGATATCAGATTGTTAAATAATGGCTCAATTTCAATATCTTCTTCCACCAAATTTGCATCTTCTTCTGTAACACTGCTATCAAAGTTATGGAAAACGCTCCAGAAATGATCATACCAATTTTGTACTGAGATCTCGTTATAAACAAAGCGGTTTTTATTAACAGATCTTATTAATGCCCAAAATGTCTTCGAATCATCAACAGAATCTCTTAGTTTCTTTAATCTGTTTTCATCAAACTCATGGTCCTTTATTTTCCTTAATGTAATGTAATCTTTTCGAGCTAAAGCATATCCTTCTCTTTTCTATTTTTGTCCTTAATTATTTTGCATCTCTGAAATCTTTTCAGTAATCTTTTAGCTTCCTGTTTTCTTTCGTTTGCATTCATCATCAAACCAATCGTTACATTTTCTGTCACCTCTACCAATAACTCTAACCATACAAGCAGCAGCCCCACACAAAGCACTGACAAATTTATCAAGACCAGAGAGAGAGAGAGAGAGAGAGGAGAGAGAGAGAGAGAGAGAGAGAGAGAGAGAGAGAGACAGACAGACAGACAGACAGACAGACAGACAGACAGACAGACAGAGACAGAGAGTACTTTTTTTTCGTCAGAAAAATCTTAGCACGAGCATATTGCTCCGACATGAAATGTTTTAGCCCGTGTTGTTGTTTTCTTTCTTTGTTGTTGTTATTAGGGGAGTTTATTGTCCCTGTGTGTATGTGTGTGTGTGTGTGTGTGTGTGTGTGTGGGGGGGGGGGGGGGGGGGGGGGGATCGAGAGGGTATAGAAGGAGAACCCTTAAAAAGAATCGGAAATGAAATGAGGGTAGGGAACAGTAAACGATAAACAGTAAACAAGTGGGGTATGTTTTGCTCCATAGAGGAAACCTAACACAGAGTAACTTTGATTCAAGACTGGCACAGCTTTTAAACTGAATAAAGTCAGACAAATACATAGGACGAACAATCTAATAGTGGGGGAAAAACAAGCGCAGGCAACAACTGAACTGTCTGGCAAAGATTTGGACTTGAGGGAGGGGAGAGGGGAGTTTGAAGATGGAGAAACTGGGAAATGAAATTTTAAAAAAAGAAGAAAAAATTAAAAAAAAATTAAATTAAAAAAAAAAATAAAAAAAAAAATAAAAAAAGTTACAGATATGAAAAAGAGAAGAGAAGAGTTTTCATATCTGTAACTTTTTTTTTATTTTTTTTTAAATTTTATTTATTTTATTTTTTTTAAATTTCATTTTCCAGTTTCTCCATCTTCAAACTCCCTCTCCCCTCCCTCAAGTCCAAATCTTGCCAGACAGTTCAGTTGTTGGCCTGCGCTTGTTTTTCCCCCATTGTTCGTCTATGTATTTGTCTGACTTTATTCAAGTTTAAAAGGCTGTGCCAGTCTTGAATCAAAGTTACTCTGTGTTAGGTTTCCTTATGGGAGCAAAACTACCCCACTTGTTTACTGTTTACCTTAAAAAGAGTTACACCCCAAGTACGTGGAGTTTACACCGAAATATAATTGCCAACATATACATGAACCCACATCAGGGCAGGGCCAAGAAGACCAAGTTGCATACCACTTCTTCAGAGCTTCAAAGTTGGAAAGAAAAGTGCCCCGGGTCTTTCCGCTAATCACAAAATCATTTGTTTCAGGCTCTGGGGAAAGTCGATGGCTAATTGTTTCCAGAAAGACTTCCCTTTTGACCTCTAAACCTCTAGCACAACATGTATCTGATTTGTAATGAAGATGAAACCTTGTCTCCCATTTTGTATTCGAATCTATCTCTTTTATATTCAAACAGTAGCACCTGAATCGAGCTCCGTTAATTTGCAAGATTTTTTTTACACTCCCTTTTGATTGATAGAAATACTCATTGCAATGCATCTGCTGGACTACTTTCTAAAAAGAAACGACGGGCAGTTATAACCAACTGTGACTTCACTCACCAAGAATGAGAAATTAGTCAGATGAAATTCCTCTTCTTGATGCACAGGAAAACATTATGTTTGTCGAACGGAATTCGAACAGATATCGTTTTTATCATTTTTCTCTTCTTCTTCTTTCTTCTTCTTCTTCTTCTTTTCTTCTTCTTCTTCTTCTTCTTCTTCTTTTCTGTACTTTAGGACATTTACCTTGTTAGTAGGGAAGACGAAGTAGTAGAATGTAAACTGAAGCTAAACTTGAAAGCATGCTGTTTTAAACGTCCTCTTTGTGGTTTGTCTGTCGCTAGGTAACCAAAAATGAGGGAAGACAATCCGTTGATGGAAAGAAGCTCGGTGAGTAAAATAAGAGACGAAGAGAACAGGAAAACCTTCATTCTGGGCCACTTTCGCCCTCAACCAGTTTCGGGCGAAAGTGGCCCAGAATAAAGGTTTTCCTGTTCTCTGACAAGTAAGACTTCAATAACCAAAAAATAACGATTATCTACAAACATACATACTGTGTAGGGTTATCTGTTTTTAATACTTATTTACTAAACTTGCTTGTCTTTTAAAACTAAGTTATATTTTTGACATAAAATCCGCACACTTATTTTGACTAATTTCTACTACAAAACTTTGCCCACACAGACAGGCAGACACGAGGCTGAAACCTGATCACTTAATTTATGCTATGGCATGGCTAGCGCAGACAAGCGACCTTCGTTCACACAGCGCACGGCTGGCGGCGCGTTAGCGAATGTTCTAGACTGTCACGTGTCACTCCCACTTTGTGGCCGCCACGTCAGCAAGACCGGTTTGTATTGTCAGTTTACTTGGCGGCGTTGGAGCTGTGAAGGTGTGTGCGTTGTAGTGAGAAGATATTTACCGGGTTTTGTGCAGGTTGGTTTTGTTAAACGTTACTGAAGAACAGGTTTGTGCTATTTGAGGCCATAAGTTTTACTTTAACTGCATGTTAGAGTATTTGTTGAAAGAATTAGGCGAAGCATGTTGTGAAACCGGGAAGATTGTTTTTATAGAAAACGAAAAGTGAACTAACTGCTTTGGAAATGAACGACTATCTTAAAGGTTTGTTGGTTCAAGGAAATGAAACAAGATGTTGCCAGTTTTAATACGTGTTTGACTATTGATGAGATGGTTCCTTATCTAATAAATGGCGCTGCATTGTTGAAAGTCGGCTGAAGCAAAACAAACCATCACGCGTTGATTGTTGGGAGCTGGCTTGAGACAGCTAAAGCCATGTTTAAAAAACATGGCGTTCATTTCTTAAGGCGGAGGTAAACACGGCTGATTCGCATGCTAAAAAACTTATATTTGAAACATTTTTGCTGTTCCTCCCAAGTAAAATGTTCTCAGTTTGTATTAGACTTGATTGATTGTTAACTACAGATTCAGTGTTCATGTGGCAAGCTGATCTGTGTATACTTTTCTACTTTTCTAATTCTAACCAGTTTATCTGCCTTCAAGTGTGCCCTTATGCAACTGAATGGCGATTTTCGAATGTTTTGGCAAACAAACTAGATAGGGTTAGGCAGACCTTAGTACATCTACCAGTATGGAGAGGAGTAGTGTGTGGCCAGCACTATCTTTATATAAATGCTTCAAATATACAATGCCGGATGTACTACTACTGGCGATTAGAGCCGCCATAAAAGCTTGGCTACAGCAGTAATTGCTGTAACTCTGCCAAAGCCAGTTGCAAGCCTGGTTGAGAAAAGAGGAGCACAGCAAACTAGGCCAAGTGATCATATATGATCGCTTGCTGCCAATGACGTCAGCACGGAGCACCTGCAAAGCTCGGCGGCAAACTAGGTCAAGTGATCATATATGATCGCTTGACTGCAAACTAGGCCAAGTGATCATATATGATCGCTTGACTGCAAAGCGCGGCAGCACCTGCAAAGCTCAGCGGCAAACTAGGCCAAACGACCCCACTGTGATCACTTGGCCTAGTTGATTGAGGTTGCGCGCGGGACACAACCTGGTAGTTCCACTTCTTGTTTGTTTGTTGGTGTTTGTGTGTTTTGTCCTACCCACTAGCACGCACGTCTTTTACCCCATCCCCAACGCATGCACACCCCCCTACCCACTCCACCTCACTCCACCCACCCCCCACCCCACCCCCCACGCCATGCTACACACTCAAGTTCCTTCTAAGTTTTTAACTTAAGTTACCCCAAGTTACTTTTAAGTTCTTCACCCCAAGTTTGTCCTTAAGTTATCCTCAAGTTATTCACAAGTTCTTACTTAAGTTACTTCTAAGTTTTTATTTAAGTCACCCCAAGTTCTTATAATAAGTTCTTGATCAAGGTCTTAATTTAAGTTCTTAATAGTTACTTGATCATGTTCTTGATATGTCTTGATTAAAGTCATTCTCTAAGTACACCAAGTTCTTCATTCAAGTTTTTTATTTATTGTTCAGAAAAAATACAATCTATGTTTTTATTTATATAGTAAATGTCTAATATAGTACACACACGCTCAAAAAACGCGTCTTCGTTGAGGTTGTCTTGCTTCAGCGTGCTCTGCATAGATCTTAATGAAGTATCTTACATCTAAGCACCCGCATTGATTACAAGTCTGGTCCTATGGAAATGTCTTTTATAGATCCATGTTTTATTTTTGACACCATCATGTTATATACGCCATGTTCTATTTTTATTAAAAAAATTTAAATTTATGTTCTTAAAATATTATTCATCTGGATAATGGATCAAAATGATCTTTTGTTATTGGCGGTGCTGGCCATGCTGTTGTTTTCTTGTGTTTAGCGGTTCAGATTTTTTTGATGCTTTTGTTTTGGCTCGCATTGTTTATATATTTTATAACAGTAATAACCGCCCCCAGCAGCAGCAAGGCGCCAAAAAATGGCAACAGTTTTTAAGTCAATTATTATTCATGAAGACTTTGGCGCTGTAGGTCTTGAATCACATGGTGTTTTTATAGCTGGCATTGAATTAACTTGTATTGGCATTGGCGGTGTTATGTTTTCATTATGAGTTATGTCTGTAACATTAATTTTTTTTGTCTGTTCCACTCTGCTATTGTTCTTCCTGCTTTAACACGCCCAGGATTGAGGTGCTTTTCACTTGTCTCATCCAGGTTCAGTGTTTTCTGATGATTTTCTGGCTTGGTTACTTTCTCACCTGATTCAGTGTTTTCTGATTCTGTGATTTTCTGGCTCGGTCATTTTGAAGGGAAATATAAATCGATATGTTAAAAGTTATTAATTCCCTGATTAATGGCGTAACATTGTTCCAAATCTATAGTATAATCACATCCTAGAGACTCTAATGACTTTGTTATAAAACTGGTTCTTGCGTTAAATATACGTAAGATTCTTGTTCAGAATCAATGGGAGCAAATCTTCTGACTAGTTTAGTGTTACAAACTAAGTACCGTATGCCCCAACGCTTTTTTTACCATTCTCGACCCCAAACTGCGCCTCATACCTGTGTTATGATACTTTATAATGTCTTGTGGCGACATCCTGTTGAATCTGTTCATGCTGAATCGTTCCGAGGAACTGTTTTGTTTTCCCCACTCGCTGCCAAAGAATAAACCTCTCCTTTTTGGGCATAATAGCTTGGTCATCACTTGGGTCATTCTAAGATCAGGAAGGTTTAGGCTGCCTTTGTAGCTGTAGTAGATCATCACTGTTCATGTTTTTTATTAATTATAATTATATTTTATCTCTAAAAAATGGCACCGAAAAAAAACTTGTTGCCAACCTTGTATAAAATTCTGCTGTTATTGGAGGTTATAGTGTAGGATACTCAATGCTTTGGTATAAATCTTTGTTAAGAATTAAACCAGCGATCTGGCAACTAGACTTTGAGGATTCGTGAGCAAAGCTGATTGCAATTATTGCAGCTGCGTTTGCCACGAAGATTTTCTAGTAAGCAAGGAATAATTCCAGACAGATTAAATATGTAAATAAAAATCATTTATAAAAAATGGCCTTCACTCGGAATGATGATAGGCGGCGACTAGTGGGTTAATGCGCTCGCTTTTAAGTGGAAAAGTAAATTACGCATTTTGTAAACTGCGAGATGAAGGGAGAGAAAAGACATAACAAAGCTGTGGAGCAATCTAGCCACAGCATCAAGATCGCTATGAAAAGCAGAGAATTGGCAGTTAGAGTTTATTAATAACGCACCTGAAAAAAAACAGGGGCATGCCAGCTTACACATTTAAAGATGTTGATCAAGCAATAAAACAATATTAACTTGTAACAGGCAACCAATCGGGACATTGCCCCCACCAAAATTCAGTGACTTTTATCAACATCAGGAAAACAAAGATGCAAGAAAAATGGGTTTATTGTCGTTGGGATGGGACTGTTGTTGTATTTTGTTGCGCATAATATTGGTGAGTAAAAAAAGTGAACAAAATCTATTATTTCGCCCAAAGGTTATTGGAAGGGAATAACAGCAATTAAAAAGCTAAGCCAAGCGGCAGGTGTCAGTGAACAAACAGCAGGAATGGTTATCTAAACAAGCGATTAGGCAAATTTATTTACCTGCGCCTAGGCAAATACAGAGGCCACACTTTGTCATTACCCCCCCCCTCCCCAACGACACCCATCAATTGGGATCTTCTATATTTACTTGATTCGATTGACGAAAAAAGATTTAAGTTCGCACTCCACAGTTATTGACATAGCTTCAAGATACAAAGATGCGGAAAACCATTAACACAAAGAGTGCTTCTGCTGTTTGCTGTTGCCCATTACAACTGATATATCACCGAGGCCCCTTTAACTTATCCTCGCAAGATTCCCGAGCAGCAGCCCCGCCTTTAAAGGCAAGTGAATCAATTATTGTTGAAAACATGAGTTACATTAAAAGAGCAATTCCAGGAGTTCACAGATCACGGCCTTAGATGAATACTTTAACAACAGTTAGCGAAAGACTTTTCTCTACCAGTATCACAGAGAATGCTGATTGACAAATTCTCGTCATCACAGAATGGGTCTGAACATGTTAGAAGATGCCCCAGTTTTGCGCGGCATGAATAAGAGAATTAAAGGCTAAAAACCAGTTACAAGCAATCAAAGGAAAAAACAATAAATGTTGCTGAGACTCCAGTAACCCAGAAAAAAAAAAAAAAAAAAAAAAAAAAAAAAAAAAAAAAAAAAAAAAAAAAAAAAAAAAAAAAAAAAAAAAAAAAAAAAAAAAAAAAAAAAAAAAAAAAAAAAAAAAAAAAAAAAAAAAAAAAAAAAAAAAAAAAAAAAAAAAAAAAAACAAAAAAAAAAAAAAAAAAAAAAAAAAAAATAAAAAAAAATAATAACAAAAACCTATTACGTTTGGTTTAAAAGTAAGGGACCTATATTTACCGGGGGCAGCAGAAGGGGAACAACTCTCATCAGGGCATCCGATCCAGTTTGGAGTGTTGATCATAGATGAAATAAAAAAGAATTGTAAATAAATGAATCCGCCCGTTATTATTTACGAGAAACTGACACAACAAAACAACCAGCTCTCAAAGATCTTTTGCCCCGAACGCAGAAACTGCAGAATAATCCCACCAGACCACAGTTCCGTTGCTTAGTTAATATTACGTTAAATATATTTGAGTTTAAATGGAAGCTCACGAAGGAAGCGCGAAGAATGAAATAACAAGAATGGTAAAGGAAGAGACCTTGAAAATTGATACGGGAATCATTCAAGCGTGTTAATGCTTTAAGGAACATTTTCGGGGATTAATCAATGCATGCTAAATCATCCAGATCACCCTACACTTAAAACCCCCATATGGGAATAAGAATATCTTGAAATAATAAAAAAAAAATTCGAATGCGTCATGCAAACATGAGAAAAGATTTAATGAAGTAGATGTAGCTATGATGAATCTTATAATAAAAGTTGATGAAAAATATAAACCCCATTGTTTTATGCGGTCCTCCAGGCCCGATTGCATATGAAAACTCTGGATTAAACAAACAACGTTTTGTGTTGTGTTCTATCTAACGACTTCTTTGTTACAAAACTGTTTGTGTTGATCTTCATGTCGATTAGATGCAGTTTTTACGTTGTCATGATGAAAAGTCTTATTGCCAAACAATGCTTCTTTATAGTTGTCATGTGATATGTTTGAATTGCCACAACACTGCGAGAAATTCCTTTGCTTTCTTAATGATTTTCTCCTGGTCGACCCCTGTACATTTTTTACCTTAACCCACATTACTCCTTGATCCCTTTCCAGGATAATTATCCTGCAATCTTTCCTAAAACTTCTTGTTAGTATTGAATGTAAAGGCGAATTTAGGATATCGGAGTGTAATACCATCACTCGCTCCTGTAGCTATTCTAATTCCATGTCTTTATAAATTTCTTCAGTAGGGATATCTATAACAAAACTATCTGTATCTGTGTAAAAAAAAAACAAAGTACTCTGGACTCAGGATAGAGGGCTTAAAGTAGTCATAAGAAATTCCTAACATCAAACGCTTTGATAATTCTAAAACAGTAAACCCATTAAATACCGGTTTGTCCAATTTGACTTTCTTTTTTTTCATCATTATGCCAAAAAAGGTGATCATGAAATCTTTCTGAAGTACTGATATTAGGTTTTGAAAGTTAGTTAATTGTTCGTTCTCTTTTGGTGACCAATCTGACGTCTTTACGTTTGTGCGATTCTCCATTCGTCTTCCGAAACAAACTGTTGTGTTCATCAGATTGGTTAAAAAGTCTTTTTCTGAAGCATCTGTGGATTTAGTCTGAGATCAGTTGTTCTTCATGATGTATGGTTTCATGACACTGTTCTTGAATCAAAAGCAATTATGCGATGAATGCTGTCAACTTCAAACCATGTCTTAAATAAAATTGTTAGAAGTCTGTAATGACGACATAATTTTTTTTGCTCGAAGATTAGGCACAAGTTTAGGTGGTTCTCTTGGATCCATCTTTATGCTTTCTGCGCTAATGGATAGTTCATTATGCAGGTCATGCAGTTCATGGGATATCTAAATCAACTTCTGAATGTTATCCACGCTGTGATCAGGGTTTAATCTGCTCAACCCTTTAATGCCTTTTGAAATATTTTTCGGATCACCGCCCTGGGTACATTTTAAATTTGCGTAATGGACAGTGATTGCGCATAGCCAAACCATACAGATGGTTTGCATCTAAATACATAAGATAGTTAGACTTTTTTTACTCGGATCATAGTCGTCCAAGTTATTTGTTGTTTGCTTTACAGTAATGGTGCGACGCCATACTTATCCTAGCAATCGTTTAATCATCTGAATCATGGTAATCAGACATAAATCAATCTGTACTCCAGTAAGAAATTTAAGAACGATCCCCCACCCCCTCATTCCAAGGGCGCAAAATTTAATGCGCAGGATCAGCTGTAATGTTTCATGCAGTCTTTCTATAGTTTTCAAAGAGTCTGCACAACAAACATACGTCAGCCCTCAAGTAGGATCATGATAGTCTCCCATCGTTTTACACTCTAACTTTTGCCACGCATCTTGCGCATGTGGTACTCCAGAATCACTAATGTCCTTGCCTCTATGACTAGAAAGAAACGGCCTTTAGGAGGAGTGTGTCTTCATCAACACTTTACCAAAAAACAGTTCATGTACTCATAAGGGTAAACGCACTTTCCTAAACAAGAGATTGAGATCAAATATTCTTATGTATTGGGCAGGACTTTAAGGCCATAGCCAGTGACTCTAATGAACCCAATCATGTGCTGCATAGAGTCATACAAAGACATGTTATAAGATTAAAGCACATGTACCTTTTCTGATGACTGGGCAATGCATGAACAACTGAAGGCATGTCCACTGTTTATTATAAGATGAGGTCGTAAAATCGCAAGTTTGAAGAATCAGGGCGCTTCCATTTTGGATCAAACTTCATTTAAAGATTGCATTTACTGTGTGCTGCACCTTGAACTTTCACAATGTGATCATGGTCCTTACTTTTGGTTCTCTGCGTTGATGAGGACCTAAACCAAAAATTTTCCAACAGTGAGTGGTGCGTCATATGTTCTTGGCTTCAGGCGTCATTTTGATTCAGAAATTTTGTTATTGAACAGTCTTTAGCATTGCTGATGCGTTCTAAAAAGTTTTGCAGCATTTGGCCCTCTATAAAACTGGCTTTGAATAAAACCCCATCCACCTGAAAATAATAAAGGGCAAATAAACAAATTGTGATTCTCATTAAGATGTTTTTCAAAGTTTTTGGGCGCGGGCCCCTTCTAAGGAAAAAAAGAGTGTTTTCAAGTCTGATAAAAAACATATGGACTTGTTTGCATCCGTTTCCAGTTTTTAAAAAATAATTTTTGACCGGGGGGGGGGTTGTAATTTTTTGTATTACAGTCTACGAACTTTTACAATGTTTCTTATGTTCGCTCGGGGCTTGAACGAGGGCTTCTTGTTAAACATTTTCTACGAATTTTTGTTTCCCAGATCTTTTGAATTTTGCTTCATTGTATCATGTGCGTATCAAGGTAATGCGGTAGCCCCGCTTTTGAAAGTTCATGAAGCAACATGATTTTTGTCGGGTTCCCCCTATTTTTGGGGATGTTTTGGGACACTTAATCGGCTGTAGATTTTTTTTCTTCACCCCATGTGTAGACTTAAACGTTAGGGTTTTTGTTTTGTTTTTAAAAAACTGATCTTTTGGGTCTATACTAACAGGAAAGGGACACCCCCAAAAGTTAAGATCTTTGATGAAACCCCATAGTTAGACCTCTCTCTGCGTTTTTGGGGGGTTTTGATGCACCCTTCGAAAACCCAAAACCACATAAAAATTTGTTCTGAAATTCCTTTTGTTTAGAATGTCTTTTGGGGATAATGCTGGGTAGGGGAAAATGAAAGCCTTCCCTCTTTGGTGCAAACTTACCCCTGTTTTAATCTGTTTTCCTAAAACTTCCCCCTTGACCAACCAGACCCTCTCATTTTGGTTCTTCAGGGCAGGTAAATGTGTAAGCGTTGTCTCCCCAACCAGGTGTTAAGTCATACGAGAAAGAAAGTCTGTTTTTTTTCGGACCCAGACTTCTAGATTTTTTCATTTATGTTACATAGTCGATTAAAACAGCAACATTACTTAACTGGGGGGGTTTTTGTTAGTTTATTGGGAAAACTTGAGAATAGCTGAACAACGCTTGCCTGTGTTTGTTGGTCAATGACTTCTAGTTTAAATATATTCAGTGCTCTTGAAAAAACGTCCTAAAAGCATTCCTTCAAACAATTGTCGGCCCTTATATATTTTCCATGGAGTTTCTTTTCTAATCAAATGTTTATTTAATTAAAAAAAAAAATATTAATCAAAATCAATATCAACGGTCTTTTGTGCTTGGACTAAAAACTAAGTAAACACCCTTCGTGTTGTTACTGTGAGGTTTTAGAACGAGTTTAAGTTTGTTTACTTTTTTTAAAGTTCCTTTTTTATCTGCTCGGGTTGGTGTTGAGAAAAACTTGTCCCGCCTTTTCTTTGAAGATCAAACTTTGTCTTTTGTAGTCTCAAAAATGGGCCCTAAAAACGTTTAAAATTCTTCTCCGTGATTTTTGAGTCAGCTAGTGCTTTATTTATGTCAGTTTAAAGAATTTTTTGCCGTTATTTTTAAAACCTAGCTGTGTGCTTTTGGAGTTTAGTTTTATTTTTTGCCGCAGCGCTTAAGTAATGAACAACACGAGGCAAAAGAAAACCTCCTGAGGCAAACCCGCGGGTGCCCCTTGCCCGTTGTAAGGGACCTACACTGTTTCCTGTGATAGAGCGTTATAGTTGATGTTCAGTTTTAACATAAGTAACAGCTTAAGGCAGCAAAATCCCTTCGTTTTTTTTGCTGTATTTTGAAAGGTCTTGCTTGTTTTTGTTGATTTGCGTAATTTTTGTTAATTGAAAGGTTTTTTGTTAGGGGTTTTACTTTTCTTTTTTTGGCGGCGTGTAGGCACTTTTGGAAAAACTTAAACAAAATGCTTTTTATAAAAAAAAAAATTTTTTGTATTGTTATTTTTTAAATTGTTATTTTCAATATTCGTGCGCATCATATTTTAAAAAACAATGTAATTAACGGTTTATCGGCTTTCTTCTTTTTAAATTTTGAATGTTTATTCGTCTCTCCGTTCCCCCGTTTCCCATGCAAAGATTTCCTCTGTTGACCTTAGGTAAAACCCAAAAAACCGATTCCGTTTTTAAAATAATCATCAACCCTAAATTGTGAAGATGTAAATCTTTAGACACAAGGTCAACTGTTGGATTTCTACACCTCCCGCCCCCAAACAGTTTTCTTATTTCATCAAAATGCTGATAATTTTTTAAAGCCCGCTAGCGTAGATTTGGTTAGGACTACCCTCAATCGAACATTGTACTTTCGTTATTTTAGGATTAATAACTTTTCATTTCCCTCTTTCAACGGTTCTTCATCTTCACACAGCAATAAAAATCCCTTTTTAAGCGATCTTGCTGCGACATAAAACTAATTCCATATAGCGTCTGCCTGCTTCTGGGATATGTTGTATGATGAATCACCTTTCGTAATATATTGCTAATTTTGACTGATATTGTTGCTCAATCAGCCTTGCAAAAATTAGGGTTGCTAACAACGTCAAACTCTAACGTGATGTCAAAAATGCTGTACTTTGCTCCGGTGTCTAAATGATTTGATAACCGTTTGTATTCATTAAAAGTTAGTTCATATGACAATCTGTCTTTTAATGTCCTTAAAAGTATGGTGCATGCGCTCTTAACAACTCAAAATCTAAGGGAATGGAAAAAGCGTTTTCCCAAACGCAAAATTTGCAGCTTCAGGCCTTTTGCCGTCTTTGCATCTCCAGCGCTATTCTATGTTTTAGTGCTTCTTCATTTTCGATTCCTTGAAACGCAAGATCAGCCCTTTCATTCCCAGTTAGCCATAGATCAGAATAGGTTAAAATATGTCTGCATTGTGTAAAGAAAATATTTCTTGCCCTCAAGTTTTATAGAAATTTTCTTAAACGTTTCCCCGCCCCAAATTCTGTACAACTGTCCTGTTTGGGTCTGTTGTTGAAGCGAGTACTATTTGAAAGTAAGGCGCGCAGACCCTGGCACAATCACCTCATCTGCTCCTAGGTCTGGAAATTTGACGGTAAGAATTTGATCCGCATCAATAGTAGATGGATTATTTGGAACAGAATATTCCGCTTATTTCCTTCACACCAAAGGGCTCTTTCAGTTTGCTATGTGGGTCAAGAATCGAGCCTTTATGCTTGTGACATTTTTTTTATAAAACAAAATAAAAAAGTTAATTATTAAAAAAACATGGCAAGCATTAAAGATGAAGATTATGATGATTTTGATCCTGGAGACGACATGAGTAAAATGACTCCTTTTGGTACAACATCGCTCGGGGCTCTCTTTGCGGCGTGAATTAACAGAAAGTAAGGTCAGATCATTATCCCAAAGTTTGGGCCCAAGAACCTCCCGAATTTATAGGACCCTAATGATTTTGAATTTAAAAGATGACCATTTGTTTGTGAGGACGCCCAAGGACTTGTTCAGCTTACATCTAAACCAGACTCATCAAAAGTTTTTAAAAAAGAGTACAATTAGACAAAGGCTCAGTGTGAGCGATCAAAATCGCCTTGGCATTACTAAACCAAAATTAGTAGGGATGCATTTGCTAAAACTTCAAAACACACTGCAGGAACTCCAACAGATAACCAAATGCAAAACATGGAACTAAAGAATTAAATCAATCGGCAGATAAATAATCAATGCAATAGAGGCGAAAACCAGTTTTTCAGAAGAAAACAGCATTAAAGACTTTACACGACTCACCGCTCCCCATGCGAGAAATAGCGGCCCTTGATCATGCTTTAAGAACCATTAGAGGCGAATTAAAAAAAACAATTTAGCAAAAACTGGGTTGAAATAGATGAGCATATAAAAGAGAAAAAGAAAAACTCGTTGAGGTGATGACGCCAACTTAGGGTCTGATTTTAAAAGAAAGAATAACCAAAGACTAAAAGATCTTGAACAAGAAAGATCAGCAAGACTAGAAGCGTTGTCTACTAACCGAGAACAATTACAAACTCAAGTGAGCAGAATAAGAGAAACTATCCAAAGAATTTTATAGGGAGACACAACGTAGCAGAAAGAATAAGAACACTGTTTAGAGAGAAAGGAGTCACATTAGCAAGCGTTATAACAGCCTTAGGTTTTGCAAATAAGTACATGGTGTTGGCTATACAGGCGGCGGTGGTTAAAGTCCAGGGGCCTCCACCCCCATCGCCCCCATCACCCCCTGATAAATCATGGGTAAAAAAAAAAACTTGATCATCTTGCGGTTTTATTAAAAAATTAGCCAGTAAAGCTATAGACTCTTTACCGGGTTATTGGGGGGTTGTTGTTAGCTGGCTTTTGTCTACTGCAAGCAAAGTAGTTGGCTTTAGGGCCCGAGCACTTAGGGGGCATTAGTTCTCTTAATATTTGGGTTAATATTTAGTAAAATAAAGACCGAGTAATCCTAGGCCAGTTAATCCAAGAAAAAAGCGCTGTCTTTTCATATTCATGGTCATCGCAACAGAGTCCGCGAGCTTTGCTGGTCTTCACGGTTTTGGGGCTTTGGGCCGCGGGGTTTGGATGACTTATTCTTGGGGGGTCATCTTGTTTTTTTACTGCTTGCAATATTATGGTCGAATTTATGTCGTTTTGTCCAACCTTCTGTTCATTTCCAGCAACAAGAATTTCTTTGTTGTGTTCATTATTGTTCCTACCTGGAGTCTGAGGTCAGAAGGTTTAGCATGTATAAACCAGTGCCAACAGCAAAGTCTACTTTTGATTTGCGTATGTTAAAACATTTTGGTACCTTTTTATATTGGAGGTAAATCAACTGTAGAATTAATGGCACCCTCTAAATTGCTAAGTATTGTTTTTTTTGCATCAAAGCCAGTAGAAGGATCAGTTATGCTCGATTTGCCTGTGTTGTAAACCCTTTAGCAAACACCAAACGTAAGTACGAATAGAGTCATTTATTCGTTCTATTCCTGCTTTAGTTAGGCCCTTAGAAGTGTCTAAGATAAATGTTGTCCATGCTGTTTTATGCTCTTGCTCTATGGACCGAGGTGAACAGCTGTGCCGAAGAGAAAGATGTGTAAGGAGGATTCCGTCATAGTTATATTTCTGTGCACCCCCCAATAATAAGGGGTGCCTAAGCCATGATTGCGGTCCAACTTTTGTCTAAAGTCTGTCTTGATTTTAAATATTGAATTCGTTACAGATTCTTTCAAAAGCCTTCATGTCTATTCTGTTGCTGAATGGATTAAACGGTTTGGTCTTTTGGTAATGGCGCTTGCAGTTCAGTCAAAATACGTCTGAAGGTTGAAATAGAAATTAAATCTATACACTGACCTAACCAAAGGATTAGGATGATTTAAGTGATCAGCATACGCACTCCACACCCAGTGATGCACAAAACACAGCAAAGTTTAACTGGTTCTGAATAAAACTTGCATCGGATGGGCTGAACCAACTTTTGCGATGTAGTCTTTTTTAACAGGGGGGTTAAGATACTGTTAAAGGAGTACTTACCCTTTTTATGAAAGGTGTCAGTCTGGGTCCAGAAATGTCGGGGTGTCAGTTGTTATATTTTTAAGATTGAGTGGGCCCAAACAGAATATTTGCATCAGTAATTTGAATGCACTCATTTTAATTTGTTTAAAATGTTTGTACAAAAAACAACTAAGACCCCCCTTCGTTTTTAGAAAAATGCTATTAATAACGAATGCGGAACAGAAAGGTGCGCTCCCTGAAATTATTCTACAAGCGTTTTGGTTTAATATAAGCAAAGCCAAGGAGAATATAAGATTAAAAAAGTTAATAATAGAGGCCAATTATTAGCCGTTAAACCATACTGATGGTTATTACGGGTTTTGCTCGCTAAAAGAAGCAATGAGTACTCGACATTGCTCTCAAATTACAATCGAACTGAAAACTGGACCTTCACCTGAAGAAGAAGAATGGGTACTATTTTGATAAAGGTAGCTAAAATGTTGGCTTACAAACTGCAATCGGGCCGTTTAAAGTTTAGAGTTTCGTCAACAAAACTCTTATGGGGAAAAAATTCCGCTCGATCTTGCATTACATTCATTACTCTATGTTCATTTGGATGAGCCCAAACATGATGAAACTTATATGATGGAAGGCCCTCAAATGTTTTTAAAAGCTCTTCCTCCCGGGAAAAATGCTATTCGATTATGAAATTTACAATTCCCCTTTTACAGTTTAAAAAATTAGTTTGGGGAGGGCCCGGGTCATTTAATATAAAAATCAAAAACAAAACGGGGGGAAAGTTGTGAAATGTGATAACCTGCCATTGTTTTGGAAAAAATAAAACGTTACTAAAAAATAATGTTGCGTGGGCCAGAAGAAACAGGGTTACATTGCGCCTGTAAGGTGTATAACCCTTGAATTAAAAAACCTTGCAGATGTTGCGGACTTTGAACAGAAAGGTGAGAAGGCGCTTTGTATGGTTTTGAGTACCTAAAAAATGGTGATTATAAACGCAAAAGGTTGGGACAGCAAAAAGTTTCCTAAACTAGAACAAATGCGGGAATTAAGGCAAAAAATGTTGGCCGTATGAATATAAAATAGTTCGAAAAATGCCCCAAATGGCACTTGAACCCCTATTTTGAATGGGACATAAAATTTGAATTTATAAGCCCATTTCATATTTTTGCCCTCAAAAAAATTTCAGAATGCATTCAACTTGGTTTTATGTAAATCTTTTGCCGGACGACAATGTCGGAAAGAAATTGAAATAACGCCGTATGGGAAAAAAAAATACATCTCCAAGAAAAGAAACGTTGTAAAAAAAGCTTCTACAAAATTACGTTTTTCCAAAACAGAAAAATTGGAGCCGTTACGAATTTGAATTTCTGTCTTTAAAGTGTGGAGGGGTGGGGTGTGGGCGTTGTGACGTCTTATAAAGGAATTAAAATTAGCTGGCAAAAATTTGGGACGTTAAAGCCTTAAGTTACCCTCGTGTCTTTACAATGGTAGGAATTAAGATCATAACAAAAGCAACAAAATCAAAAGTTTTACTTAAAAAAACAATCTTGAACTGAATTGGTTAAACTTAACATTTAGGCCCCTAGGGTTTTATTTACTGAACAAGTTTTGACGGAGGTATGATAAAAAAAATAATGGTTAGATTAAATTCTGTTATAAAACTTGGAGCAGTTAAACTTTTTTGATAAAATCCTCATTGTTCAATGATTTTTTGGGGCAGGCGGTTGTGGAAAAAAAAAATATTTTTCCTAGACTTTTACAAACAGTTTTTTTCGCTATAATTTTGATCATATTTGGGATTTTTGTCCAACATTAAAGGACAAAGCATATCTGATGAAAGGGTTTTTATGGACAGACAAAGACGTAATTTGTTAATCCTGCACAAAAATGAGTGAGGTTTGAAACTTTTTTAAAGTGTTTGAAGGGAACGCGACACTCTTTTTTATAGATGACTGTTCGGCAGAAAAAGAATATAAAAAAAGAGAAACATTGCAAAATGGCTTTCAGCGGAAGCATGAGGGTAAGTGTGTGGATTTTATGCCAGAAATATAACTCGGTTTTTAAAGACTTTAGGAACGTTAAGACTGTAGTGTTATTTTACATGAAAGACGAGATTTATTTGAAAAAGTTTTGGGGGAAAATTTATGTTATTTAAAACGTCAAAAAAAAATAGGATTAAACAAAAAAATAAAAATTTAAAAGTTTTGTAAATTAGTATTTAAAAAAGGATAAAACCCTAACAGTAGTCGTTTGTAGATAACGTTATTTTTTGGTTATTGAAGTCTTTTTGTCAGAGACGGAAAAAGGCGGCTTTTAGGCCCTTTCGCCCCAAAAACTTGGTGGAGGGGCAAAAGGGGTTGAATGAAGGTTTTTCCCGTTCTGGACCCAAAAGACGAGATGACGAAGACGTCGCCCCAGTGTCAAGTCAAATCCGACACGGACAAAAAAAAAATTTAGAGCTGTGGCTCAAAAAAAAAAAAAAAACAAAAAAAAAACCCGTCGGGCTCTGCCGACACGGGTGACAGTCTCGCAAGGAGTTTTGGCTCACACACAACACAGGACGGCCCCCTCGCCAACGGCGCTGGTTAAAACGCAGGGCGGCCTCTGGCTTGGCAGCAGGGGCTTTCCCCAACCCCAAAAGGCCACGGGTAGTCGACCCCGGGCGCAGTGGCAGGTGGGGATTGTGGGACTCGGGCCCGACCTCTCCAGCCGACACAGGGCGGAGAACAGGGGCGTAGACCAGTGGGCCCTGACCCTCAAACAGGCAGCAGTCCCTTCAGCCCGGGGAACATTCAACCGGGGGGAAACTGTTAACTCCCCTTGTTTCCAGGGTATTTTCATTAAAATCCGATGCACCCTATTCTTACCCAATCCTATTTCACTAGAATTTGCGCATATTTTTTCTTCAACACTACAACTTTCCCTTTTTTCCGGAATCATAACACTACACTTTCCCTTTCCGGGAAATCTAACACTAACAGGAAAGGATTTCCAATTTAAAACCCTTTTATAAAATTTGTTTTCCAAATCGGGGGAAAAAAATTTCCACCTAGACCCTCTTCACTAAAAAACCCTGAAAACAATCCATTACACACGTTTAAAGATTACTTTCATTTTAAAACAATTAATGATTACTTTTATACATCCCTTACAACAATTAATGTTACTTTCATTACACACAATTAATGTTACTTTTCATAAAAATATAAACGTCAGCACAATGTTTATTTCCTTTCTTGTAAAAACGACAGAATGTTTTTCATTTCATACAATCGTTTTTTAATAGGTTTCTTTTCAAAAAAATTCTTTACTTCAATATATGCAAGGAAAAATTTCCACACCTCTTGTCTACCAACACAATATTGATTTTATATCAAGGTGAGTTAATACTCATTCCCCATCAAAAATAAAACTAGCAAAGCTAGTCGTACTTTTTGGGGGTTATTATCCATGCATCAACATTCTCCATATTCTCGAAACCTTTTTTTATCGAGTTTTTTAACTAGTTAAGTCACACAAAAAACAAAATTTTTTTTCTTGTTTTTTTGAGACCACTTTTCCCTTTAAAAATCACTTCATTTTTCATGTTTTCCCAAACAACTTCGTTTTGTTACCCTATCAGCTAGGATAACGAACACAACAAATCTTTTTGTTTTAAACAAAAACCCATTACAAGTGCGCTGAGGAATTTCATCGTTCCTAAAAGGAATACGGTTTCGGTTTGCTAATAAATAAAAATTCAGTGATAAAACCTGACTGCCACTAAAAAAACAGCTGAGCCCCCTTTTGGCCCCCTTTAGTGTTGTCGCGTTGCCGGAATACTGCAGAGATGCCTACCGGTTTTAACTCACCCGGGGTTTTAACAGTGGCCGGTGATAGCAGTCAGCTGAATTTTTCAACCCGGGTTCCCGGGCAAACCCATACTTCCGGGAAGCCAAAAATTT
>CM031616.1:33881758-33891827 GCA_018398815.1 Conus ventricosus | reverse complement strand
TTTCTTTCTTCTTTTTCTTTTTTTTTTTTTTTAGTGAAGAAGTGGTGAGATGAGACGGGTAAGTCATGATGACCTAGTCTGTAACTGGCAACTGGCCTTTAATTACTCATCGAAGTTAACGCAATCGCTTTATCTATTTCTTTCTTCTTCTTTTGTTTGTTTGTTTGTTTGTTGCACACTCAGAAACTTTCCTCGTGTCAACCCTTTCTTTTTACCTTTCTCACTCAGTTTTCTTCATTTCCTTTCCTTCTTTCTTTTCGTTTCTTTCTTTTCTTTGTTTGGTATTACTTTTAGAAGTTTCTTTTAAATGCTTCTTTCGTGATTTTTTTTCTTTTACTTTTTTCTGTTCATGTCCCTGTAAATCTTCTCAGTCTTCCCCCCCCCACGCCCCCAACACCTCCACCCCATTCAGCTCGTAGCCTGCTCATTTGCCTTTTCGTGTCAGTCAGTTAATTTCTTTTTAGTGGATTTTAAAACAAGGTAGATAGTGACTGACTAACATAATAGGTTTTTTTCTTCTTTACTGGATAAAGAACATGTTGGGTGATGGCTGTTGACATTACTGCTCTCTCTCTCTCTCTCTCTCCTCTCTCTCTCTCTCTCTCTCTTCTCTCTCTCTCTCTCTCTCTCTCTCTCTCTCTCTCTCTCTCTCTCTCCTCTCTCTCTCTCAGTCCGTCCAGTCTTTCTGCTATTCTGTAAAATGCACATATTGTTGTTACGTTTTCCACCCCCCCCCCCCCCCCCCTTCATAATGGGCAATGGCCTTTTTTGAATAACAATCTGAGTTCTGAGTTCTCTCTCTCTCTCTCTCTCTCTCTCTCTCTCTCTCTCTCTCTCTCTCTCTCTCTCTCTCTCTCTTCTCTCTCTCTCTCTCTCTCTCTCTCTCTCTCTCTCTTTCTTTCTCTTTCTCTCTCCCTCTCGCTCTCCCTCCCCCTCCTCTCTCTCTCTCTGTCTCTCTCTCTCCTCTCTCTCTCTCTCTCTCTCTCTCTCTCTCTCTCTCTCTCTCTCTCTCTCTCTCTCAAAATAAATGCTCAAAATGCGCTGTATTGCGACAGACCTTTCTATCTATAGTTCACAGGAAAACCATATCTGCTTTTAATGTTTCTTCTTTTTTTTGTAGTTCAGAGAAAAAAAAAGACGCACAAATTTTGACACAAACTAGCCAGATTTCTAACATACGGAAAGTGTGCTTTGGTAACTAAAGCTTCAAGTATGTTGTGTGTGTGTGTGTGTGTGTGTGTGTGTGTGTGTGTGTGTGTGTGTGTGTGTGGTGTTGGTGTGTGTGTGTGTGCACGCGCGCGCGCACGTGCATGCGTGCACGCACGCGCACCCTCATGCCTATTTGAACAAAATGACTGAAACTCAGAAACAAAGTATATATGCAAACGAAGCAAGCAATCATGATTTTGTGTGTGTGTGTGTGTGTGTGTGTGTGTGTGTGCGTGCGTGCGTGCGTGCGTGCGTGCGTGCGCGCGCGCGCGCGCGCGCGCGTGTGTGTGTGTGTGTGTGTGTGTGTGGTGAGAGAGAGAGAGAGAGAGAGAGAGAGAGAGAGAGAGAGAGAGAGAGAGAGGCTATTACCCCCCCCCCCCCACACACACACAACAAAAATGTGTCGCTAGATTTTGTAACAAACGTCTACTCTTGTGTTAAAGGTCTTGATCCTTTGATGCCCGGATTAGCACACTATCAAAGTCAGAGTCACGCCCCTTTTCTGTCACCACTTTTTCGTTCTGGAAAAAGAGTTCCTTTTCTTCTTTTACCCGGTTGTCTTGAATTCAAAGGTTATCAACGAACACGCTTACCCACAATACGCTCACGTCGTTATTCTGTCCATTAACATCGTCTGCTTGCTGTAATCATCCCACTGTTACCTCCACACAGACAGAGGTACTGAACTTTAAGAATGCATTGCAGGTCTGTCCAACTTCATATGTACTTAAGAATGGGTTGTAAGTCTGTTCTGTTTAATAACTGGTAAAGAATGCGTTGCAAGTCTGTTATGTTTCATAACTGGTTAACAATACATTGCATATCTGTTCTATTTAATAACTGGCTAAGAATACATTGCAAGTCTGTTCTGCTTCATAACTAGTTAAGAATAGATTGCAAGTCTGTTTTGCTTAGTAACTGGTTAAGAATGCGTTGCAAGTCTGTTATGCTTAATAACTGGTTGAGAATGCGTTGCAAGCCTGTTCTCTTTAATAACTGTTTAAGAATGGATTGCAACTCTGCCCCACTTAATAACTGGTTAAGCATGGATTCTAAGTCTGTTCTATTTAATAACTGGCTAAGAATGCGATGCAGATCTGTTCTATTTCATAACTGGTTAAGAATGCAGTGCAGAGCTGTTCTATTTCATAACTGGTTAAGAATGCAATGCAGACTTGTTCTATTTCATAACTGGTTAAGGATGCGTTGCAAATCTGTTCTACTTGATAGCCAGTTAAGAAAGCGTTGCAAGTGTGTTCTACTTAACAACTGGTTAAGAACGCGTTGCGAGACTGTTACGCGCAGTGACTGGTTAAGAATGCGTTGCGAGACTGTTATGCGCAGTAACTGGTTAAGAACGTGTTGCGAGACTGTTATGCGCAGTGACTGGTTAAGAACGCGTTGCGAGACTGTTATGCGCAGTGACTGGTTAAGAACGCGTTGCGAGACTGTTATGCGCAGTGACTGGTTAAGAACGCGTTGCGAGACTTATGCGCAGTGACTGGTTAAGAACGCGTTGCGAGACTTATGCGCAGTGACTGGTTAAGAATGCGTTGTAAGTTTGTTCTGCGTTTAAAAAAGGGTCTCTGTGTTGTATCAACATCCCATTCTGAGAATATTCTCAGCGTCTGCGTAACATATAAGGGCAGGGCATGGGCATGAATGGGGATTTATAACTGCGAGGAAAAAAAAACACCCTCAGATGACATAGATCGTTAGCCAACATCAATGAGCAAAACGATTCTGAATGTGATGTTTTGAACCAACAGTCGAAGCAGCCATCACCGATTTTTTTTTTCTCAGTAAATAAATGACCCGATATCAAGTAGATAGAAACAAACAGTACGTGTACACGCTTTGTGCAAGTCTGTTGTGTGTTGGATGGGATGTAGAGGAAGGCGGGAACGGTGACTGCAAGTGTAATGTGTTAGGACAGGGTTCTGTCCACACAGAAGGTGACTCTTCACCATCTTATCCCTTGCCGCTGTTTGTATGGGATTATGTTTCCAGTCACCTCAAACACTGAACGAAACGATTTTCTTTCTCTTTTTACATTTTCTTTCTTTCTTTTTTTCTTTTTTCTGTCTTTTTTCTTTCTTTCTTTCTTTCTTCTTTCTTTCTGTTTTATCTTCTTTTCTTTCTTTCTTTCTTTCTTTCTTTCTTCTACCTATCTCTCTTTCTTCGTTTCCTTTTTTTTTTTCTCTCTGCTTTTTTCATTTGTCCTTTTTTCTTTCTTTTTTCGGTTTTTCTTTCATTCATTTGTTGCGTTGTTGTTGTTCATTTCTTTTCTTTCTTTCTTTCTTTCTTTCTTTCTTTCTTTCTTTCTTTCTTTCTTTCCTTCCTTCTTTCTTTCTTTCTTCATTTTTCAAGACTCAAAAGGGGGAGCAGAGGAGCTATATAACCGTTTCCAGAAATAAAGAGAACTGGTGGTGGAAGCTCAGGCTGGCATTACCTCACTCTGGTGAGCTGGTTCCAAGAAATATGCCTCCTTTTACATTCGCCGTTATCTAGTGGAAGAGACGATGGGACGTGGTCAAATTGGATGGGTAAATCAAGCTGACCTGGTGTCTAATCGGTGACAAGCCTTCATTCATCTAAGTTAGTGCTATCTCTTTTCTTTTCTTTTCTTTTTTTTTTTCATCTTTTTGTCGCCTTTCTGATATAGTCTAAAACGTAATTATTTAACTCCTCTATCCCTTTCTTCTCTCAATCTCTGTCTGTCTGTCTGTCTGTCGGTCTCTCTGTCTGTCTGTCTCTTTCTTTCTCTCTACCTGTCTCTCTGTCTCTGTCTGTCTGTCTGGTCTGTCTGTCTGTCTGTCTGTCTGTTGCCTTTCATTGTCTCTTTCTTTTCAGTCTATCATTTCCTACCACCTTTCAATCCCTTCTCTACGTCTTTTTTTTTTTAATCTCCGTACCTCTTTTAAATGCATTGTGTCCTCTGTCACTTCCTAAGTAATCATTTTCAGGATCTGCATAGCGAGGTATATGTTTGGTGACTGGTTTAATACCTTTGATTTCCTCACTGAATTTTAAAAACAAATGCTAGCTAGTATCCACTGGCGTTATCGCTGTCTGTCTGTCTGTCTGTCTGTCTGTCTGTCTGTCTGTCTGTCTGTCTGTCTGTCTGTGCGTCCATTCTCTTCTCTCTCTCTCTCTCTCTCTCTCTCTCTCTCTCTCTTTCTCTCTCTCTCTCTCTGGAGGGGTGAGGGACAGAGGGAAAGGGTGAAAGGATGAGGGAGGGGGAAAAAGGGGTGCGGGTGGAGAAGGAGGCTGTTTTCTCCTGTCTTGCCTATGAGGGAGGGGGGGGGGGGAGGATGTTGGTGGAGAGCGAGGTTGTTTTCTCCTATGTCTTGCCTATGAGGGGGGGGGGGGGTGTGGTGGAGAGCGAGGTTGTTTTCTCTATGTCTTGCTATGAGGGGGGGGTGTGTGTTGGTGGAGAGCGAGGTTGTTTTCTCCTATGTCTTGCCTATGAGGGGGGGGGGGGGGGTGTTGGTGGAGAGCGAGGTTGTTTTCTCCTATGTCTTGCCTATGAGGGGGGGGGGGGGTGTTGGTGGAGAGCGAGGTTGTTTTCTCCTATGTCTTGCCTATGAGGGAGGGGGGGTGTTGGTGGAGAGCGAGGTTGTTTTCTCCTATGTCTTGCCTATGAGGGAGGGGGGGGGAGGGATGTTGGTGGAGAGCGAGGTTGTTTTCTCCTATGTCTTGCCTATGAGGGAGGGGGGGGGGGATGTTGGTGGAGAGCGAGGTTGTTTTCTCCTATGTCTTGCCTATGAGGGGGGGGGGGGGGGTTGGTGTTGGTGGAGAGCGAGGTTGTTTTCTCCTATGTCTTGCCTATGAGGGAGGGGGGGGGGTGTTGGTGGAGAGCGAGGTTGCTTTCTCCTATGTCTTGCCTATGAGGGAGGGGGGGGAGGGATGTTGGTGGAGAGCGAGGTTGTTTTCTCCTATGTCTTGCCTATGAGGGAGGGGGGGTGTTGGTGGAGAGCGAGGTTGTTTTCTCCTATGTCTTGCCTATGAGGGAGGGGGGGGGGGGTGTTGGTGGAGAGCGAGGTTGTTTTCTCCTATGTCTTGCCTATGAGGGAGAGGGGGGGGGGGATGTTGGTGGAGAGCGAGGTTGTTTTCTCCTATGTCTTGCCTATGAGGGAGGGGGGGGGGGGGGTGGTGTTGGTTGGGAGAGCGAGGTTGTTTTCTCCTATGTCTTGCCTATGAGGGGGGGGGGGGGGATGTTGGTGGAGAGCGAGGTTGTTTTCTCCTATGTCTTGCCTATGAGGGGGGGGGGGGGGTGTTGGTGGAGAGCGAGGTTGTTTTCTCCTATGTCTTGCCTATGAGGGAGGGGGGGGAGGGATGTTGGTGGAGAGCGAGGTTGTTTTCTCCTATGTCTTGCCTATGAGGGAGAGGGGGGGGGGGATGTTGGTGGAGAGCGAGGTTGTTTTCTCCTATGTCTGCCTATGAGGGAGGGGGGGAGGGATGTTGGTGGAGAGCGAGGTTGTTTTCTCCTATGTCTTGCCTATGAGGGAGGGGGGGGGAGGGATGTTGGTGGAGAGGGAGGTTGTTTTCTCCTATGTCTTGCCTATGAAGGGGGGGGGGGGGGGGGGGGTGTTGGTGGAGAGCGAGGTTGTTTTCTCCTATGTCTGGCCTGTCAGTGACTTTGCTTCCACGCCATTCAGTCTGTCACCTAATACACAGCTACACCCCGTCATCCATGCCGCATCTTCAACACCAGCACTTCCTCCACACCTTCTGGGAGAATCAAAGCTGGCTTTACTGTGATGTCGACGGCATGGTCCAATATCATGACGTCTGGTTGCAGTTCGTGATCGCACAGGACTCTTTCTTCTTGCTACTTCTGTTCGTTCCATAAGGAGGGAGCCGTTCATGTCCTTCGTTGTTACAGCTGACCTATTATGGTAAGCTCCTGGAGCACATCAACGAGTGCTTTGTTGTGTCTGACCTTCATCTTGCTGTCCTTTATTCTGTCATCGGATTGGTTGACAATTCTTCCATTCTGGCCTCTGTCACGATCTGCTCGATGCTCCAGTTTAACAGTAAGCGTTGGACTGGGGGGGGGGGGGGGGGGGGGCGCTTCTGTTTTCCCTTTCTCTTTATTGTTTTTTGAAACATATGCTGGTAGGTCATCAGATACCCGTGATTTGCCCTTCTTGCTCTGCTAGGCCACCGTTTTGCTGCCTCATGGGACTCTCCTTTGATTGTGTTAGCGATCTATTGACAGCGCCCTCAGCCGTTTTGCTGCCTCATGTGACTCTCCTTTGATTGTGTTAGCGATCTATTGACAGCGCCCTCACGCAGGATAAGGTCATTGAACCTGCTACCTACTCTACTTCAAAGATTGCCGAGTGCCACGATCCTTCAGACTTTCCCAGGCTGAATCTTACACAAGAACATTTTTCTTGTGGTTCTCCTTCAGCTTGTCTCTGAGAATCGTTAATTCGAAGATCACTGCCAATGTCAGCACCAGGCAAAACACTTGGCTTGTGCATTGTCGATTCAGCACCTTAACCTTTATGAAGTGAGGGTGAAGCTGACCTGGTGGTGTGTCTTCCGTCTGAGCACGAACCGTGTTGTTCATCAGGCCAATGTGAAAGTGATGGCCAGGCTGGGGCTGTGGCTAGTGGCAAAGTTTAGAAGAATCATCTCATTGTTCCTACTCTCTCATGCCTCAAAGCGTCATAACGTCCTTGCCCACTGATTACATGCATCTAGCTCTGTTTGAGTGTTCATACTTACGGACAATTTGGAAGGTCTTTAGCTTAGAATGTTCTGGACAGTGCTTTCCAGTTTTTTGCATAATCCTTCAATAATGTACTTGTCAATTTCATGTAATGAATGTATGTGTGGATGATAATCAGGCTCTGTTGGCAAGCAGAAATGCAGAACGACATGAATCTTCTAATCATTGGCATGTTTCTTATCACGAGAGTTTACTCTGTCTTTGTTAGCAATCAAACTTACTGAGTTCAGTGTAATCTCCGATCTTTGTCTGTGGGGTCTATCCACATCCTCCCCTTCTATCATCTGCTACCCTAATGGTGTCCCACGCTTATCTGACAAATCTTTGGGTCGTCCTTTTCACTGTTCGACTTGAAGAAAGTGTGCGAAACAGTTCCTGTCTCAGTGACAACATTCTCCTTGGACGTATATCAACGGTTATTCCCAGTCATGGAAATGCCACTGTTCCAAGCCCGCGCTTTGACTGATCCAACACGTTGTTCATACTACTGATCCAACACGTTGTTCATACTAACTGATCCAACACGTTGTTCATACTACTGATCCAACACGTTGTTCATACTAACTGATCCAACACGTTGTTCATACTAACTGATCCAACACGTTGTTCATACTAACTGATCCAACACGTTGTTCATACTAACTGATCCAAACAGTTGTTCATACTAACTGATCCAACACGTTGTTCACACTGAAGTCTAAGGCGGCTCTGTCCTTGTCAGAGAGAGGATTGTTCAGCAGTGTCAATCACTTCTCCATGTGTCCAAACATGAATGGAGAAGGACAAATCTGTGAAAATGTGACACTGGAGCAATACACCTGGTATCTCTCCTTTTCCTGAAAAAAAAATCCAGAATTGTTTTTTTACCAATGGCCGGGGAATGGAAGACACATACAACTAAGAAACCAGCGGAAATGAAACAATGCTGACGACAACAGAACAAAGACAAAAACAAATATGAAATGAAACAAAGAGGAGAGAGGACAGAAAACAAGAAGAAGTAGGGGGGGGGGGGGGGGGGGGGGGGGGAGGGGGAGGAAAGGGAGAGTTCGCATGAATGTAAAACAATAGATACGACAGAGACAGAAAGGTGGGGTGTTGGGTTGGGGGTGGGGGGGGGGGAGAAATGAGTGATGGTGGCAGGAGATAGCATGTTTTCGTTGAAGGAACATCGTCTGCTTTCAGTTAATTGTCGGACTGTCATCTTCTCAAAAAGAGAGAGAGGAGAGAGAGAGAGAGAGAGAGAGAGAGAGAGAGAGTGAGGAGAGGAGAGAGGAGAGGAAGAGAGAGAGAGAGAGAGAGAGAGAGAGAGAGTAATCCTTAGGGGCACTGCTGATGTGCTTTGCTTAAAACTGATGAATGTTACAACGAATCACCAGACTCTAAAGATTCCTTGCATTCACACATGGGGTGAAGGGAGTAGAGAGAGAGAGAGAGAGAGGAGAGAGGAGGAGAAGAGAGATAGAGGAGAGAGAGGGAAGAGAGAGAAGAGAGGAGGAGAGAGAGAGAGAGGTGGATGCATAACAACAAGAAAACAATAAACCCATATGACCCTCAATCGTTTGCCAGCATCAATGGGGTAAATGATTTATAACATGTCGTTTCGAACCGACATATCAAACAGTCACCATTGTAATTCTTTCTAAAGCAATTACACCAGTTCGCGGAAAGAGGAAATAGTGCTTAGAGTTGCGATTGTCTGTTAGGATAATTGTGGAGGAGGTGTAGGGTCCAGGAAGAGTACTGCAGATGCTCTGCTTTTGGCCCTGTATCAACAAAGTGAATCTGCACTTTTTTTTTCTTTTTCTTTTTGCCCTTTCAAACTGCTTTTTTTCGAAAAAGCTCAACAATGACTGAATTTTCTCCCCTTTTTTGTATTTTCTAAAAGGCAAAAGGCATTGCAGAGTAGGTTGTAGCCCCGTTTCCATGGAAACACAGGAAAACGAGAAGTGGCGATTTTAGCTCATGCTGGGCGTTAGCTTGGGGACCCGGGGACCGTCGCAAGGGAAACTTCTTGTACAGCTGTTGTTTTTGGTGGGAGGGAAAAGGAGAATGGGTAAGTAGAGACTTGTGAGAAATAATCGGGGAAAATTCATTCTCAACGTTTGGGGCTATTCTTTTTCCTGCCTTTTTTTTTTTGGTGGTTACTCTTTTTTCAGTCTTTTTTTTTTCTTCTTTTCTTTCTTATTTTTTGCTATCTTCTTTTTCTTTTCATTTCTGGGTGTTTTTTTTTTCTTTCTTTTAATTAACCTTTTTTTGTCTTTTTTCTTTTTTTTTTTATATCTTTTTTTTTCGTCTTTTGTTTTTTTGTTTTCGCGCCTGCTCCTGTTCTATCCCCCTTTAAAACAGTGAGTTGTGAACGCATTGTCAGCAAAGTGGGGATGATTTAGTAGTTTGCCCTTTTTCCTGGAATTTTAAAAAGTGGAGTATTAGCGACTGGGATCACCTCTCCCTTTTCCCCCCCCCTTCCCCCCTTTTTTCTCTCTCCTTCTTTCTTTCTTCTCTCTCTCTCTTCTCTTCTTCTCTCCTCTCTCTCTCTCTCTCTCTCTTCTCTCTCTGTCTCTGTCTCTGTGCCGGCGGGCTGTCTGACTTTTGGTTTTTTCTCTACTGTACGTCTGTCTACGTTTTGTCTGTCTCTCTGCTCCGGTTCTATCTTCTCTTCTCTCTTCCCCCTTTTCTCTCTCTCTCTCTCTCTCTTCTCTCTTCTCTCTCTCTTAAACACAACCCCCACACAACACACCACAAACAAAGAGAGGAGAGAGGGAGGGAGGGGAGAGAGAGAAGGGGAGAGGGAAAAGAGGAAGGAGAAGAGGAGAGAGAGAGAGAGAGTGTATTTTTGCTGGAAACAACTCGACATTTTTTAAGTGTGGCTAAAAACCCCGACAATGCCAAAAAAACTATGGGGAGAGAAAAAAAGGGGGAGTATTTCTAGAATTGAATGAATTTCTTATTTTTGGTTAAAAAAAAACTATTGTAAAAACGCACATATACAAAACAGTGGGAGAGGGGAAGAGGATAGAGAGAGAGGGAGGGGAGGGGGGAGAGAGAGGGGAGGGGAGAGAGAGGGGGGGAGGGGAGAGGGAGGGGAGAAGGGGGAGGAGGGGAGAAGGGGAAGGG
>CM031616.1:33841437-33846437 GCA_018398815.1 Conus ventricosus | reverse complement strand
TTTCTATTGTTGTTTCCTAGTTAAGCGGTGGTGAGATATGATCAGTAAAAGTCATGATGGCCTTGCAATCGGTGCAACGTCTTTACTCATTGAACTTATTGCTTTCTTCATTTTCCTTTTTTGTTTTTAACCACAAAGTCTAAAATTGTGCTACTAAAATCGTCTTCTCTTTTTTGTTTTTTGTTTCTTCTTTTATTCGCCCCATTCATAGTTCTTCTTTATTTCCGTCTCAATGTGTTTGTTTTAAGTCCTTATATATTTTTTTGTGTGTGTGAAAGGAAGACCTTTGTTTCCCACTTCCTATTCTCTTCCCTTTCTTCCCATTCCTTTATGTTTTACATTTCTCCAGCTTCTTTGTTTTCTTCTTACTTTTTGTTGTCTGCTCCTCTTCCGTCTCCTGGTAGTCAACGAGTCGCTCAGTGGGTTTGTTAGCGACGGGTAGGAGGCTGGTGACTGGTTCCAAAGTGTTGATTTCTCCACTGAAATTAAAAAAAATGTTCGATAGTGGCTGCTAGTGTTATTGGTCTTTCTCTATTTCTTCTTCTTCTTCTTCTTCTTCTTTCTTCTTCTTCTTCTTCTTCTTTCTTCTTCTTCTTCTTCTTCTTCTCTTTCCTGTGTGTTGTGTGTGTGTGTGTGTGTGTGTGTGTGTGTGTGTGTGTGTGTGTGTGTGTGTGTGTGTGTGTGTGTGTGTGTGTGTGTGGTGTGTGTGTGTGTGTGTGTGTGTGTGCAGGCGCGCGCGCGCGTGTGTGTGTATGTAGATAGATAGATACACAGACAGATAGATAGATAGATAGATAGATAGATAGATAGATAGATAGATAGATAGATAGATAGATAAACCCACCTTTTACATCTCGAGTACACTATAATTATATGGCACTATACAACTGTGAAGAAGATTGTAAACAGAGCACCAAAGCATGCATCTATTATTTGTGTGATCAGAAAATAAAGCAACAGAAAAAAAACCGTAAACCAGAGCTTGCAGATCAATAGCGAAAGAAACTGGTTCCAAAATATGAAAACAATCGGTATATGCATTGTTGTCAAATGGAAGATGGAAAGAAGTAACAGACAAATCTTTTCAAGGGTAAAACATGCAAAACAAAACAATGTCGATCCACAAGGAAAGGCCCCACCACACACACAAACACAAACTCTCTCTCTCTCTCTCTCTCTCTCTCTCTCTCTCTCCTCTCTCTCTCTCTCTCTCTCTCTCTCTCTTCTCTATCCAATTGTTTAAAGTTTTTCTGCTGTGTATGTTCCACACGCCCCTCCACTAGGGCTATGGCCTATTATGTAAAATCATCTAAATCTGAATCTGTGTGGATAATGGGCGTTTTTTAGATTCATTGATTCTTGGAAGAAGATGTTGTCATTGATGTTGTTGTTGTTTTTAATAACCCTTGAAAGGTTTAAACAAAGTTATTCATTATAATAAACCTATTAACAAGAGAATTACCATCTGACCCTGTTTTCTCCTTTTTAAAAGGTTTTTTTTTTTTTTTCGTCCCTTTCGCTGCTCCATCCCCCCCCCCCCCCCCCCCCCCCCGAACATTTTCCAACCCCCTTTTTCTTTAATAATAATGCAAAACGGTGCAAAAACCCCCCCCCTCCCCCCCCCCCCCCCCCCCCCCCCACACACACCGTCTTCCCTCACCCTCCATCACGCTTTGCACTGAAAAAATGAGTCGCCCCAAAGAATGCGGCATGGAATTGTTTCACAAGTATTTTAGCCACACATACCGCGCGTGAGAATGATTCCACACCCCATCCGCTCACCCCTTTCTTTCCTTTTTCTTGTTAGTGAGGGTGCGTGCGTGCGTGCGTGAGTGTGGTGTGTTGTGTTGTGTGTTGTGTGTGGTGAGTGGTGTGTGTGTGTGGGGTTGTGTTGTGTGTTGTGTGCGCACGCGCGCGCGAAAGTGTGTATGTGTGTGAGCGCTCGCTTATTTCCTTAGTTATCATGCTTTAACAGAAGGGAAAGCAGTTTTTCTTTTTTTTTTTCTCAAAAGCGGGCTTTGGTTTAGTTTGATTATGCTTTATCTATATGTTCCATTGCCTTTACAGGTCTATTGCGTCCTTTTTTCTTGTTCTCTTCTTCATCTTCTTTCTTCTTCTTCTTCTTCTTCTTCTTCTTCTTCTTCTTCTTCTTCTCTGCGCCTGCCGCTCGCCTGCGTTGGTCAAGCAAATTTTGACTCATTTTTGACTTAAATTGTACGTGTTTGTAGTCTGGTAGATTTTTTTTTTTCATAGGCATTTGTGTATGTGCATATGTTTTTTGTTTTTTTTCTTAATTGTCATTGTGTCAAAATTTGTATGCAGCACAGCTGAAAACAAATGGCACACTATTGTGGCTGAGGAGAAAAAACATAGAAAAGTAAGGATATTTAAAAAGGACTCTATAGCGATATCATCTTTGAATTGCCAAGGTCTCGGAGGATACTCCAAAAGAAAGGATGTCTTTCAATTTTTTAAGACAAAAACAATACTCTATTTTTTTTCTACAAGACACCCATTTCACACGTACATTAAAAACGTCAGATAAGAAGTGAATGGGTTATGAATGTGTATTTGCTTCCAACAACTCTCGATCAAGAGGTGTTGCAATACTCTTTAATAATAACTTTGAATTCAAAAAAAGAAAAACATTAAAGATGCTCATGGTAATTACATAATAGCAACCTATTAATACAATGGGAAAAGATTTAGTATTAGCGAATATCTAGGGAAACCCCCAAATAATGATGAACCTCTCTCTTTGAAAATAAAAAAATTAAAAAAAGAAGATTTAAATGTCCCCAACAAAATTTTATGGCGGGGGAACTGGAATCTGGTTTCTTGATCCATTAAAGGATGATCACAATTATAAACATATCAATAACGCTCGCGCACAGGAAGAAGTTATAAAAATTATGTCTAGATTAGAGCTAGTTGATATATGGGAGAGTTGAACCAAGACACGGGCGATATACTTGGAGAAGACCAAACCGTTTCAACAAAGCAGGCTAGATTCTTTTTACTGTCCGACACGCTTATCACTTACATAGAAGATGCTGACATTTTTTTTGGGATACAGAACAGATCACTTTTTGATATACTTTAAATATTGCTTTTAAAAAAAAAAAGAGAGGCATAAAGGATTCTGGAAATTTAATTCTTCTCTTTTAAGAGCAAACAATATGTAAATCTGTCAATGAAACGATTAAAGAATCAAGGAACAATATGCATTACAAACCTTACAAAAAACCCACTCTGTCAGTAAAATCCCAAATGATCAAATCCATTCTCAATTTCAGCCCAAATTATTTTTAGAAACTCTAATTATGGAAATCAGAGCAGAAAAATAACACTCAGTATTCGCAAAAAATAGAAATAGAAATGAAAAAGAAAAACAAATTGAAAAAGCAATACAAATTTGGAAAACAAAAATGGCTTACTGGAAAACAGACTATGAGATCTGAAAAACAAAAGGAAGAGCTGAGTGAGTTTAAAGGAAAACGAAAATTGACGGAATAAAGATTCGATATAGAGCTAAATGGGCATCCCTACGGGGGAAAAAAAAAAGCAAATATTTCTGTTTACTGGAGAAAAGGAATTTTGTAAGCAAAAGAATGCTTAAACTTGTCACGGACCAAGGAACAAATCTGACAGAAACGGATGATATGTTAAAAGAGACAAAGAACTATTATGAAAACCTTATACAAGAAAAGGAAGTAAGTGATATTGAGATTGGAAATTATGTAGATAACCTTCCAAAACTCAGTCAGCTAGAATCCGAACAGTTGGAGGATTTAAACACCTTAGAAAAGCCACCAAAGTCCTAAAAAATATGGAAAATGATAAGAGTCCTGGACAGATGGTATGACAGTAAATTTTTTTAAATTCTTTGGAGACAGTTTTGAGATTTTGTTGTCCGTTTTCTAAATGAGGGGTACAGTAACGGAGGAATGTCCTATAACACAAAAAGAAGGAATAATTATTGGTCTTCCTAAAGGAGAGAAACCGCGAGAATTCTTGAAGAACTGGAGACCTATCTCACTTCTAAATGTAACCTACAAAATTGCTTCAGCCTGTATTGCAAACAGAATAAAAATGGTTTTTACCAAAACTCATAAACGAGGACCAAACGGGATTCGTTTTCCCGGTAGATATATAGGGGATAGTTTAAGAACAATATGCGATTTTTAATTTCTTATTTAGAAGTGAATCGCTTACGAGGGTCCTTAATTTCTGTCGATTTTGAGAAAGCTTTCGATTCAGTTAACTGGTCATATATGAATAAAATTCTTGCTGCATTTGGGTTCGGAAACGGAATACAACGATGGATATCACTTTTTAAAGATAAGATAAAGACCCTTTCGTAATATGAAACGGAAAGTGTCATCATGTTTTTCAATTGAAGAGGTTGCGCCAAGGGGACCCTATATCTCCATATCTATTTTTTTTGTGTGTTGAAGTACTAGCGAACAAAATAAGGCAAGACAAAAGATATCAAGGCATAAAATAGAAAACACGAATTTAAGATAAATCAGTTTGCAGACGACACCACCTTTATATTTAAAAGGGGATAAGAAAACATATGAAAAGTTATTTAGAAATCTTTATGAATTTGAGCAAATAACAGACGAAATTGAACATGAAAAAACTTTAATGTTTGGTTAGGTATAGATAAAAACTCTACAAAAAAATATTTACCCCACTATAAAAGGAATGGAACCCCTCAAAATTCAAAATTCTAGGGCTTTGGTTTACGAATAGGGTATCGGATATGACGGAAATTAATAAGAAAGATAAATTCTCAAAAGTCCAAACTTTGTTCAAAATATGGACAAAAAGAATAATAACACCATTGGGTAGAGTAGCTGTGCTCAAATCATTATGCTATCAAAATTGGTGTACTATGGATCCTTTTACCGAATCCTCCTGATTCCCAGATTGCTTTATTACAGAATATGTTTCAAATTTGTTTGGAACAACAAAAATGATAAAATTAAAGAAAA
>CM031616.1:33831437-33836437 GCA_018398815.1 Conus ventricosus | reverse complement strand
GACTGTTTGCTGTGTAATGAAGAACATGATGCTTATGTAGTAATAAATGGAGACTTAAATGCTAGAACCTCCAACTTTTCTGGTGATTTGTATTTATGAGTGTGATTATGAAAATCAACATTTGAGTGGTCCTTTGAACTTGACAGAAATTCTGAAGACCATGTGCTTAATAACTATGGCAAAATGTTACTCAACATGTGCACTGTTTTAAACCTGTGTATTTTGAATGGTATGTGTCAGGGTGACCTTCAAGGTCATACACGTACATATCGGATAATGGTAGCAGTGTAAATGATTATTTTTTTTACTGTCAAATGATCTGTTCTCAATAATTCTGATAGCAGTAGAATGAATTGTGTCTGACAGGATCGAATCTGATCATTTGCCTTTAGAGTTATGTATCCATTTTCCTAAGATTAATAAGATATGTTCAAAAGATAATAGTAATGTTCTGGTTTTGGAAAAGTTTATATGGGACGAAGCCACAGCAGATGTTCATAGACAACATCTGTTCAAATGAAATGCAACTTCAGTTTGAAATGGCGATCATTTGATTGATGAAATATTTAACGAGGCACTTGAGCTTTTTAATCATTGTATAAAAAGTGCAGCAGACTTCATGAAGAAACAGGTACACATTGGTAAGGACGTGAAAGAGGACGACTGGTATGATGATGAATGTCGTGTGGCCAAAAGAACTGTACGCAATTTGTTGAACAAATTTAAGCGTACATTGTCTCCACCCGATCGCACTTCTTTATGTATAGCAAGGCGCGAATATAAACATTTGTTAAAGAGAAAAGAGAAGCAGTTCAATGACACTTTGCTCAATAATTTATTAACTTCGGTAAATAGTCACAGGAATTCTGGAAATCTGTGCGTAAAATTTCCGAGACAAGAAGGCAGCTTTGAATGATATTAGCTAAACGATTGGTATGTACATTTTAAAGAATTGTTAGAAAGAAAAGACAAATTTGATAATGATCTGATTCAGGGAGTAGATATTAGTAACCAACGTGCTTTTGGAAATCTTTTATAGTGCTATAAACAATGACGATTGTTGTGATGACGATGATGATGAATCCGACAATAGTGATAGTGAAAGTGATTTGAATCAGCCTATCTCAGCAGAAGAAATTTTGAGCGCTTTTAAAGACACTTAAAAATCGCAAGGCGGCTGTGGACCTGATAAAATTATAGGGGATTTATCAAAATGCTTCCAAATCAACTTAGTGATGGAATGTTTTGTTAATTTTTTCAATTCCCTGTTTAATAGAGGCATACACCCTGAAAGCTGGTGTGAATCAATTGTTTTACCATTATATAAAAAGGGTGATGTTATGAATCCAAATAACTACAGAGGAATTTCGCCTGTGTAATGTATGTAGTAAATTGTATAGTACATTATTTAATAAAAGACTTCAAGTTTGGGTTGAGGATAATAACATTACAGGTGAATTTCAAGCTGGATTTAAACAAAATCATTCCACAATAGACCATATGTTCACAATTATTAGCTTTCGTTCAAAAACAGTTTTGTCTGAATCGTAAATTGTATGTGCTTTCGTCGATTTTGAGAAAGCCTTTTGATTCTATTAATAGAACTATACTTTGGCCTATTTTGTTAAAAAACGGAATTCGTGGAAATATGTATAATGTATTATGAGTATGTATGACCATGTAAAGGCAAGGGTGCGATGTGGTGCTGCTTTAACAGATTATATCAACTGTACTCTGGTGTTAAGCAGGGTGATGTTTGCAGCCAGTTTTGTTTTCTTTATTTATTAATGAGTTGACTTCCAAAGTCATAAGCTCTGGAAAGCATGGTGCCCATTTTGTAAATGATGTTCTTGAAATATTCATTTTACTTCTTGCTGATGACGTTGCATTAATATCAGAGACTGTAATGGGCCTCCAAACTCAGTTGAATAGTTTGCAAAGGGCAGCTGATTCACTCCAGTTGAAAGTAAATATGAGTAAGAGTAACATAATTGTTTTCAGAAAGGCGGTTATCTCGCTGCTAGAGAAAAATGGACATACAATGCAATATATATGCCTGTTGTAAATGTATATAAGTACTTAGGGATATATTCTCTACGAGATTAAGTTTCACTTTTGCATGTAAAGATGTTGCTTGCAGAGCCAAAAAACGCATTGCTATGTATTATGAAGAAATTGTCGATGCTTAACAATGAATCTCTTGCCTTGTTTTTGAAATTGTTTGATGCTAAATCTGCCTATGTTACATTATGGGGCTGAACTGTGGGGTCTTGATGCTGGAGCTGCACAATGCGAAAAGGTTCATTTATTTGCTTTAAAAAAGTTTTTGGGTGTTCACCACAAACACCAAATGATCTTGTGTATGGTGGACTGACAGATACCCATATCTTTGCACTCACTGTTAAATGTGTCAAGTACTGGTTAAAACTAACTCAGATGGCTGAACATAGATTGCCTCATAAAGCGTATAAAATGCTGTTAGAACTAGATAATAGAGGCAAGATGAACTGGGTGTCGCATGTTAGAATGAAATTATACGAATATGGTTTTGGGTTATGTGTGGCTTAACCAAGGTGTCGGAGATATGAACAACTTTGTCCGTACGTTTAAAGAAAGACTTATCGATTGTAGATGGCAAGACTGGGAATTTCCATGTTCAAAATAGTAACAGGTTTAGTTTTTATAGAACATTTAATGATCTGCATTCTCTCCCAATGTACATGTCAATGCGTATGGACAGGCACCTGAAGTTTATAATGACTAAGTTTAGAAACTGGAGTGTCTGATATTTTTGTTCATCATTATCGTTAATAAACAAATCAATAACTCTGATTGCTATGTCCATTATGTCGACAGTCAAGAGAAGATGAAGTGCATTTTGCATAACCTGTCCAGAATTACAAGATTTAAGAGAAAAATTCATTCCACGGAAATTTTACACAAGACCTTGCCTGTTCAGGCTTGTCTTGTTAATGACATCTAAGATGAAGCATTGTAAAACAGTTTGCTGTATATCTGTATAAAGCTTTCAAAAGGCGAAGCGTTTTTGTAATGTATTATCATATGAAATCTGTTGATGCTGCTTTATGTGAGTTCTCATGTAGATCCCCTTTGAGGGGCCAAGGCCTATAAGAATAAAACATTGAATTGAATCTGATCTGAATCTCTCTCTCTCTCTCTCTCTATCCCTCTCTCTCTCTCTCTCTCTCTCTCTCTCTCTCTCTCTCTCTCAAGGCAACGTTATACAGCATACAATCTCTCTCTCTCTCTCTACTCTCTCTCTCTCTCTCTCTCTCATTCTCTCTCTCTCTCTCTCTCTCTCTCTCTCTCTCTCTCTCTCTCTCTCTCAGCTTTTGCGTGTTTCTTTCAATGCCGTTATTTCTACTGTTGTCGTCGTTTTGTTGTTGTTTTTCCTGCGTTTGTGGGCTATTCACATTTCATTGTTTCAGAGAGATTCTTGTTATTTAGTTTGTTGTATCCATGGAATCGATAACAATATGAAGACGTCAGGGTCATATTCGAATTGGCAGATTCCTAAACTGACAAAGCCAAATATAGTCGACACCGTTGAATCGATTGTTCTGTAATATTTGATACATTTTATGGTCAACGGTTTTTGTGTGTGTGTTGTTGTTTTTCTCTCTCTTTTGCAATATTTAACGACAATGCACGAATATCTGGATCTAAACCTGATGAGTTGCCGACGAGTGTAACCAAAAGGGAATAAAGAATAATTTCGTGTTTCTCCTTGGGTGGTAAGGGGACACAGTTTTTTGTCTTCTTTCATTTCTTTTTCAAATCCTGTATTTTAGCGTACACCTTTAGCACAAATTGAATACGCCTAACAGTGAAAACTGATGAATGACATATGTTTCAATGTTTTTTTTTGATTTTTGTTTTTTAATCAACGAGCGGGTACCTTTCTGGGATACCAGTTTCTTTTACAATAACTTTTTATCTCTTCAGGGCATTCACAATGTTTATCATTCTTTGTTTTGAAGACAAGGAAATTAGAAATTGCTTTGAAGTAACTACAAACGACAGTTAAGGCCAACACGCTGTGTTGTTGTTAGTTATATTCAGACATGCCGCTTTTTGTTGTAATCTTTTGACCAGGAAGAGATACTATAAACACATGTTCAGTGGTGACTAGAAGGTTGTTCTCAGTGTCTAACTGCTAAAACTCCATTCTTTTAATTTCCGTTGGAATTTCTGTAGTTTTCGTTTTGTTTTGGGGAGAGGGGGAGGGGAGGGGGGGGGTATAAGTGGGAAATAAGCAGAATGACAGGTCTTAGTGCGACCTAGTGTTATTTGTCATAAGGGTGTTCATACATTTGCTACATGCGAAAAATCCCTTACCGTTTTGTAGATAGCTCTGTTGTACGTGTTGCTTTTCTCTTCAGAACAGGACGTTTCTTTTTCATCATAATTATGAGAGCCATGAAAGGTCCCTGTTGATAGCAGCTGGCTGGGATGTAGCACACTGAAACGAGTTGAGGAGAGGTCCCGGGTTTATTGAATCCCATCTCACCACAACCACTATGGGATGGTGAACATCACAGTGAATCATATCAGGACAAGAAGCAGTTCCATCATGGTTGCAAGTCGATGCAAGGGCCTGTTTTCAGCTGCTCAGCATTACGGGAAGGTGTCTGCTTCTAATTGTGTTGTCCGATAAAGCAACGTCCATTTTTGGTTTGTTTGTTTGAGTGGTGTGTGTGTGTGTGTGTGTGTGTGTGGTATGTGTGTTGTGTGTGAAAGTGAAGAGAGAGAGACGAGAGAGAGAGAGAGGAGAGAGAGAGGGAGAGAGAGAGAGAAGAGAGGAGATGAGAGAGAGAGAGAAATGTGCACATGCACTTGAGCATACGCGTACGGACTCTGTATTTTCCATGCGCATGCGTGTGATCTGTATGTCTCTATATTGGTCTGCCCCATCCAACAGGGAAACGTGACAGGCTTGTTGTGAGCGTTGGGTCGATACCTCTTCCTGTTCTCTGGCT
>CM031616.1:33796437-33821437 GCA_018398815.1 Conus ventricosus | reverse complement strand
CAATAGCAACAGCAACAGCAGTAGGAGCAGCAGCAGCAGCCGCAACAAAAACTAGAGCAACAGCAACAACAAAAGCCATTACCATATGACTCACATGTCAACTAGCGCCAATACATATGAAGGGGAGAGATGGGTTGGACAAATGGGGAGGAGGGGGAAGGGTCGTGGAGGGGGGGGGGAGGGGGGCTGAAGCATGTGGATTTTGTCTCCCATTCTAATTATCTCTTATTGGGGGGGGGGGGGGGGGGGGGGGGGGCGATGTTCTTACATCACATTTTGGTTTTCAGTATTGCAGCTTTTACACTCTAATTTCTAAATAATGTTAAAAATATTGAGAGTGCTCATGATGACAAAATACCTCCACCCCACCCTTCCATATTCTACCTTTTCCCGGCAGGTACCTGCCTCTTCCTTCCTCCTATGCTGGCAGATAATGCACATCCTTTAAGAAATGATGGTTTAAAAAACATGTCCACAGCAGCTCATTGTCATGCTCACATTGGTTAGATATCTGGCAACTGCAGCGAAATACAGCTGATCAACAAGGATATTCCACCTGCAAAGAATAAGCAACTCTTAGCGTAGTTTATAAAGAGCAAATCCATCTTACGCGTTGCTTCTGTTCTTCTAACAAATCACGCAGAAGCTCACAATTACGTCACCCCTCCACCACCTGTTGCCCCACCTCCACCACCACCACCACCACCACCACCCCCTCCCCCCCTTTCTCTCTCTCTCTCTCTCTCTCTCTCTCTCTCTCTCTCTCTCTCTCTCTCTCTCTTCTCTCTCTCTCTCTCTCTCTCTTCTCTATCTCGCCCGTGCCTTGTTCGAGTTTCCACCTTGCGTTGGTCAAGACAGCAGCTGAGCCTGACCTTGACTCCAGATAGCATATTATATAACAACCACCCGCAGCCCCCATTGCCGACAGTTCCCTGCAAGGTGGCATAGCAGCGAACGCAAAGGAAGAGGGGGCAGCTCTTCTTTGAGGGACGCTGATGTGAGAGGTCAGTGTCAGGCGGCGCAGCGAGCCGCTCTTCCAGCAGCCGTATGGTTAACGACGGGTCTAGCCTGGGTCACTGGGGGACGGCTGGCTCCTAGAGATGTGGTGCGATCGACGAAGGAGCGCTGCTTGACTGCGACTACCGTGCCCTCGAATACCATGCTTTTGAGGGCATGGTGGTCATCCCTCTCGGGGTTTGGCTGAAAAATTGCCCTCTCGGCCGTTGTCTGCTTGAAGCACAGAATACAAAGGACTCGTGCAACGCTCCAGCGACGTTGGTCCTGCTCCCTCTTTGAGGCGGCCTCACGCGGCACAGGACCATCGCCACCCGAGCATGAAGAAGGCACCTGGTGGCCCTGAAGACAGCCTTTTGAGTTTTGAGGGAGAAATAGGCGAAGAAAACCGACGCACATCGTCGGCCGACCAACAGCAGAAAGTGGACCGGAGTTCATACAGAACTAGAGCTGACAGAGCGACAGGCGACAGTCCCCATACGGAACCAGATGCAGTACTGCCAACGACAACTGCCAGAAAGTATGCCGAGTTCGGCCTGCGGGTGTGTCTTCTTCTCAGGGGCCTCCGGCCAAAAGGCCTGTATCTATAGTTGCAGAGTTGGTTGCATCTGTACCTCTGTGTGGTAGAAATTCCATTGAACGGTCTAATCGTCACAAATTCTGACATGAAATTTGTCATTTCAATTGTATAGAATCGCATTTGACATGTCTTTCATGTCTGGTTACATTGTAACTGACCAAACCTTTTAGTCACACACACACACACACACACACACACACACACACACACACACCACACACACACAACACGCACGCACGCACGCACGCACGCACGCACACACACACACACACACACACACACACACACACACACACACACACAACACACACACACACACACACACACAGGGAAGAACTGGTCGAAATATGGAGTGAACGTGAGAGTGAGGTTGCATGTGGTGGGGGGGGGGGGGAGGGCGGGAGGGGATACCCACAACCTTTTCTTGTTCATCTACAAGGAAAACAGTTTAACTCATCTTCGTACAGACCACACCCAAAAACCACACAGGCCTACTCTGGGAAGGAGGCAACATTTCACAAGTCTGAATGTTTCTTTTAATCCTCGGGCAAAACAACAAGCACCCAGCGGGTACTTGCCACGTGTTGTCGTTCAATAGCTCCGATCATTCCGAGGTTAATAGCAACGATTACCTCCCTGCTCAGTCCTGACTGGGAGCCCACATGTCGGCAGGTAACGATTTTTCTGGCACACCGACTGGAGTCGTGATCAATGGAGTAGAAGAGTGATGGGTGAGGCGGTGGGGATGGTTAGTTGTCTTGGATGCGTTCAGACGCACCGTATTTTTTTTCTCTCCCTACTTGTTATCCCACCTTTTTCTCTTTTTTTTTTTTTTTTATTAATTTTTTTTTTTAACTATCATAGATTTTTTTAATTTCAAAGTGTGCTGACCGCAGGCAGAAACTGAAACAAGTTTTAAATGTAATTTTAAGTAACTCGGCCGATTAGCATAGACCAACGTATTACAAGACAAAACACGACGCCTTTCGACATGCTAAGATAGTTCTCTCATTCGGCTTCCATGCTCTTGATATCAAAACTGTTCTAGACCATGACCTGTGACCTCCTGCCATGTAGATCTTCGTTGCTGGAGCTTCTGATGGCGCGATACTTTCTCCAGCAGTGTTAACTATATCTGCTAGGGAAGCCACTGACAACTTCTGTTAACTGAGTATTTGTGGTAAATAAACACTGTTAAATCCGTATGTAAGGCAATCAACACATGCAAACTGCGTGTTAGTGGCAATTAACAACTCTGAACTTCATATAATAGTGGGGATCAATAACTTCATACTAGGTACACCTGGCGATTAACAATAACATATGCTCTGTGCAAATGATGATTAACTGTGACGTTGTATGCTGCCTTGTATCGCTGAGTCAGCCAGCTTTTGTCATGGCCTTACAACGTCTGCAGGACAGTATAGTAGGGTGATACTCCTGGCTGAACGCATTTCCGGTCTGTCGAAAGCCGTATGTTGATTACATTCCGTTACCTTGGCAACTGTCAATATTGTGTTTTAAAAATGGGCATGAGGTGAAGATTGAAAATGTACAAAATGCTCATTCCAATTTCTCTCTTTTTTTCTGCATCTCTTCCTTCTCTTTTCGCATTTTTTTTTTTACTATTTATTTCAAGGTTTACCGCTACCACCACTCTCTGTCTGTCTCTCTGTCTCTGTCTCTGTCTGTCTGTCAGTCTGTCTGTCTGTCTGTCTGTCTGTCTCTCTCTCTCTCTCTCTCTCTCTCTCTCTCTCTCTCTCTCTCTCTCTCTCTCTCTCTCTCTCTCTCCTCTCTCTCTCTTATTTCAATTTTCGTTTTTCTTTTTTTTTCTCTTTTTTTTTACACTAAAGCCTTTACCAAACTGAATGCCATCGGGACCAGCAGCAGACAGCTGTTTTGCTCAATGAAAAGCTCGTTAGGCATGCTACAGATCCTGGTTATCTGCTGATGAGAAGCCCTCCCAAATGACGAAAAGAAATAATTTTCCCCCAAACCAGGCAGATCCTCCGCCACATATGAAGCGTGACTCAAAACAAACAAACAAACAAACAAGAGAATTCAGAGAAGGTAGAAATAAATATTTTAATAAGATAGAAGTTTAAAATTTGTCCCCCACCCCACCCCCACCTCCCCCTTACCCCACCCCCACCCCCACCCCCAAAAAGGGGGGGGGGGGTGTTCGTCCGTCGAATCGACGGGAACTACTTCAGTCAAATCTTAAATAAATGTTAGCGGAACCGCCAAGAGAAACGTAGACAAACGAGTCACAAGTCAGTTATCTTGGGGTTGAGGGGGGGGGGGGGGGGGGGGTTGGGGGAGAGATAATTTGTGGATACGCAGGTGGCTGATCAAACCGATATGTGCACGGAATGTGCTGGACAGGCAATGTGGGAGACCTCCTCTTGCTTGCGGCGAGGCTTTCCTTGCCTGTCTCTTTTGTTGCGCTGCAGCTATCCTCATTTCTTCACATAAATTGGCGCCTTTGTGGATAGAATACAGACATCTAGCTCGATCCATAGTGGCTTGCTCCCATGTGTCAGGGTGGATGTTAAACGCCTTTAAGGATGCTTTGATAATGTCTTTGAAGCGTTTCTTCTTGACTCCATGGGAACGTTTTCCTTATTGCAGCTCACCATAGAAGAGTCTCTTGGGTAGACAGTGGTCTGGCATGCGATCTACATGACCTGCCCATCGAAGCTGAGACACCATCAGGATGGTGTGGATGCTCGGCAGGCCCGCTTGGTCGAGCACCTCTGTGTCTGTGAGTTTGTTTTACTATTCTGTTTAATAATCTTCTGAGGCAGGTTTTGGGGAAGTGATCCAGCTTCTTGGCGCGCCGTTGGTACACCGTCCACGTTTCATATGCGTAGAGTGCTGTGGGGAGAACAGCTGCTCTGCACACCTTCAGCGTGGTCTCTAGACTGATACCTGTTCTATTCCAAACATTGATGTGTAGTCTTCCAAAGGTTGCACTTGCTTTTGCGATTCTGATGCTCTCTTCATCGTCGATGGTGACATTCTGAGATAGTGTGCTGCCACGGTGGGTAAATTTACTTACTGCAGCGAGTCTCACACCATTGACTGTGATGCTAGGCTCATCGTAGTGTCTGTCTGTCTGGCGCGGGTTGATGCAGAATGTCCGTCTTCTTTGTATTTATGGTGAGACCGAAGCTGAGGAGGCTACGGACAACTTGTTGCTGGATTGCATGTCAGTTTCGGAGCCAGTATTGAGACAGCAGTCATCAGCAAACAGAAAGTTCTTGATGATGTCTGTCATAACCCCAGATTTTGCCTGGAGCCTTTTGAGGTTAAACAGCTTTCCATCTGTTCTGAATCTGATGTTGATGCCTACGTCTCGTTCTCTGAACGCATCATTCAGCATTGCAGAGAATATGATGCTGAACAGAGTGGGTGCTAAACTACCGCCTTGCTTTACGCCAGTTATGACAGGGAATGGGCTAGATGTAAGACAGGGCCAAAATATGAGACCCACCTCTAAACAGCACATATCATCGAGTTCACTTGATTCTATCCTGTAGATAGAAGGAGCAAGCTGCGCTGTGCTTAGGTCGACATTTGGCTTTTGGCTGAGCCAGGATTTAGCAGTGCTAGCGAAAGCAATGATTCTGTTGATGGTATCCAGCACAGACATACCACCCAGAATACAGTGATGATCACCCCCATGGTGTCGGAACCAGCCACCTATAATTTAGTGATGATCCATCCGTGGTATCTAACAGAGACACCGCCTATAATTCAGCGATAACCCCATAGTGTGTACCAGTGACGCCACCATCCATAATCATCGGGTGCTCTCGTCATCACTGAAGAAAATCATAGTCCATCGGTTTACCGAGACGGTCGGTGAATCGCAGAAACGGGGGGGGGGGGGGGGGGGGGGGGGGGGGAGATAGGAGGATACCAAAACAAAACAAAGTAGGGGTTAGATGACAAACTAATGATAGAAATATGTAATAGTTTCTCGTACTCACAGAGACGGAGAGAGAGTGAAAGAGAGAGAGGGAGATAGAGAGAGAGGGAGAGAGAGAGGGGGGGGGGAGTATTGGTTTTTGTTGTGTACAGATCCAAGACCCACACTAGAAGGAAAACACAACATTAATGCAAAGAACAAAAAAAATCGAACTTGTTACAAAATGCAAAATTGCATCAAGGATTTCTCGTAAACAGCAGTATATGAAGGATTTCTTTGTTTATTTCCTTGCTTGTGTATGTGTGTGTGTATATATGTGTGTGTGTGTGTGTGTGTGTGTGTGTGTGTGTGTGTGTGTGTGTGTGTGTGTGTGTGTGTGTGTGTGTGTGTGTGGTCGTGTGTGTGGTGTGTGTGTGTGTGCGCGCGCGCGTGCGTGCGTGTGTTGTGTGTGTGCGCGTGGTGTGTGTGTATGTGTGTGTGTGTGTGTGGTGTGTGTGTGTGTGTGTGTGCGTGCGTGCGTGCGTGCGTGCGTGCGTTGTGTGGTGTGTGTGTGTGTGTGTGTGTGTGTGTGTGTGTGTGTGTGTGTGTGTGTGTGTGTATGTGCGTGTGTGTGTGTGTGCGTGAAATGAGCACTGTTAAGTTGACAGAGCGGACGCACCTTTTCACAATTTAACGAAAAAATAACCCCTTTGTTTTTGTTTTTTTTTTGTTCTGTTTTGTTCTGTTCTGTATGGTTTGTTTGTTTGTTTTTTGTTTTTATTTTGTTAATGGCATTACTTTAAATTCCTTTAAAAAATGTGTTTCAATTTCCGCCTTGAGTCACCTCACATTGAAACGAATTGCTTTTTGTTTTGCTAAGAAAAATGAGTGCGTGGGAATCTACGCTTTCTTATTATTAAGTATAATAGCAGCTGCTGCTCGACCGAACTCGTGGAGGTGAAGTTATGGTTGGTGATGGCATTCGAGGCAAAAACTACCTATTTTTTGCCCCTTCAATGGCTTGACCTGAGGGTCTACATTGCGGAGACCGAGAACAGGGGATAAGTTAACACTTCCGATCAGGCACTGGTATGTCAGACAGATCTTTCGACAATAGTGTTGACACTGTCTCGAGAAACGGGAATAAGATCAAGAAAAGGAAAAGAGACACAGAACTGCGGGTGTGAATGGACGGACAGGACTGTCAAGAGTAACTTGTCTAGATTTGCGACGATCACAAGTCTAAAGACATCATGGCAATAACATCGAACGCCCAAACAGACCTGCTGGACGACTCGTCAGATCAAAAGTTCTGGAAGCAAACATCGAGCAGGTCTACTACCTCTCAAGGCTGTGATAGACCTAATACTGCACCCTGCAGACGGTAAACAATCGGTTCAGGAGAGAGGTGAGAGAGGACACAGACAGAGAAGTCGAGTTGAAGAGCAAACTGAAGGAGATCTTGGAGACGTGTGAATAGAGTTGTCGGCCTTCATCCGCAGACACAATATTAGAATATTTGGAGTGGAGGAGGTGGTAGCAGACGAAGGAAGAAAGACTGCAGAGAAGCAGGCACAAAAGGCCATGTCACTGTTCAAGGAAACATTCACGTTGAAGATCGATCGAAGCGACATTGGAGGCTATTTAAACACAGCTCTTCCTCGTGTTTTATAGTGACTGGCAGCACGAACAAATATACTGAGAGATTACAGAATAGAATCGTAAGATTCGTTTTGAGGAGAGTGGGGAATTTTGCCCCTTATTCACGGAAGAATCTGCTTGGATCTGGAACTGAAATGGTGGAAGGCTTCACAGCAAGAGCCTATGTCCTCATGTGGACTGCTCAGCGACACAACGGATTGTTGTTAAGCATGGACTAGAAACAATGAACTCATTGTTAAAGCTGTGTACGGCAAGACTGGTCCTATGGATTTGATCGCTGACTGGGAAGAACGCAGGCACTCGTGGGCAGGCCAGGTTGCACACTCGTCATGTATAGGGACTCCCCGCTCTATGGGTGACTAACAATCCACCATGTGTAGACACTGGAAAGCTTAAGGTGTGTTGGTTTTTTTAGGTTTTGTTGTTGTTGTTTTTTTGTTTGTTTTTCAGTAAATAAAATTTCCATTTCGCAGTTGTGCCACAGTCTACACCACCTACACCACCGCCACCACTACTAATATTACTGCGCAGCCTGGGATAGTCTGTGTGCGCAGGTTAAATGAAAGCTTTTGAAAAGAACAAAACAAATATCACTTTCTTGTTCCATGACGAGGACTCTGCCTTGGAAGACAGATTCCCACAAGCTACTGGCTAGACTGGGTTACTATATAGTCTTGTAGCTGGGACTAAAACAATACACCAAGTTAAGTTTGAGAGAAAGTAACACCACGCCACCTAGTGTAAGAAAATGGCAACACGTGTATTCATATGCAGATTTATGCTTGGGGATAAAAAAAACTTTGAAAGTTCTACTGATTACTAGCTTACGTGGCTTTCACGGAGACCTCTACACAGACTGCTCAAAGATTTTTGTTTGTGTGTGTGTGAAACATCTAAATCTCCAAAATGTGGTACACTATTGTGGCACAGAAGATGAAACATTTATTTCCCTTTTAGGGACATGCGAATGTGTTCAAAACATCTGGGCCGACTAGATTTCCTGGGTACACAAGTATTGCCATCGTAGTCATCAATTTAGTTTGTGAGAACCCCTTGCTTTTGCTAGGAATGAAATAATATCAGGACTGAGGTAGTGTAAAGGTTCTAATAATCCCCAGAAAAATGTCTATATTGTCAATGTAGCTTTTAAGGAAACTTTTGAAAACGTAATTAAATACGGCCGCTTTGTGCATGGTTGCTGTATTTCAATACAGGGAACTACAGACCATTTCACGAGCAACAGGAAATCTATGAACCCACATATTGATACCTGTGCGTGAGAAAAACGAAGTTGGAGCGATGGGAGGAGATGATTGATGAGTTTATCATTTCTTTAACTATGAGCCAGGCTGGTTTAAAACATCCTCCTCAAAGCTCACGAGAAGTATTTATTTCAGTTTTCTTTCCCCTCTCCTTCTGTTGTTGAAACCAGAATCCAGTGTCCACAGAGTCGGTTGACGTAGCTCAGTGAATTGTACAAACAATCATACTCAGCGTTAATGTGATTCTCTTAAGTTATTAAGCACAATTATCTCTCTTGAAACATGAAGACAAAATATTTTCTCAAATTATCAAATAATAATAATAATGAATACTTATATAGCGCCTATTCTCGGCTAGAGGCCAAGCTCTAAGCGCTTTACAATCAACACTCGTTTACACAACGGGCTGCCTACCTGGGTAGTGCCGACTGAAGAGCTGCCAGCTGGCGCTTCATTCAGTCGTTTCCCGTGTCATCCAGTCAGTATCGTTCAATATCGATCACTCATTTTCCTTACTTCCTTCATTCTTTCCATTTCTCACGCAGGGTGCATGCTATGTGTAACGTGTCATCCATACCAACACCAAACTGGCCTACTCTTCCGAAAGTTGGTGATGGGATTTTACGTGTGTGCAAGATGTTATGCATGCGTTCACACACGGAACCTCGGTTTATAGTCTCATTCGAAGGACTGTATGGGAAATGGAGTCAGAACCAATGTTAACTCCGAGGGCAAAATCCCCCTGTACCGAAACGCCCCGGCGGAGGTTCGAACCCGCAACCCCAGGATCACCAAGATTACGAGTCAGGCGCTCTACCAACTGAGCTATTCCGGCTCCCGATGATCAAACTGACTATCATGGGCAGTGAGAACAGCACCCATGCACTGTTCTCTGTAACACCTAGCATAATGTTTTAGAAAAGGTGATAGAGAAACTTTGTAAGAAAAATAGTTGTCTCTTTATAATGTGTGATTACATTTTTTTTTCATTCCGTGTAGAACAAAAGCAGTTGAAGGCGAATAGGTTTTGTTTGTTTGTTTTGCTGTTTAAAGAATAGTAGAAAATTACATCTTTGCATAAATGAGTGAAAGGCAGAAAGGGAAAGGACGTGGTGGAGAGAAGATCTTTGAGATTTCAGTCATTTAAACCAGGATCATAGAAAATGGTGTATTACTTACGTCTTGATATATTAGTTATATTCATAAAACGGGAAAACATTTTCCAATGACGTGTTCGGAAGTAAGAGGCCTGTTGATGATGTTCAAGGTTACTTTCGTATTAGTATGCATTAACTAACAATGCACATTCGTTCTTTCCACCACAGCTGTTCATGATGTTCAAGAATCCTTTCGTGTTACTATGCAATAACTAACAATGCACATTCGTTCTTTCCACCACAGCTGTTCATGATGTTCAAGAATCCTTTCGTTTTTACTATGCAATAACTAACAATGCACATTCGTTCTTTCCACCACAGCTGTTCATGATGTTCAAGGTTCTTTCGTGTTACTAGTGCAATAACTAACAATGCACATTCGTTCTTTCCACCACAGCTGTTCATGATGTTCAAGGTTCTTTCGTGTTACTATGCAATAACTAACAATGCACATTCGTTCTTTCCACCACAGCTGTTCATGATGTTCATAGGATTACTTTCTGTGTTATATGCAATAACTAACAATGCACATTCGTTCTTTCCACCACAGCTGTCCATGATGTTCAAGTTCTTTCGTGTTACTATGCAATAACTAACAATGCACATTCGTTCTTTCCACCACAGCTGTTCATGATGTTCAAGGTTCTTTCGTGTTATATGCAATAACTAACAATGCACATTCGTTCTTTCCACCACAGCTGTCATGATGTTCAAGGTTACTTTCGTGTTACTGTGCAATAACTAACAATGCACATTCGTTCTTTCCACCACAGCTGTTCATGATGTTCAAGGTTACTTTCGTGTTACTATGCAATAACTAACAATGCACATTCGTTCTTTCCACCACAGCTTCTCTCTCTTCCACCACCTGCTGTCCTTTATTCTGCCAGTCTCGCTATCAAGGTTTTTCTGCTGAACCCCGTTCTTTTGGTTTTTGTTTGTTTGTTTGTTTATTTTTTGTGTTTAACACGTTCTTTTGGTTTTTGTTTGTTTGTTTTGTGTTAACATTATGGCTCTCCTGGCGCACCAGTTTCAATTCATCCTTTCCTAACCGCAAGTCTTCCCTCCATTCGCATTCCTATCAATTGCCGTTCCGAATTCCCGCTTCCTCCAGATCCCCCCCCCCCCCCCCCTCACCCCTACCCCCCCCCCCCCCCCCCCCCCACTCCCCTGTGCTCTTCATCATCCCTTACGCCGCTTTCATATCTGTTCTCTTTTCCATTCCGCCTGCCAATTTCTACTTCAGGGATTCTCATGCATTGCTTTCCTCCTCCATCCCCCCCCACCCCCCCCCCACCCAACCTCCCTCCCCCGGCCTACTCAACCCACCATTAACTGCTGGTATTTTCCATTTTCATTTTCTTTCTTCTTCACTTCTCTGCTTTTAAAATTCTGGATATTTCTTTCTTTTCATGATTCCCAACCATTCGCTCTCCGTCAGGTTGTTAAGCCCACCCATACTTGGCCCCGGTTGTTCTTTTCATCTGCATTCAGCACTTCCAAGGTCCTTGTCGTGACCTCAATCATTTGTGCTTAGTTATTCGGCTCGCGTTTTCCTGAATACTGTATCTTTTATTGTGTTGTATGTTGAAAGAGTTCAGTTCTGCCCAATGACTATCATTTTATCCACTCGTACCTCAATATTCTTTCTCGTTTTAGCCCAACTTTTCCACCCCCCTCCCTTTACACCCATACTTCTCTGTGCCTTTCATTAGTGAGTTTATGCTCATCCGTTCTAACTCTTCCATGATGTGATATTCTGAGTACATTCTTGTTCCCTTCCCTTTCAATTATAACACTACTCTCTGTATTCTATTCCTCTGCTTCGTGCTGGGTTTTTGTTTTTGGTTTTTTTTTTTGTACTTCCACTCTGTTTTTGCCCCAAATTTTTTTTTTTTTCTGTAATGCCAGCAATATTCTGGTGTAAATTAATAACATGGCTATGTAAAGTTAGATATGTTGAAGACAGTAGACTTAGACTAGTTGGTACGTGAGTTGTACAGGGTTGTCCTGTGTTTAGGCAATGAGGATCTTCAGTTCCTGATTAATCGTTCTAATTCTAGCCTGTTATCATTGCCATCATTCTGCACCCTGAGGTCGTGATTTGGTTAATTTCTTATTTTTCTCGTAAAATTTATTTCGTATGATACGTGCTGCAATCATTATTTGAATTGACCATATCCTACTAGACTACTCATTTGAAGATGTGTTTGTTGTATTTATTTTGTAGTATTCATTTGTTGTTGTCGTTGGTGTTGTTGTTGGTGTTGGTGGTCGGTGGTGGTCGGTGCGTTGGTGGTGGTGGTGGTGTGGTGGGTGTGTGTGTGTGTGTGTGTTGTGTGTGTGTGTGTGTTGTGTAGTGTGTGTGTGTGTGTGTGCTTTTGTTTTGCAGTTTTGTTTTGGTGTTATGGAGCCTTCCTGTTATTCTCCGATTTGACAACCACAGTAAGAGAGACACAGGACAGAGAGTTGCGGGTTCTTTTTTCTTTTTACATTTGACTCTTATCCCGTTCTTCTCTATAGGCAAGTTTTAAATCATCACGTGGGAATCCCCCGGGGGGGGACTTGATAGGAATGGAGCGATACCTTAGGCGCCACGTAAGCTGAAGTAAGGTAGTTCAACAGAAATTATACAGGTGATATAAAGAAAGAACACACACACAACACTCACTCACACACACACACACACACACGCACACAACACACCAGATTGGACCCTATTGGACACTAAAAACCATGCGCCCGCTCTCTCTCCTCTCTCTTCTCTCTCTCTCTCTTCTCCTCTCTCTCTCTCTCTCTCTGTCTCCTCTGCCCGCTCTCTCTTCTCTTCTCTCTCTACATCTCTCGCTCTCTTCTCTCTCTCTCTCTCTCTCTCTCTCAACTCACACTATGAACGGACTGAGAGTCGAGCAGAGAGAGGAGAGAGGGGTAGAGTGAGTAGAGCTAGGAGAGGCGTGAGAGTCGGGAGAGAGAGATCGAGAGGAAGAGAGAGGAAGCAGGGTGAGAGGGAGGGTGAGGATGCTTGAGTGTACATGCTGCACGCTTAATTAAACTCGCAAAAAAGATAGAGATTTAGAGCATTAAGTTAAAAAAATGTTCGCCGAATTCGTCGTGTGCTAACAGAACCTTGCTCTATGCAATACAAAAGCGGTTTAAGTGACGGGGAGAGATGTTTGTGAGACCATGTTCAGGGATAGGTGGTAGGGCTGTTCCTTCGCAACTACGATGTTCACACCAAAACAGTGTTAGAAAGGAAAGCAAGTACACAATGATGCAGAGCATCGTGTTTTTTCAGCGAAGAATAGGGTACACTACGTCTATATAATGCAAAGTGACTTGAGTGCAGTACAAAACATTGTCAATCAAAATCTCTTACACACACACACACACACACCACACACACAACACACACTCACAGAACACACACACACAGACTGCGACATAAATACACACACAACACACACACACACACACACACACACACACACAAACACAACACACACACACACTCACACAGACTGAGATACACACCAACAACCACACACACACACACACACACACACACACACACACACACAGGACTGAGACACACACACTCACACCACACACACACACAAACACACACACACACACACACAGGACTGAGATACACACACACACACACCACACACACACACACACACATACACACACACACCACAACACACCACGAACGATGAGATACAGACAGACAGACAGACAGATAATAAACAAGACAGACGCCGCCGCGCGGGCGCGCGCACCCACAACACACACACACCCACACAACACACCCCACAACACCACACACACACACAACATACACCACACACACTCACACACACACACACACACACACCACACTCACACACACACACACATCAATTTCCGAGACAGATTTGAGCAAGAGAAGAGGGAAAGAAAGAGATGCAAAGCGCAACGTGATTTGTGAACAGAGAACTCTTCCACTGGTGATTTTATTGCTTTATACGCTCGCTTGTCCAGAATGGCAAAACTTACTCTTCACCTGGGGCCCAACGTGCGCGGAATACGTCTTTGGTATCGGTGTGTAAGAGATGAGACTGACTAACTGGGAGAGTTCTGTGTGCATGCAATGGCAGCAGCATGAGACGTGCAGATCCACTATTGACTGCTCTCAAAAAAATCGACTTGATGTGCATTGCAATCTAACATAGAAAAAATGTTGTTCGGACAGGGGTGGCGATTACTACTGAGGTGCAGGGCGTTGGGGTGGTGGGGGCGGGTTTGTTTGTTTGATACACAGGTCATAATAAACACAGTGTGTAGAACTTTTTGGGTAGTCAAGGCAGTGCAGACCTTTCCAAGGTCGAAGTAATCGTTGATTTGCATCTTGGGGTCAGTTTATAGAGTTTGAATTGTTTCCTCCAGTCACAGGTCCATGATTGTGGGGTATGTACAAATTAGAAAACGTATTTCTGTGCACCTTTTCTATAATCTTTTTGGAAAGCACACACACAAAACACATGAATAGCGAATGGTTCTTTCATAAAAAGGCTTGAATATGCAATGAAAATGGGAACAATTTGTTCTTCAATTCCAACATTGATTTCCTGTGTGCATGTTCATGTGAACTCTTTATGTTTTGTTTCAGATTTTGTTTGTACTGTTTTTTCTGTTTTCTGTTTTATTGTGTGAGTGTGTGTGTGTGTGTGTGTTGTTGTTGTGTTGTCTGTGTGTCGGTTGTGTGTGTGGATGTGTGTGTGTGTGTGGTTCGTGTGTGTTGTGTGTGTGTAACGATGCACTGAACTACTGACGTAACTGTTTTATCAGATTGTAACACTGATCCCACTAGATTGTCGCATGCTCTCGTTCAGATGTGAATTGTCCTGACAGACGGTGACATAGATCCTGCAGGTGTAACTGATCCTGTCAGAAACACGGATCGTTTCAGATTTAACATGATAATACCAGATGTTAACGTTGCTCCTGTCAGATGCACAGCAGTGATCTTCAATCTGCCATGACACTGGCCCCATGGAGCGTTGGAGTTGTTCCCAGGGTTTGACATACGCTGGTCAGTTGCTCCACTGATCCGATCAGATATAGCTTTGACCGTGTTCATTGCAGACCCGCGCTTTCGCAACACCCACCACCACCCGCACACGTTGAGTTACGGAAACCGGCGTACAACAAACATGACATGGAACCCACATCAGTGAAGTGAAAACTCGCCAATATTTTCTTGGAGAGTAGTTTAGTCACCAGATGATGTCCTCAGTCGTTTCTGTTCCCCAAAAGTTCCAGGACAGATGATGTCGATGTTTCTCCAGTTAAAATTAAGTTCCGGCACAGGAGTATGTCTTTGTTTCCTATTCCCATTATTTCAAGGGACAGATGATGTCTTGTCTTCTCTGTTCCCTGAGGTTCCAGGTCGACCCGATTGGTCTGTGTCTTTCTGTTTCCAGAACAGATGATGTCTCTGTTGTCCAGTTCCTAGAAGAAGTTTAAAGGGACATAGATGATGTGTTTTTGCATCCTGGTCCCAGAAAGTTAAAGGACAGTTGATGTTTTCGTTTTCTTCTGAAGTTCAAGACGGCCTTGATGTCTTTTGTCTTCCTGCTCCTAGAACGTTCCAGCACAATAATGCTTCTTCTTGTTCCACTGAAACTCTGGAACAGATTATAGCTTGTTTTCCAGTTCCCAGAATTTTAAAGAACAGATGTTATCATTGTTCATCCAGTTCCCGAATTTAAAAGGACAGATTATGTCATTGTCGTCCTGTGCCCAAGAAATTTAGAGGGTAGGAGATATACTGTTTATTTTGTCTTAGTTTCAGGAAAGTGTTCAGGACCAGAGATAGCTTGTGTTCTTCTATTCCCAGTATTTGCAAAGACAGATGATGTCTTTGTCCTACTGTTTCTAAGTTGCAGAACGGATGATGTCTTGTCTTCCCGTTTCCTAGCTTTATTCTAGGTAGATGATGTCTTTGTCTTTTTGCTTCCAGAAGTTCAAGGACAGATGATGGCGGTTTTTTTTTTTTTTTGTTTTTTATTTGTCTCCCCGTTTCCGGAACGGTTTGGAAATTTGGATGTCGGTTTTTCCTGTTCTACCTTGTTCAGATGATGTCTGTCTTCTGCTCGTCAGATGTTCCAGGAAGATAAGATTTTTGTCTTTCCGAATGAGGTGTTCTTGGTATGGATCATCTTTGTCTTCTGTTCATGAAGTTCCAGGACAGATGATATCTTTCGGTCCTTTTCACAGAAGCAACCATGACAGATGATGTCTTGGTCTTCCCATTCCATAAAGTTCCGGACAGATGATTTCTTTCTGTTCCTTTTCCCAGAAGCCACCATGACAGATGATGACCTTGTCTTCCCATTCATAGATGTTCCAGGAATACATGATGTATTTGTCTTCCTGTTCCACGACTTCAGGCACTTGTGACTCTCTTTTTCAGTTTTTATAACGAAACTAAAAATCATCTTTTTACCCGGTCATACACAGATGTCAGTTTGTGTTAGTGCGTGTGTGGAAGGTGAGCTTTGAGTGGTTGTGGCGTTTTGCTTTCCCGTGTTTGCTGTACGTATCTGTTCCGTGCCTGAGTATGCGGTTTGGTGCTTGTGTGTGTGTGTGTGTGTGTGTGGGCTTGTGTTGCGCGCCGCGCGCGCGCGTGGTGTGTGAGTGTGTCCTGTATGTGTGTATGTGTGTGCGTGTTTTCGTTAGTCCTTGTATTGTGTAAAGCCGCTTAGAGTCTAATCTAGGCTTTGCGCTATAGTAATATCTATTATTTTTATTATTATTATTACTGTCGAACCAAAGTCTTGAGAGAAACTCAGAACGTGAGTTGGCGTATGCTCTGACATCAAGCAAACGAGGTGAGAGACAAGTTTAAAAGCTGCAAGACCAAGCATTGCATGTTACTTCCCAGAATGAACTGACCTCTCTGATGCTGATGCCCCAAGCTATATAACCATTAATGGAGTCATTCACACAGAGAACGAACGAACCGAACGAACGAAACGAATTTATTTTCAGGAGGGGTAGTGGAGGTAAGCATAATTGCTTTTTTATATCCAAGCCTCCGGGGCCAAAAGAAAAGAAAGAAAAGATACACATTCTGAAAGTATAATAATACCCAAAATGGCAACAAACCTAATGTACAAGAGTGAACACAGTTAAGAAGGGGTGGGCTATGGTGGAGCCGGTGGGGGGCATTATAAGGAAACACACAATAAGAGAGAGAGGAGAGAGAGGAGAGAGAGAAGAGAGAGATGAGGGAGAGAGCGAGCGGGAGAGGGGGAGAGAGAGAGATGAGAGAGGAGAGTGAGGGATCGTGAGCGAGAGTTAAACAAAAAAAATAGCTGACTAAACCATGTGAGAGACAGACCCGAGTGAGGGTGAAAGGAAAGCGGGAGGCAGAAGCAAGGCATGGTATGTAACATTTAACATAGAAGGTACTAAGAGAGAGAAAGAAAAGAGAGAGAGAGAGAGGAGAGAGTGAGGAGTGAGATGAGAAGATGCGAGAGAGAGAGGGCGAGGAGAGAGAGGAGAGAGAGGAGCGAGGAGAGAGGTGGTGCGAAGAGAGAGTGGGGAGTTGAGGGGATCTGGAGGGAGGAGGACACGAGAAGAAGAGGAGGATCGTTCAGAGACAACGTGAGCCGGAGAGAGAGAGAGAGGGAGGTGAGTGTGCGGTAGGGGGGGGGGTTTAATAATAAATAGAGAAGGTAAAATATTGTTTCATTAAATTCAGGGTTCAACTGAAGAAACCTAACCATTTTATTACTTTTCCCATTACATATCTGTGGTATGCTTTTTTGAAGATAATAAACTATTTTTGTTGTTTTATTTATTCTGGATTTCATTCCTTAATTTTCTCCTGACTAGAATAAAAAGAGGTCAATAAAGGTCTGTTTCTTGGAACGAGGGATAAATAATCGTGCTTTTTGTTACGTAACTCACTGTACGGGAAAATTTCTCTCGGAGATAGAAAATGGTGCCAGGTTATTTCATAATCTTAAACATAAGGACAGCTTTGTTGAAAATACATTTAAAATTCAAAAAAGGGGGGGGGGGCATGAATGTTTAGTTCTTTATAATCACTTATTTCCAGAGACGATGATTTAAGAAGTATAAAGTTTGAGTGACGCGTTGTAGAGACTTTCAAGCGATGCCTTAAGGCGGCTTTACTAGCTAAATCCCACAGGTTGAAAGCATAGTCCACATCGCTTTGGAATATAAGCATGGAAAAAAGATTTTCCGAGTGTGTTGATCCAAAAAATGTTTGATTTCTATTAAGCTGAAAAGACTTTTTCGATAATTCTTTTTGTTAACGTCGAACGCTGATTCGAACCAGGTAATTATTGTCGATAATTAAGACCAAGTAAGGTTTGGTCAGAACTTACTTCATCTTTAATACGTTATATGTTCTTTAATTCCTTAAGTTTATCTTTTGATATTTTGTTCGCTTTTGCCTTGTTGATAATTAACATGAATTTAGATTTTTTAGGATATGAAGTGCCATATGATTGAGTTCTAGTCCTTTTTATGAGCCTGTCAACGTCATTTTGTAAGCAGTCACGCCCACTACTTCTGCTTTTTTCCTATATTGTGTAAGGTGGTGGTCATCAGAGAAAAGTTTCACATGAAGAGGAAATGTAAAAGCGGGAGATCGTTATGGTATAATTGTAAATAATATGTGGTCCTAGACTGAACCCTGAGGCACACCGACAATTGGAACTGCGCATGAAAGTGGATGTTGTCATATCTTGAACAACGATTGGCTTATGTTTGATAGAAATAGATGAGAGAAGTTGACAGTCTTTTTAGAGTTTTATAACCATAACAAAGTATAGTTTTTTTTTTTAGAGGAAGATTCATGGGGTGAAATAACATCGAAGGCTTTAGCCCAAGTCCACCAATAGTCGTTCCTGTGAGAAAGAAGCGAATCATCATTGATATTTAAATGCCACTGTTCTACTAGATTGGTAAGAACCTCTGACATGAAGGATTTTCTTCATAAAACCGCTCTTGATTTGTATGAATAATCTTATGTGTAACGAATTGCCTTTGAAGGTTTTGCTTAAAGGTGCTCTTTTTATTAGGTTTTTTTTTGTAGAAAAATTAGACAAACATGGAAATCGGTCTGTAGTTGAAAGGGATCTGGGGGACACCCAGACTTATTATTTAAAAATGGCAAAACTTTTTTTAGCTTCTTTTAAAATATTGTGGATTATTTGCATTTCTGATCTACAAAGGTTATAAATATATGTAAGGTATTCCAGAAGATAATAGGTGGGATATTTTTTTAAATTTTGCTATCTATATTTATCTTATCCCGGCTTTAGATTCTTCAATGAATATTAAGTTCTCTACACACCTCGTGTTACCCTGATAAACGAAAAATCAGTTGGACCCTTTTTGTCTAGTATCCACAACTTCTCTTAGTAACAACTAGTTCATTATTTTTTGTACAATCAGTTTTATTAGTTCTTTTCGACTATGGTTATGGTACGAGAAGTTGTGGGGGTTTATTGAGATTATCTGCAGACAGAATTTAAAGTTGATGGAGCTGTTAGTTTTGACGATTTTACCAGTTAATTGATTAATGGCCTTTTACCAGATCGATTTTGAATCTTTGTTTCGATGAAATAAGGTCGTATAATGTGTTTTTTTTACGAGCAGACCTTTTCATTAGCTGTAACTTTGTTACGCTGTTTCGTAAACTTTGCCATCTATTCCTGTTGACTCTGTAACAAGTTTTCACGAATTTTAATAGCCCGCATTGTGTTCATCATATGTAACCACGGTTGGTTTTCCATTGGGTTTTTTGACTCGTTTGATCCTTAGGTGGGACATGTTTGTCGTAATAGGGGAGTGGGGGCGGGGGACAAATATGTTATACCAAGCTTCGAGAGCTTTGTCTGGATCAGTTCTCCTGAAAAACACTATAAAAAGTTCTGCTGTACATAATCATGAAGAAAAATCGTCAGTCGAATTAAGGTTTTATAACTACGTAAAACAAGAATGCATTTGTGGACTACATTAGAATTTTTACGGCTTTTTTGGACAAGTTATTAATAGCATACGGGACATGATCACTGAGACCATAAAAACTGGTACGGATGTTTCTTGGTACATTATTTATTGTTATTGTTTACATATTATGACACATGAGTGTTTCAGAACTGTATAGCGTTATTCTTGTTGGCCGGTTGTCTCTATCAGTTGTGTTAAGTTATATGATTTCAAAAATTCGTTTTCCTTTTATCATGTGGTTTTATGAGTAACATCAATGTTAAGTCACCAAGCAATACAAACATCTGTTGAATAACTGAAAACATCTTCCATCATTGCTTCGAATCTATCATACCATTCACGGCGTTCATCAGGGTTTTATCTAAAAAAGCCTCCTACTAATATCGGTTTAGTCCCTTTTTTAAACGAATCTTATATACCAGATGATTCATATTATGTTTATCAAAATGTTTTGGGGGACATCAGTTTTATGAGTTCATTGGTTGATGTACATATCCCAGAAAATGACCTGTTTTTCTAGCTGAGATTGTAGAGTCTTATCTAAATAAATTGTAACCTGATATCATTACTTAACTGTCGTCTGGAGACCTAATTTGATAATCGAGATTCGAGAAGAAACAATAAACAAAGAAAAACATTTGTTAGCATTAGAATAAAAATAGAAGGTAAATCACATAATTGTTTAAACTTGTCATGATTTAGATAGCCAATTTTGAATCCTGAGTTGGTTAACAGTCATTATACTCTCGGTTCTTGGGATTATTTGCCTTAATTTGACAAGGAAAAAAAAACAACAAACAAACAAACAAACGAATAACAAAAAACAAATCAAACTCTTTTACCTTCAATATGTGTGACAATGCTAAAAGCAAAATCAGGTTGCAGGATATCAGGCAAATAGAAAAGTCAATTTTACATGTGGAAAAAAAAAAGGAAAGAAAAACAAACAAGCTATACACCACACAAAAAATTTTGCACACCTCTTGAACGTGTAATGTACAGTGAAGAAGTTAGGAAAAAAAACCCAACCAAAAAACAACAACACAAACAACAACAACACACCTCAAGAGCAATAAGTAGATTTCAAACAGTGTAATCTCATTACTAAAGAGAGAGAGAGAGAGGAGAGAGAGAGATGATATGAGAACGAGGAGAGAGATGAGGATGAGGGAGTGCGACGAAGACGGGGGAGGATGGAGAGAGGGGGAAGGGCAGGGGATAGAGAGCGAGGAGAGGGGAGGGCCTACTGAGACTGATGGAGAAGCGGAGGAGAGAGTATAGACGAGAGAGAGAACGGGATGGAGGATAGGAGAGGAGAGGGGAGGGTGAGGAAAGGAGATCAGAGGAGATGGGATGGGAACGGGGGGAGGCGGGGCGTAGGGAGTGGGGGGGGGCATTGAGGGGGGAAGAGAGAGAGCGGGAGCGGCGAGCGAGGGGGGCACCCGATAGGAGGAGAGGGGAGGGGGGGAGGATGGAGGACCAGGGGCGGCAGGGGAGGTGTGGACAGAGAGGGAGAGAGGGTGGGAACAGGGGGGGGGGGGTTGCGGAAGGAGAGGGGGACTGAGGGGTGGGAGGAGGAGAGTGCGGACGGGGTCGGAGGGGCGGAGAGAGAGAGTGTGGGGGGGGGGGTGACGGGAGAGGGAGAGGTGGCCGACCGGATGGTGCGAGTGATGGTATGGGTCGAGAGTGGAAGAGAGAGTGAGTTCGGAGGAAGGACGTGAGAGTGGGAAGAGAGGGGAGTGTGATGGGTAGAGGCGTGATGGTTGCGTCTTGTGTAACTGTGGCCTCAAGTGAGCGAGGAGTTAGGGAGAGAACGAGATGAGAAGGATGAGACTTGAAGGGGGGAGCTAAAGGAGGATGAGAGAGGATGAGAGAGAAGAGACGAGTAGAGAGAGACGTGACAGGAGGAGAGAGAAACGAGAGAAAGATTTACATACAAACAAGTAAACTTATTATACACATTGGGAGACAGGACATCATAACATTCTGTTTGTCTTTTGGCAACACCATATTTATAGAGTCAGCAATCATAGCTTCTTCGCCAGTAGTTAACTCTTAAACAAATCCGCAAGCAAAGGTTGCCCCAGCATGCATTCCAGGGCATTATTGATAATCCCTTTCCATCCTCAGGAATATTTCTGTCAGTATTGCCAATTTGATATTAAGCCACAACCACCTTTCATTCATGGTATCCCAATAATTCGCTTGTCCCCCGTCCATCTCACTACTATGTTGCTCATCCCCGCGATCTCCACACCCCCTTTTCTGTTCTTTCCAATCTGCCCTCCTACTCCCACACCCCTGGGAGAGAGAGAGAGAGAGAGCGGCGAGGAGAGAGGGAGACGAGAGAGAGAGAGATGGAGAGAGACGAGAGAGAGAAGGGAGGGATAGAGAGAACCGGAGAAGGAGGAGAGTACGAGAGGTGAGTGAGACGGAAGAGAGAGAGAGAGGAGAGGAGACGACGGAGGCGGAGGACGGGACGGAGGGGACGGCGGAGATCCACGAGAGACTGATAGTGCGACAGAGAGAGGAAGAGAAACGGAGAGGAGTGATGAGAGTGAGAAGAGACGGCGAGGAGAGCGAGAGAGGAGAGAGGAGGAGATGGAGAGATGGAGATTGTGAGAGAGAGAGGAGAGAGTAAGAGACGAGTGAGAGAGTAGGGTGTAGAGGAGAGGAGAGAGAGAGGATGGGAGTTCGTTTAGCTGGGAGGAGGCAGAGGAAGGAGCGGAGGGGAGGGGGTGAGACGAGAGAGGAGAGAGCTGCCAGGAATGTTCACACCACTTCGGCACATACCATTGTCGTCATGATTAGGGTATCTCTGCACGAACAGCTATCTCTGTGTAGAAGCTTCAGACCATAGCGTGGGCCGTTTGCTTTTCCGCAGAATAGATCATCCCGTGTCCTGTTGTTCAATGGTTTTGTCGGATATTGGGTCACTGTGGGACCAGGGGGTTGCGTGATGCACACTCTCGATAACCGTTTCATTAGATTAAGAGAGCTATCACGTGGGACTGCATTGATCCTCAGAGAGAGGAGGAGAGAGAGAGGAGAGAGAGGCGAGAGAAAGGTAAGGACGAGAGAGAGAGGAGAAGGAGGGAGAGGAAAGTACCCCCCCAGGGGGGGGGGGGTGGGGGAGGAAGAAGTGGGGGAGATGAAGAGACAGGGGTGAGATGGTAGGAGAGAAGGGAGCGAGGTTATCAGATTGCTGGGATGGGCAGGGAGAAGGGAGAGGGATGAAGGGAGGGAGAGTGAGATGAGAGGCGAGAGAGAGGAGAGACGACAGAAGAGAGTAGGAGGAGGGGGAGCTCTGACGGGAGGGGGGAGGTGCTTGAGAGAGAGGTGAGAGGAGAGGGAGGAGAGAGAGGGACGATGAGATAGGGAGTGGAGAGGAGGATAGAGTAGTGGGGAAGGAGTGGTATGAGGGAGAGGTAGAGAGGAGAGAGAGGAGAGAGAGAGAGAGGTGGGCGAAAGAGGGGATAGATGAAGAAGAAGAAAGATAGAAAGAAGAAGAAGAAGACAAGAAGATGAAGAACAACACAACAACAACAAAAAACAACAACAAAACAACAAAAACAACAGCAACAACTTCAAGGAGGAGGAGGAGGAGGACAGGAAAGAAAATCTTGACAAATAGAAACTTAATACACAGGTACAGAGTAGCCAGCACAACATAATGCGTTTGTACGTATGATGCTTGTGTGTGTGTGTTGTCGTGTGTGTGTGGTGTGGTGTGTGGTGTGTTTGTGTGAGTGTGTGTTGGTGCTGTGTGTGGTGTGTATGTGTTGTGTTAATAGTTCTTTTCTCCAACCACATGATTCAGTACAATTTCGTTTCTAGGTAGTAGGATTTTCCAACGGCGAGGATTGCCCCCCAGATCCAGATCAGCCAGATGCCATTGGGGGCCAGTATTTGCCCCTGTTCCACTTCGTCGTCTATAAAACTCTTTACTCTTTAATCAATTAATTTAACTTTGAATTAATTCTTTATTTGATTATGGTTGATATAGATTATTTTAAATATTAATTTTTTTACACATAAATATAATTCACAAACACCCCTCCCCCCCCCCCCCCCCCCCCCCCACCCCCTCCCCCCCCCCCCCCCCCCCCCCCCCCCCCCCCCCCCCCCCCCCGCGAACATCTCCCGCAACATTGCCCGCCAATCCCGCCTCTCACCCTGCCACATTCCGTACTCTCATCAAAACATCCTTCTTCTTTCTTCGTCTTGCCGTTTCTACCCCCCCCCCCCCCCTAACTCCCTCCCTCTATCCTGGTAAGAGAGAGAGAGAGAGAGAGAGAGAGAGAGAGAGAGAGAGCAGACATGTTGCTTTTATGAGCTCTCAACTGACGATGGTGATGACATCATGTTCCACTCGAGCTGCGTTGCTGTGAAGATAACGTTTTCCAGTTTCTACTTCACTAGATCCCCCTTCCTGTGTTTCGGATAGATGTCTGGAATCGTTCTCTTGGGACTACGGCTGATAGACAGAGCAATGACTTCTCATGATAGCAGAGCTGTCCAAGTAGACCTACGTGTGTGTGTGGAGAGAGAGAGAGAGAGAAGGTGAGAGGAGAGAGAGAGGGAGGAGGGGAGGGGGAGGAGAGAGAGAGCTCTCAGCATTATGGCTCTTCACGGAGTGTTTTAAATTACATCCTTTTATTTCATCATTGGGAAGAACGATGTTTAAAACCATGCACCACTCTACGCAGATGGTCACGCCTGGGACCCAATTAGTAAAGGAAGACGCAAAGTTCAGAAGACCGGTTTGTAGATGCAACTTCACAGGAGCCTCACTTCTTTAAGCACTAACCTCTGAGTTCTGACGTGATTCACATCGATGAAAGGGACCTGGGGTCTGTTCAAAGTCCAGACATGCGATATAAACCTCTATGGTGTATGTGAGACAGGTTTTGTGGCCATATCCTAAAATAGGTGATAAATAGGGCGAATCGGCGGATCCCAGCATAATGTTAAATATTTATATATAAAGCAAGAGAGATACATGAGACAAAAAAAAGTGAGCTCAACAAATAATTAGTGACGTTTCTTTCTGGCTGATTTATTTCTTTCTTAGTGGGTCGCGCGCGAGTCATTTCCTTTGATAGATTTTCCTTTTCATGACTGTGGGTATTGCTTCTACTAAAAGACATAGAGACTCTTAATAATCTAGTTTCTTTTCTTTTTTTTTCTTTTTTTTTTGAATTGTGGCATCGTTATCGGATATCATGGAGACCTAGGTGGTAATTTTCTTTCTTTCTTTTTTTTGTTCCTTTTCTTCTTTTTTTTTTTTTCGCTAACGCAAAAATCCGCTTCTTCGTTTTTTGGTTTGCTTCACAGTACTGTCCTCTTTCTGCCAAAAAAAAAAATAAAGCGGGGA
>CM031616.1:33791437-33793937 GCA_018398815.1 Conus ventricosus | reverse complement strand
AAACACAGAAACAATGTGTGTTAGGGAAGGTGGGGGAATGGAGAGAGAGAGAGAGAGAGAGAGAGGAGAGAGAGAGAGAGAGAGAGAGAGAGAGAGAGAGAAGAGAGAGAAGGGGGGGTCTCAAAGCATCAATCAAAGAAATGGAGATAAAAAGGCATCCATCGTCTATGACAACAACAACAGATAAATAGTGTGCAGACAGACAGATCTGTAAAACAAGCCAAGAGTGAGACAGCATAAGAAGTAAGGCACGTTCTCCAACCTTTTCCAGACAGCCACCTCTCAGAGAGTCAGCAAAAATTACCATTCTGGGCAATCGACATCAACGTTAATGGTTAGGATGCTCCAGCCTCAAACCTGTGCACAATTGCTCATCCCTCATCCCTCATCGATATTTCAGATGATGATGTCACCGTCACGTCATTAGCCCACCACCCACCCCTTGACCACACCACCACACACCCTTTTCTCTTCCCCCCTTCTACAAATGTAAGTCAGCACATATCCCACCCCACTGCTTCTTACCTTCTCCCTCTCTCTCTTCTTACCTTTCCTTCCTACCCTTCATACTTCCCTTCTACCCAAACACAACTTTCTACTCTATCCTACCCCTCTCACTTTTCACTGGAGAGAGAGAGAGAGAGAGAGAGAGAGAGAGAGAGAGAAGAGAGAAGAGAGGACGAGACAGAGACAAGAGAGAGAGAGAGAGAGGAGAGACAGACAGCAGACAGACAGACAGAGAGAGAGAGAGAGAAGAGAGAGAGAGAGAGAGAGAGCTGCCGATCCATTCACACCACGCAGCACATGCATTGATGTCATGATAAGGTCATTCTCCGCACGAACGGCTATCTCCGTGAAGAAGGCTTTCAGACGTTAGCAGTGGACTGTTTTCCATTTTCCGCAGCTCTAGACTCGCCCGTTGCTGTCGTTCAATAGGTGCCTGGAATCGGTCACTGAGCCGTCCCAGCTGACTGCGTTGATCAATAACGTCGTATTACACACAAGAGCCTTCAAAACAAACCCACACAGTTTTGGGGAGATTCTTCCCTTCACTCTCCACGCCCTGCATCCCCTTAATCCCCACCCCACCCTCATCTGCTTCCCCTACCCGTCTCTTCTCTCCATCATTTGCCATAAATCTGTTTTAAAATCCTCTGAGGTGAAAAAAAGCGGGGGTGGGGTGGGGGGTGGGGGAGCGGGGGGAGTGTCTGAGCCAGGGAACCAGGTTCGAACCAGTGACCTTTTAGATTCTTGGCCTAACGCTCTTCTACCTGAGCTATTCCACCCGATAGAAAACACTAGATTGTTATCTATATGGACGCCAGGAGTAAGACGTGTTTGAGTCTCCTTGGAATCCCACATAGCTTCGCCTCACCATGTATATGGTCGCATAAAATGTGATTTATACGATCCCTTTGCACAAAGTGATTTGTTCTTGGTTTGATCTCTTTGTTCATTAGTCACCATGAAACATTTTAAGATAGTTAGATGAAAACTGTGGCTTTGTATATCCAAAAACAAAGACAAATGGGACACACACACACACACACACACACACACACATACACACACACACACACACACACACACACACACACACACACACACACACACACACACACACACACACACACACACACACACACACACACACACACACACACAGATGAACAGTTAATGGATAGAATATGCTGTTTACGTCAGAGTTCCCACTATTCTGAGCCAACAATTGAGGAAACAGGAGGACAGGAATTGGGGTGAGGATAATGAGGGATAATGGAGGCAGGGGTGGGTAAAGGTAGGGGAGGTAAATTTATACTGCCTTTATAATTAATTGCTGTTGTGCTTTGTTTTTGTTTTCTGTTGGAAACTTTCTCGAGAAAAAACGATGAAGTCATAGTCACTGTTGAATAAGTGTTTTCATGAAGTAGTAGTCTCATGCAGTTGAAGTGTAAGGCTGTGTTTTCCGTAAGTTTGTTTACTGTCATTATACTTTGAATACATCACCGTTCTTTCAAGCACAACGTCTCTCTGTTCCATGTTCAATCAAAATGTTTTCTGCCAGCCTCACCATCAAGACTTTCCTACTCACCCTACTTTTTTGTTATGTTTTGTTTTGTTTTGCTTTGCTTTGCTTTGCATTGTTGCGTTAACATTATGTCTCTCCTGGCCCACCAGTTCCAATTCACCTGTCCTAACCACACGTCTTTCCTCCATTCGCATTCCTATCAGTCGCCATTCCAATCTTTCACTCACCCAAGTCCAAGCCCCCATATCTACAGCACCCCGTCCACACCCCTCTCCTTTGCGCCTCCCATGCCCCCTTACTCAACTCTCTATCTATCTCCTTTCCCATTATCGTCTACAATTTCAACTTCAGGGATTCTCATGCGTTGCCTTTCAGCCCCTGGCAACTCCACCCATCCCATTAACTGTGGTATTTTAAGCTTTCATTCTTTCTTCTTCACTTCCTACTTTAAAATCCCAGATCATTTCTTTC
>CM031616.1:33768937-33781437 GCA_018398815.1 Conus ventricosus | reverse complement strand
AACATGTTGTTGAAATATTGTTTCTTGGGATTTCTGATAAGATCAGTAGCACTGTTTCTTTGCTTTTTGAGTTCAGTTTTCTTGTTTTCAGTTTCGAATTGCTTTTGTGTTCTAATCCCTTCTGATAATAAGTCGATATTTTCCTAGCACGGCTGCTTATTTTCATATTCATGTTTATCACGGATGTTCATGACCTCAGTTATTTCTGGGGTGAGCCAGCCAGGAATAGCCAAAGTTTTGACTCTCTTCTTTTTCCATAGTGGTGCGTGTTTCTCTACCACGGCTAGAAATGCCCTACAGAAGGCTCTTATGCTTAGAAGGCTCCGAAAAAAATAAAAACATTTTTGAAATGTTTCGCGCTTAAATCGTGGAAAAATACTTTTCCATTGAAGTGCTTGCAAGACGTATAGTACATAGTGGCGTGGTCCTCAGTTTGAAATTTTGGTGGTTTGTGTAGCTATGCGCGTGATATAGAAGAGTCATCACTTTTTACCTTTCCAGCTAAGGACATTTATGATATTAACGACTTATGACTTCTGGTGTGTGTGTATGTGGTCAAGCAATGTGGACGAGGAGGGGGTGGGGGGGGGGGGGGGGGCGGGGGTGCTGACTTTAGTTGCAGTGCAGACAAGTTGGTGCCGGTGTTTCGTATATAATACTGTCGCCGTGGAATTGTATCGCAGCGATAGCATTTCACGTGAAATATTGTTGCAGCGACAATAATTGCTGGAAAAAAATGTCGCGCGACAACTTTTCACGAAAATGTCTCATAGAATATTGTAGCTGTCCAAAAATGCAGTATTTCCCGGGAAATATTTGTCGCTGCGACACGATTTTATGAGCGACAGTATCATATACGACACCGGCCGAACAATGCAGTAGCTAATTGCCAGACAGTTTGTGTGTTGAACTGATCATAGTTAAAGTCACCACTTTCGCTGATTTCATCCATCATACGTCCAAGTCTTCAAGCTAGTCATACGAGGGAAGCAGGAGTTCTGTAAATTATAGGTGATTGATAAAGGAGACGACTTCGGATATTTTGTCTCAGTCTAGATACAATCAACCTTTGATGTCTTCAGTCAGTTTTTCTTTTAACACATTGAAATACGCAAACAGTCGATAATAAAAGCAACGGCAGTTTCACCATGTTCTGTAGCATTATGACGAATGATGTCATCATTGGGAATTACGTTCATTTCGTCTGTAATTGGGGACTAACAAGTGTTTCAGTAAGTCCAAGCAAATGAATATGTGGGATTCATTTGTAGCATGCAGGTATTTTGTTATACAAATGATAAGCAAAAAAAGTAGGCAATATGTGTGCTACTGGTCTGATCACAATGTATTCAAACAAGATGTTTAACCTCAATGGGAATGAACGATTAATGCAACAGAAGACTAAAATCAAAACATAAGCTTTTCACACAGTCAATTAAAGAAAAAGAAACAAACAAACTTAAGGGAGACAGAAGGGGACAGAGAGAAAGAGAGACAGACAGACAGAGACATGCAGACAGACAGAGACAGTAACAGAGAAAGCTTGGAAGAGAGAAAGAATTCCTGGCATAAATAAGATATAGATAAGCATGGAAAGAGCGACGAATTAAACAAAACAAAAAAAGAAAAAGAAAACGACGGGGAAAAATCTGACAAACAGACCCAGTATACACACGTGCTTTTCTGTTCGTCTGTTTGTTACTAACCTTTCTCTCACACCCACAGAATCAGCACATCATCGTTCTAGGCAGTGACGCCAAATGGTGCAGATACACCAAGCATGCATCCAGGGCAGTATCACCCACCTCTCCCCTTCTCATCAGTCTTCAGACGATTACGCCACTTTAATTAACACCCCCCACCCCGCCCAGCTACTTCTCCGGAGGTCTGCCCTTTTGCCTCCCGTCCTGCCACACCCTGACTCTCCCTGACCTTCCTTCTGCCGTTCATTCTGCTTTACTGTCCCTCCTTCCGCTGCTCTGTCCATTCTCACAGTTCAGCACACACAGAAAGAGAGGAGAGAGAGAGAGAGAGAGAGAGGAGAGAGAGAGAGAGAGAGGACAGACAGACAGACAGACAGACAGACAGACAGACAGACAGACAGACAGACAGACAGACAGAGGCGTCCGGTCCAGTGTATTTACGGTATTTGTGCTCACCATCAAAGGAATGAGAGAGAAAGAGAGAGAGACAGAACAGACAGACAGACAGACAGACAGACAGACAGACAGGACAGACAGAGGCGTCCGGTCCAGTGTATTTACGGTACTTGTGCTCACCATCAAAGGAATGAGAGAGAGAGAGAGAGGGGGGGCAGACAGACAGACAGACAGACAGACGACAGACAGAAGGGTCCCGTTGGGGGTATTCAAGGTAATTGTTCTCACGATCAAGAGAGAGAGAGAGAGAGAGAGAGAGAGAGAGAGAGAGGAGAGAGAGAGATGAGAGAGAGACAAACAGACAGACAGACAGAGAGACAGACAGACAGAGAGACAGACAGACAGATGGACAGACAGACAGACAGAAGGGTCAGGCCAGGGGCATTCAAAATTAATGTGCTCACCATGAGAGAGAGAGAGGAGAGAGAGAGAGAGAGAGAGAGAGAGAGAGAGAGAGAGAGAGAGAGAGAGAGAGAGAGAGAGAGAGCGTGCAGACTGTTAGCATCTTGCAGCACACCCAGTGACGTGATAATGGCGTTATTTCTCCGCACGAGCTGCCGTCTCTTTCAGACCTAAGCTATGGACCGCTTCCACTTTCTGCAGTGCTTGGCTCACCCAATCCTGTGTTTCAATAGATGTCTGGAATCGGTTCCTTTGGGACTACGGTTGATTGTGCAGATCAATAACTTCTCACTGATAGGTGAGCTGTCAAAGTAGCCCGGCGTTGAATGATGAGAGAGAGAGAGAGAGAGAGAGAGAGAGAGGAGAGAGAAGAGACGAGAGAGAGAGAGAGAGAGAGAGAGAGAAAACAGAGAGAAACAGAGAGAGAGAAGAGAGAGAGAGGAGAGAGAGAGGAGAGAGAGAGAGGAGAGAGAGAGAGAGAGAGAGAGAGAGAGAGAGAGAGAATGAGTGGGTGAGAGTTTAGAATAGCTGAGGGATAAGAAGGGAGTGGGATGTGAAGCCAGGTAATGTGTCTTTGATATTGTTATTATTATCATTACTACTGTTATTACTATTATCAGTATCATTATTATTATTATTATTGTTATTGTGATCAGTAGTAGTAGTAGTAGTAGTAATAGTAGTATCATCATCATTGTTATTATGATGATTGTGATTATCGTTATTATCTTCCAAAAGAAAGATCCCCTCTACCAAAACGTTGTGCAGAGATTTGAACCACAGGATCAACTGAGCTATTCCTGCTGTTATATACCGCATATGCTATTTTGGGAACATCGTTTTTTTGCAGGTAATTCCCCTGACACAAATAAAAAAGGAGGGAGGGGGGGGGGAGGGGGGGGAGGAGAGAGAGGAGAGAGAGAGAGAGGGAGACAGACAGACAAAACCAGACAGAAGACAGCAGAACAGAGAGACCCAAAGTCATATCGGGTCTCGGGATTGTTTTTCAAATTTACTCACTTTAGATCTATGCAAAGTGGGCGTTTGCAGACGGAATCTAAACAAATTTCAAATTTTTTTAGTAATAGCGCTTCGCCAGAAATGAAGAAAAAAAAACGTGGACAAAGAATCACAAGGCCAAAACGCGCAGTTGACCTCTTAGGTCTTTTCAGGAAAGATATTAAAACTGAGGACAACAAAAATGAACGAGAAATCCTTATCTTCATCAGCGTGAAGTGGTAAAGAAAAATGATTGCTCGTTCATTTCGTTGTCTGTGTTTTGTACTTTTGAAGAGCCCTAGGGGTCGACACGCGTCCGTTTTGTTTTAAAGATTGTTTGTCAGGGTTGTTTTTTTTTTTTTTTTGTGGGGTTTTTTTTGCGGGGGCGTTTATAAATTTTAAAATTCTATCCTTAATCAAAACGGGAAGAAGGGTTTATGGCCGGTGAAAACCCTTTTTCCCCCCTCTGGAACTACCCCAGGGTAAGTTTGGCGAGCCTGTTTTTTCCCCTGGGTCTTTCCGGATTTGCGGGAATTACCCCCCCCCCCCCCCCCCAGTTGGAACTGACCCCCCCCCCCCCCCCCCCCCCCTCGTCATCTCATGTAAAAGGTACCGGCATCAGAAGAACTCCCTAGCTGTTAAAAATAGTTAAAATCTTTCTTTTCAAAAAAGGCCCAATGGTCGGGAAACCTGACCATGGTTGTCTGATTGAAAAGGGTATTAAACCCCCTTGAGACATGATAAACTGTAAATATTAAAAAATTTTTATTTACGTCATTGTGCCCAGGGGCAGTGACATTGACCCCCCGTCGTCTGCATTGTAAAAGGGTATACAGGTACTTGGGGGGGACTAAATTAGCCGGAAATAGTTAAAATTCCGATTTACGTTAATGGCCGTGTCAGTGCATGCCACAAGTATCTAATTGTGCAGGTCACAGCACCGGGAACATAATTAGCTTTTAAAATAGTTAAAATCCCCGTTTTACGTAAAATGACCAGGGTCAGTGGCACTGCCCCACTAGTCATCTGCATTGTACAAGTGGTACAAGGTACCAAGGATAAATAGCTGTAAAATAGTTAAAAGAGGCAAAACGGGATGAAGCAAAAAACGGTATTTGATCAAACGACAGTGGTCACAACGCTTTTGTTGCACAAGTAGCTTGGTCCTTGGCACTTGGTCCTTTGGTAGTACCCGTCTTTCTTTCCCAGATGTACGGGGTACTCACACCCCGAATTTTAACCCAGCATGTAAGCTACCCGGGGAGAAATGTTAATACGTACTGTTTTTAAAAAGGATGTGTGTGTGTGTGGGAGGGGGGGGGGGGGGGGGGGAAAATTGGAGGTCCATCTATTGAGAAAAGGTTTTAGAATAACTTTGTCTAAGCAACTGAGTTTTTAGAAATGGGAGGGAGGGGTAGATATGAGGCAAACACAAATCTCTTGTTTGAAGGTGGGGGGGGTGGGGAAATTCCCCAAAAGTCCTATACTGACCCTTTGGGGGGGGGGGGGGTAAACCAGACTAGCCCCAAAATTTCCCTACTGGGGTAATTTCCCAAATGGGGGGGGGGGGGGGTTTTCTAGCTAGTCATAGAATGACCCCCGGGGGGGAAAAAAAGGTAACCAGACTTTCCCGGGGTAAGTTCCAGAGGGGGGTAAAAAGGGCTGTATCCGGTTTAGCAGATTCCTCCCTCGCAACTGCGAACCAAGTGCTGAAATAAAGTGCTGGGCGGCCTAGGACGAATTTTGGAAAATGGCGAGGGAAATTTAGAAAACGGATTTGCAGACGATACTTTGCGGGGCCTAACATGTATTAACTTATAATTCCCCAAAAAAAAAGGGGAAACCCCACTTCCCCGTCCCGTAACATGTGGGAAGAAAATTAGGGAGAGCTCCACCGCAAGGGGTCTTCGAGAAAAAACCCCCCCCCCCCCCCCCAGTGGACACCCGCGGCAATGAAGCTTGTATTCTTGCTGGTGTGTGTGGCGTTCTGTCGACCCCTCCCCCAAAACAGTTTTCAGAAACCTTACTTTGCTGGGCGAATCAAGGGGCGGCATAGTGTTTAAAATTTATAAACGATAAAAAAAAAAATGGGGAAAGGGTTCAAAAAAAAAAAATTATGGGGGCTTTTTTTTTCCCTGAAGGACCATCGTCAGGGGAACGGGAAAAAAACCTTTTAATTCTGGGCCCTTTCGCCCTAAACCCAAGTTTCGGGGGGAAAGGGGGGCCCATTTTTAAAGGTTTTCCTGTTCTCTGACAAGTAAGACTTAAATTTAACCCAAAAAATTTTCGTTTTTCTACAAACAGACAAAATGTGTAGGGTTTTTCCTTTTTTAAAATACTAATTTACTAAATTTTCGTTTTTTGTTTTTTTTTTAATCCTTTTTTTTTCTTGATCGTTTTCAATAACTTCTTTTTCCGCGCAAACTTTTCTTCAAATGGGGTTCGGGTCTTTCTTGAAAAATTTAACACTCCCAGTTTTTAACTGTTCTCAAAAAGGTTTTTTTAAAACCAGTTATATTTCTGGCAAAAAAATCCCCCCACTTTTTCCTTCAGGGTCTTCCGCGGGAAACCCAAAGTTTTGGGACAAAGTGTTTCTTTTTTTTTTTTTTAACTATACTTTTTCTCCCCCGAACATTTCATCTATAAAAAAGGATTTGTCTGCTTTCCTTAAAAACCCCTTTAAAAAAAGTATTCTAAAAACCACCATTTTTAGTGCTGGGGTTTTAACTAAATATACGTCTTTGTCTGTCCATAAAAAACCTTTCTTTATGGTTTATGCTTTTTTCCCTTTTTTAAGTTTTTGGACGGAAAATTAAAATTTTGAAAAAAAATTATAGCGAAAAAAACTGTTTGTTTAAAGTCTGGGGGCCCAAATTATTTTTTTTCCCAAACGCCAGTTGCCACAAATCATTGAACAATGGGGGGTTTTTTATCATAAAGTTTAACTGCCCTTAGTTTTATAACAAAATTTTAAATTTTAAAACCCTTTTTATTTTTTTTATCATACTCCGTAAAAAAACTTTTTTCCGTATAAAAAAAACCCTACGAGGCCTAAAATGTGTAAGTTTTAATCCAATTTGTTCTTTTAAGATTGTTTCTATTTAAGTAAAACTTTGGGTTTTTGTTGCTTGTTGTTATGATTTTTTAAATACCAGCCATTGGGGAAAAAAGACGAGGGGAAATTTTAAGGGGTTTTTTAAAGTTAATTTTTTCCCAGTTTAATTTTAAATTTCCTTTTTTAAAAGGGGTCATCACAAAACGCCCCTCCCCACCCCTTTCCACATCTTTAAAGACAAAAAATTTTCAAATATCTTTTGTAAAACGTGTCTCCTAATTTTCGGGTTGGAAAGAACTTTTTAAATTTTTAAAAGCTTTTTTTCCCAACGTTTTTTTTCCCTGGGGGAGGAAATGTACTGCTTTTTCCCATACGGCTTTTAATTTAAATTTTCTTTCCGACTATTGTGTCCGGCAAAAGGCACATGAAAAGGGAAAGATTTAAATTCCCTTTTCGGGAAACCTTTTTTGACCCCCCAAAAAAATATTTTTAAATGGGCTTATAAATTTCAAATTTTATTTCCCATTCAAAATAGGGTTTTCGGGGGGCCCTTTTGAGGTCAGGCTTAAAAACTATTTTAATTCTAGGGCCCCCAAAAATTATTTGCTTCTAGATTGCGCAGCTGTTCTATTTTTGGGAAAAACTTTTTGGTGTGGCCAAACCTTTTTGGGGTTTATAATCACCATTTTTTAGTGTACTAAAAACCATACAATGCGCCTATTTCCTCCGTTCTGTTCAAAGTCCCCCAAACATCTGCAAGGTCTTTTAATTCAAAGGTTTTTACCCCCTTAAGGGGGTTATTTTAACCCCTGATTCTTTGGCCCAGGGCGACATTTTTAAAACAATTATTTTTTTTTTTCCCAAAAAAAATTTGTGTAGGTTTTTTCGCATTTCAAAAAACTTTCCCCTGCTTTGTCTGCAATTTTTATATTAAATGAACCCCCCCCCACAAAAATAATCTTTTAACTGGTTAAAATTTTTTTTATTTTTTAATTTCATTTTTCGCAATATGCAGCTTTTTCCCCCGGGGTTTTTAAAACTCTTAAAAACATTTGAGGGCCCTTTCCCTATATAAGTTTCATCCGTGCTCAGCTATCCCCAAAAGAACTTAAAATAATGTTTTTAAAGCCAAGATCGGGGGGGATTTTTTCCCCCTTTTAAAAGTAGTTTTGTTTGGCCGGAACAACAAAAACTTTTGTGCCGGGGTGTCAAATTTAAAAAACCCAACATTTTAGAAACTTTTTATCAAATAAATAATTTTGCTTTTTAGGTTTTGAAATGTTTAAAAAATTTTTTTTTAGATTTGCATTGTTAAAATTTGGGTTAAAAACGGAATTTATCATTTCTTCTTTTAGTGAGCAAAACCCGTAATAAACCCTCAGGTTTTTGTTAATGGTTAGCTTTGAGCCCCAAAAACTTTTTTAATTTATTTTTCCCCTTGGTTTTGCCCTTTTTTTAAACCCTTCGACTTTGTTAAAAATTTTATGGGGGCGCGACCCTTTTTGGCCCCCCCAAAATTTTTATCAATAGCATGTTCTAAAAACGAAGGGGCGGTTTTTGAGTTGTTATTTTTTTCAAAAATTTTTTAAAAAAAAAAATTTAAAAAAGAGTGCATTCAAATTTTACTGGCGCAAAAAAAAAATTTGTTTGGGCCGCACTACAAAACTTAAAAAAAATAAAAACTGATATCTTGCATTGCTGTGCCCAGGCTTGGGGACTTTTCTTAAAAAAGGGGAGTTCCATTGAAGAGCTATCTTAAACCCCCCCATTGAAAACGACCCCATTTAAGAAAGCGTGGGTTTGTCATCCGTTCAGTTTTTTCAAAAAACCCGTTTTTAAAAAATTTTCGGGGTTTTGCGCTCAATTGGGGGGTGGAGTGGCGTATGTGATCATTTAAATCACCATTTATCCTTTTTGGGGAGGTCGTGTTTCAGATTTTATTTCTATTACACCTTTAGAAAGTATTTTGGGGTGAATTGCAAAACGCCATTGCCAAATGGGCAAAACCCTTTAATCCATCCCGCAACAGAATAGACATGAAGGGGTTTTTGGAAAAAATCTGTAACGATTTTAATATTAACAAACGGGCAGACTTTAAAACAAAAGTTGGATCTTTTTCCCTGGGCCCCAGGCGTCCTTTATTTTCGGGGCCCCCGCAAAAGAAAGTATAAATATGACTGGCATCCCTCCCTTTTTTAAAACTTTTTTTTTTCGGCATAACTGTTCAGCCCGGGGGGGCCCAGAGCAAGAGCATAAAAACAGAAAGGCAAACTTTATTCCCCCCCTTGGACATTCCCCCCCCCCCCCCCCCCAAAAGGCCCCCCAAAACCCCAAAGGCCCCCCCCCCCAATTTTTAAAAAACGAATAAAAAGAATTTTATTCGTTTTTACGTTTGGTGGGTTTTCTAGGTTCGCAAGCAAAAGGCAAGTTTGAGCATAACTGATTCCCTTTTCTGGGTTTTTGACGCACAAAAAAAAATAACCCTTTGGGGAAAAATTTTGAGGACGCCATTAATTTAAAAGTTGATTTTCCCTTAATTTAAAAGATACCCAAAAAGTTTTACATACGCAAGATCGAAAGTAGATTTTGCTGTTGGCACTGGTTTATACATGCTGCCTTCTGACCTCAGACTCCAGATAGGTACAATAATAAACTATAATAATGAAATTCTTATAGCAGGCAATGAACAGAAGGTTGGGAAAAAAAACGACATAAATTCTGAGCCAGTAATATTACAAACAATAAAAGAACACCCAAGAATAAGTCATCCAATCCCAAGACCCAACCCCAAAGGCCATTGAAGACTCAGCAAAGCTCGCGGACTCTGTTCGCGATGACCATGAATATGAAAAGACAGCGCTTGTTCTTGGATTAACTGGCATAGGATACTTGGTCTTTATCTTACTAAATAGTAACCCAACTATTACGAGAACTAATGTCCATAAGTGCTCGGCATAAAGCCAACTACTTTGCTTGCAGTAAGACAAAAGCCAGCTGACAATACTCCCCAATATTCCTGGTAAAAGCGTTTACGGCTTTACCAGCTAATTTTTTTAATAAACTTGCAAGATGATCAAGCTGTTTTTTACCATGATTTATCAGGCGGGATGGAGGCGATGGCGGCGGTGGTAATGAACTGTGACCACCGCCGCCTGTAATAGCCATCACCAGTGTACTTATTGCAAATCTAAGGCTGTTATAACGCTTACTAATGTGACTCCTTGCTCTCTAAACAGTGTTCGGATTCGTTCTGCTAGTGTTGTGTCTTCATATAAAATTCTTTGGATAGTTTCTCTTATTCTGCTCACTTGAGTTCGTTAATGTTCTCGGTTAGTAGACAGCACTTCTAGTCTTGCTGATCTCTCTTGTTCAAGATCTTTTAGTCTTTGGGTTATTCTTTCTTTATATCATGCCCTAAGTTGGCGTCATCAGCCTCAACGAGTTTTTCTTTTTCTCTTTTTATATGCTCATCTATTTCACCCAGTTTTGCTAAATTGTTTGTTAATTCGCCTCTAATGGTTCTTAAAGCATGATCAAGGGCCGTTATTTCTCGCATGGGTAGCGGTGAGTCGTGTATAGTCTTTAATGCTGTTTCTTCTGAAAAAACTGGTTTCTGCTTCTATTGCATTTATTTAATTCGTTCTGCCGATTGATTTAATTCTTTAAGTTCCATGTTTTGCATTTGGTTATCTGTTGGGAGTTCTTGTAGTGTGTTTTGAAGTTTAGCAACTGCATCCTTATCTAATTTTGGTTTAGAAATGCCAAGGCGATTTTGTTCTTTTACACTGAGTCTTTGTATAATTGTACTCTTGGCTAAAAACTTTGATGGGTCTGGTTTAGTTGTAAGCCGAACAAGTTGTCTTGGTCGTTTTTTTACAGACAATGACCATCTTCTAATTCAAAATCATTTGGGTCTATAAATTCGGGGGGTTCTTGGCCTAAACTTTTGTAAAATGCTCCGACCGTACTTTCTGTTATTTCACGCCGCATTGAGAGCATTGAGCGATGCCGTGTCAAAGGGATCATTTGACTCATATCGTCTCCACGATCAAAAACATCATAATCTTCTTCAGCTTCAATTCCTGCCATGTTTTAAATAATTAACTTTTTTATTTTGCTTCATAAAAATGTCACAAGCATATGGCTCGATTCTTGACCCGCATAGAAGGCTGAAAGAGCCCTTTGGCGTGAAGGGAAATAAGCGGAATATTACTGTTCCAAATAATCCGTCTACTATTGATTCAGATCAAATTCTTACTGTTAATTTTCCAGACCTAGGAGCAGATCAAGTGATTGTGCCAGGCTCTGCACGTCTTACTTTCAAATAGAACTCGCTTCAACAACAGACCACAAACAGGACAGTTGTCCAGAATCTGGGACGGGCAATCGTTAAGAAAATTTCTATAAAACTTGAGGGCAAGAAATATTTTCTTTACACAATGCAGACATATTTTTAACCTATTCTGATCTATGGCTAACCACGAATGAAAGGGATGATCTTGCGTTTCAAGGAATTGAAAATGAAGAAGCACTAAAACTTAGAATAGGCGCCGCACTTGGCGCAGATGCTAAAAGCAGCAAAAAGTCTCTTGCTCTAAATTTTGCGTATGGAAAACGCTTTTCTATTCCCTTAGATTTTGAGTTGTTAAAAGCGCATGCGCCATACTTTCAAGGAGCATTAAAAGACAGATTGTCATATGAACTAACTTTTAATGAATACAAACGCATTATCAGATCATCAGACACCGAAGCAAAGTACAGCATTTCTGACATCTCGTTAGAGTTTGACGTTGTTAGCAACCCTAATTTAGCAAGGCAGATTGAGCAACAATATCAGTCAAAATTAGCAATTTTATTACGAAAGAGTGATTCATCATACACATATCCCAGAAGCAGGGCAGACGCTATATGGAATTTTAGTTTTAGTGTCGCAGCAAGATCGCTTAAAGGTATTTTTTTGCTGTGTGAAGATGAAGAACCATTCAAAAGAGGAAGTGAAAAGTTTATTAATCCTAAAATAACGAAAAAAAATGTTCGATTGAGGGTAGTCCTAACCAAATTACGCTAGGGGCTTGACCTTACGCATTTTGGGCGAAAAAAGAAAAAATTTTTTGGGGGTTTGGGAGGTGTAGAAGTCCCAAAAGTAGACTTGTGTCTAAAGATTACACCTTCACGGGGAGGCTTTATGATTTTTTAACAACAAAAACGGTTTATGGATTGACTAAGATCGACAGAGGATAAAACAGTTGCATGGAAGCGGGGAAGAGAAGTGAGAGACGAATAAAAAATTCAAATTGATAAAGAAAAAGAAGCCATAAACCCCTTAATGTACATTTTTTTTTTTAATTATGATGCGCATTTAATATTTAAGAAAACAGATTAAAAGAAAATACTTACTAAATTATTTTTCATTTTTAAAAAAATGTTGTTCAGGTTTATCCCAAAGTGTGAAAAACCCCCATAAAAAAAATTTAGATTAACAAACATTACGCAAATGCAGCAAGTATAGAGCAAGACCCTTTTAAAATACACAAAACCAAACCCAAGGTATTCTGCTGCCCTTTTTGCTGTTCATATTTAATACTGGAGCATCAAATAAGTGTGATCGGCCCGGAACAAGTGAGGCCTCTTAGCAAGGGCATAGGCGCACCCGCGCTTTACTTAGGAGGTTTGTCTTTTGCTCTCGGTCTGTGTTCATTAGCTGTAAGTGCGGCTGGCAAAAAAATTAAAAAAAATAATCCAAAAGCACACAGTATGGGTTCAAATAAAAACGGCTAAACTTAGTTGTTTAAATGACAATAATAAAGCGCTTGTTGACTCAACATCACGGATGAGAATTTAATCGTTTTTTCAGGTCGATTTTTTTGATGACCTACAAAAAAAAA
>CM031616.1:33763382-33768837 GCA_018398815.1 Conus ventricosus | reverse complement strand
CGAAAATTGGGGTTTTTTTTTTTTCATGGGTTTTTTTGGGTTTTCATGTACTTTTTTCAGTCGGGGCATTTTGGATAGATTTCAAGTGGCACAAACTGGTATTCCAAGACAACAAAAAAGAATTTCCGGGGTGTACGTTTCCCAAATTAAAGTGTCCCCTCCCAGAAAAAAAGATTTGCTCGATAATTTTTTTTTTTGCTTGTCCCTGGGGGTTTTTGCCTTTTTTTTTTCTACTTTTTTAAACAGTCAAAAGCAGTTTTTTAAAGGGTAAAAATGGGCGGACAAAATTGGCTTTTCCCAGAGAACAAAACGATACCAAGTGCACGTACTTAATTTATGAGCAAATTTTTATGATTTTTCAAAGCCCCCCATTTTTTGGCCCTTTGGTTTTTCAAGAACACTAATAAATGGTTTCTTTATAAAACTAAAATTACAGCAAATTTTTAAATAAAAATGGGTTTGCGAACCGCCCAAGGGGAACGTGGACAAACGAGTTACAAGACAAAAAACAACGCGTTTTGACCTCTTTGGGCCTTTGTCTTGGGGGAAAAAATAAACGAATAAAACAAACGAAAAAATTTACTTAGGGTTTGATCGGGCCGGATTCGTAACAGGTTCAGCGCAAGGGAAAAGGGGCCTTCTTCCCTTTCGCTTTAACCCCCTTTGGGGATTTTGAAAACGATCAAAGCTAAGTGAATTTTCGTTGTTTTTTTTTTTTATTTATCACCAGCGAAGACCTAAAGGTCGAAACGCGTTGTTTTTTTGTCTTGTAAACTCGTTTTGTCCACTTCTCTGGGGGTTCGCAAAAATTTAATTTTAAAATTTGTTTAATTTCCGCCTGCCCGTCGTCTTGCTTTGCAACTAGTAATTTCAGTTCCCTTTAAAATTTTGACGACCCCCAAATTTTTTTAAAAAACAGAAAAGTTTCTATCATAGTGGTTTCCTTGAATGAAGTAAGCTACAGCGATAATTTTTTTCCTTAATAAACCCCCATTATTCGTGACACTAAAAAAAACGAATTTTTTGCACAAAAAAGCGATAATGATAAAATGTTTTGTAATCAATCTTTTCCCGTTTTCCCAAAGGAGGGTTTTTGTGTGTGTGTGGTGGTGTTGGTGGCGTGCGTGCGTTCGTGCGTGCGTGCGTGCTGCGTGCGTGCGTGCGTGCGTGCGTGCGTGGTGCGGGGCGGGCGTGCGTGTGTGTGTGGGGTGTGTGATGTGTGTGTGGTTTTTGTGTTTTTTTTATGTGTGTTTTGTGTGTGTGTGTTTGTGTGGGGTGTTGTGTGTGTGTGTGTGTGTGTGTGTGTTGGGGGGTGTTTTGTGGCCGTGCCGCACGTGAGTGCACCCATTCTATTTATAATACTCTCATCATAAAAAAGGGATTTTCCCCTTTTCAGACACATTTAAAAAACTTTCTACAAAAACAAAGTAGGTTTTAACTTTGTCACTGGGGAAAAAGCAAAATCCCAAAAAAACCCAAAAAAAACCAACGGGTATTGGGGGAAACTTTTCCCCCCCCCCCCCCCCCAACACAAAACACACACACACAAAACAGCTCGAAAACCCCCACATGTCAAAGCAGCCGTACTTTTAAATTTTGCTCTGCCGGGAGTACCGGAAAGGCATTCTAAATAAAACATGACTTCCAAACAGTGGGGTTTTTTGCCTGTCAACATGTGGGCGGTCCCCTGTTTTCCTGTGACATCAAATTCAAGATGACACGGAAACGCGGGGAAAAACAACATCCTTCAAGGGAACGTGGAAACAATATTTGGGGCAAGACTCTAATTTTTTGGGTTTTCAATTTTTTTGTTTTTTTGTGGGTTTTTTTTTAAAAAAATCTAAAAAGATGGAATGAGGAATAAAGATGATGCTATGGGTTTCCCCTTCCGGGCTGAGACTGCAAGGAAAAGGGTGTACTCTACCTTCCTTTTATAATATACCCGGGGTCAACCCGGCCCCCAGAGATACAGAACCTGCATTTTTGGGCAGGGAAATTTTTAGCAACCCTCAGAGACGCCCTCCATTTTGGGAACCGAAAAAATGGAAGTCGGATGATCTGCAACCGCGGTAAGCTGACCAGACGCAAAGGGCAAGCATTTGTTGGGGGAAAACCTTTTCTAGCCCCCTCCCCCATGCGGGTGGGCAGTGCTGTCCTAAAGAGGCTCCCAGTCGCCCACGGTGCTGCCGGACTCTCCTGTTGCCCTCGGATTCAGGAAAAAGAACGACCACCTGCCCATGGACCGCCTACGTGCAGGATTGTGACTACAACTGCCAGTGGTCATCTCCACCTGTTGCTTCGCCACGTGCCCATCGCCGCAGGACTTGAGGTGTGTGCGTTGACAGATCGGTGATGATTGCATAACGGACCTGTGCTGAAGGTTTTATAGTGGGAAAATCGTTAAAACCCTAATAAATTACCCGAATTCACGATTAATGGTGCAATCATAAAATATACACAAATGTCAAATTGCTTGGCGTCTACCTCACTTAAAAACTTTCGTGAATTACCACATCGACTACATAACAAACAAAGCTAAAAAAAGTCTGAACTTTTTGAAGGTAATAAGCAGACAGCACCGGACAGGACACAAAGCACTAATATCTCTCGCTACCTCCCTTGTACGTTCACGGCTGACGTATGGCCAGGAGGTCTTTTTTTCAGCGCTCCAGCGCACTTGTTAAAGAAACTTGCAGAGCATAGATTCTAAAGCTTACAAACTTGCTCTGGGTGTACCAATACACGCGTCAATTTTAGGAACTTACACAAACAGGTATTCAAACCCCTCGATGAACAAAGAAAAGCCTCAGCTGCGAAATTTATCCTTAAAATTTTCTGCTTATGAAACATTTTCAAAAAAAGAAACAAATCTTAATTCAGAAACTGACTTTGCAAAAAGAGCAAGAACAATACAGTCGTTGAAGTCCATCAATACATTTGCCTCAATATTATCTGTAAAACAGAGCTGAACGGAAAAATCTTGCAATTAAACCTTCTTTTTATCCATTTCCCAAAGAATGGAACAAAATCAACCAATATTTGACATTGATCCCCACAGATTTATTCAAAAACCATTCCCCCAACCTATTAAAAAGTTTAGGGTTTATTCCCACTTGGAAAGTAAGTATACAGACTATCTAAAGATATAACACCGATGGATCAGTTCTTGATGATGGAAATACTGGGGCACTTTTGTAATACCCTCATTAAAAACAGAAAAACGATACTACATTGGTAAACTTATTTCCATTTTTTCTGGGTGAACTTGTAGCCATACTTTTTGGCATTAAATTATATAGTAATCTTTCGATGGGTACATACAAAACTTATTCTGTGTGGACTCAAAGTCTGTTTACAAGCCAATTTAAAACCCGAGGCATAAAAAAACGACTAGAAATGACTATTGAAATAAAACATAACATTCATGAGTTGTCTCTAAAGGGTACCAGTATTACCTTTTGCTGGATTCCGTCTCACTCCGGAATCACCCCAAACGAGTGGGCAGATCATGCGGCTAAAGGGCAGCAAAAAATAAAGAAGGGTCACAGCCATCTCGACATTCGCCTAGATCTGCATGAATTAAATCAGCGCATAGAAAAAGTGTCTCAAAAACAGGTTGCTGAACTGCACAAGAAAACAAATAGTCAGTATTACCAGCACTGTGTACAAGTAAAAATGCAGCGAATCCGAAATCCTTTTTAAAAAAATTTATCTGTAATGCATTCTAGACATGTTATTAGTTTGATTGTATAGGTTCCGATTAAATGCTTTTAGAACAAAGTACTCTTAAAAATATACATTGCGTATGTGGCAAACAAATAAGTGTAAACCACCTACTTCTTCACTGCCCAGGAGTTAGGCACTTTGTTCCTAAGATAAAGTTAACAGATCAGTTGTCTGCCATGCACCATATCCACTGAAAATATTTTAAAATAATCACTCATTACTTTGCGTGTTCTCTGAAATCTTTAATTCCGGTCCACTTGGTATCTATCTCTGATGTACTTTAAAACTAAAACTGTTGTGTTGTACGACATTGATATAAAAGAGTTACAATTATATGATATATATGGTCATCCCCCCACCCCCACCCTCCCACTTCCTTCCTCTATCCCGTCTTCCTTTCCACCCTGAAGACCCCATCCCCACCCGCAAATTTTCTCCTCCCCCACCCATCCCCCATGCTCCAATTCTACTAAACTTGTTTCATTTGATATACTTTAATTCCCCCGATCAACATACACTAAAGGCTAGATAAGTAAATATCTACCTATCTTACCACCCTTCCCAACCTTCCCCTCTTGTCCCAGCACAGTCCCTCCTTCTCTTGCCCCCCCCCCCCTTACACACACACAAAACACACACACACCCCCCCCACACACAACCCACGCCAAAACAAAACAACACAAAAACACACACACACACACACAAAACACACACACCCCAAAAACACACACACACCAAACACACTACACTCCCAACGCACACCATAATCATATGGGTTTTTGGTTTTTTTTTGGGGTTTTTTTGTTTTTTGTTTTTTTGTTTTTTTTTTTTCCCGTCTAATAACATTTTATAGTGAAAAGACTTTAAAAAAAACTAAAGAACAACAAACACCCACACACACACACAAAACAAAAAACCCCAACACACCGCACACCCCACGCAAAACACCCACACCCACGCACACACACCACACACACACACACAAAACACACACACACACACAAAACACACCCACACACACACACACCACACACACAAAAACGCACCCCAAACGCACCACCCCAGGGCACAAAACCACACACCACACCCACACACACCACACACACCACACACACACACACGCACGCACGCACCACGCACGCACCACGCAAAACACACACAAAACAAAAAACGAACCCCAAGCACCACGCCCCTCCCCCTCCCCCCTGAAAAGCTATAGATTTTTCTGCGGGCAGTACGGGGAATGATATTCTAAAATGACTGGCAGCTAAAAAAGCCCATGGCTGGGTCGACACGCCCGGCGTCTCCTATTCCCCCAACAGAAACCATCAAAATCAAAACGACATAAAAACGCGGCAAACAAACTTTTTTCCCAGAAAGATTGGGGCAAAATTTTGGGCAAGACCCCTCTTGCGTCTTTGGGAAATTTCTGCTCTTTTTGGTTGTTTTTTTGTTTTTTTTGTTTTTTGTTTTCACCTGCCCCTGTTCCTTTGACATGAAATTTCTTAACAAAAATATTCCTTTCCCAAAACAAATTTTTTCTTTAAAATTTTTGGGAGCATCAAAACGTGACTCTTTATGCAGGGGGATAAAAAACAAAAGCAGACTTTGTTTCTACAAGGGTCATTTAGGGGAAAGCCAGGAGGGGAAAAAGGGAGTGGGGTGGGGGGAGATTGTTGGTGAAAGGGGGGACGGGGGGGCAGGGAAAAAGGGGAAAGGCTCTACATTG
>CM031616.1:33745743-33750782 GCA_018398815.1 Conus ventricosus | reverse complement strand
CTACGTCCTAATTGTAAAGCCTCCTTGAATGTCCATGTTTGTTGATTGGCTGTACTACGTCCTAATTGTTAAAGCCTCCTTGAATTAGTCCATGTTTGTTGATTGGCTGTACTTAGTCCTTAATTGTAAAGCATCCTTGATAGTCCATATTGTTGATTGGCTGTACTACGTCATAATTGTAGGCCTCCTTGAATAGTCCTATTTGTTTGATTGGCTGTACTACGTCCTAATTGTAAAGCATCCTTGAATAGTCATGGTTTGTTGATTGGCTGCACTACGTCATAATTGTAAAGCATCCTTGAATAGTCCATATTGTTGATTGGCTGCACTACGTCTAATTGTAATAGCCTCCTTGAATAGTCCATATTTGTTGATTGGCTGTACTACGTCATAATTGTAAAGCATCCTTGAATAGTCCATGTTTGTTGATTGGCTGCACTACGTCATAATTGTAAAGCATCTAGAATAGTTCGTGTTTGTTGTTTGCTGTACTACGTCATGATTGTAAAGCCTCCTTGAATAGTCCATATTTGTTGATTGGCTGTACTGTCATAATTGTAAAGCCTCCTTGAATAGTCCGTGTTGTTGATTGCCTGTACTACGTCATAATTGTAAAGCCTCCTTGAATAGTCCATGTTTGTTGATTGGCTGCACTACGTCATAATTGTAAAGCATCCTTGAATAGTCCATGTTTGTTGACTGGCTGTACTACGTCAAATTGTAAAGCATCCTTGATAGTCCTGTTTGTTGATTGGCTGCACTACGCATAATTGTAAAGCATCCTTGAATAGTCCATGTTTGTTGATTGGCTGTACTACGTCATAATTGTAAAAGCCTCTTGAATAGTCCATGTTTGTTGATTGCCTGTACTACTCATAAATGTAAAGCCTCCTTGAATAGTCCATGTTTGTTGATTGGCTGTACTACGTCATAATTGTAAAGCCTCCTTGAATAGTCCATGTTTGTTGATTGGCTGCACTACGTCATAATTGTAAAGCCTCCTTGAATAGTCCATGTTTGTTGATTGGCTGTGCAGCGACATATTTGTTGAACCTTTCGATTTCATGTCCCGTAGATCCTCAGTCTTTCGAGGCCTGGGGTATAGTTTGAAAGAATGCAATATTGAAATTGAACGTGAATAGAATGTGAATGGAGAAAATATTTGAGAAATGTCCATCTTTCTTTGGGAAACTTTTCAATAGTCATATAGAGTATTGTTTTTGTGTGTGTGTGTGTGTGGTTTTTTTAAATCTTCTGCAGCGAACATTTTGAACTTGTTGCTGGACTCGAACTTTGGAAGAGAGAGTATCGGACCAGTCAGATGCACAGGTAAGTGTCACAGAACAGGAATGTGTTTTGTTGTTGTTGTCATAACACAACCCTAGGAAGAGAGGGGCGGGGGGAGAGGGAGGGTGGTGTGTGCTCGTTCATGCTGGGTTCGCGACAATGCAATTTTGTTGTTAGTGGGGGGCTTAGTTGGTAACAGTTAACGTATGTTGTATCAGAACAGGCAACAACTGAACACGACTGAATTGACTCAGGGAGTGGGTGGGTTGTTGCAGGACAACTTGATGATATTACTCAGCGTGGATTTCTGGCGCCAGGACCGCAGCAGGACAAGCCAGGGTGCGTCTGTGCAATGACAGATGGAATGAGCAGCGTGGATGCAATGCTACCGTAGTTGCATAGACACTCAGACAGGAACAAAGGAAAAGAAAAAAAAAAAAACAACAACAAGAAACTGCAATGGAGGTAAAAAGGACGGATTCACGAGTGGGGGGCCGGAATAGCTCAGTCGTAGAGCACCGGTCTCGTAATTTTGTAATCTTGGTGACCCGGGGGTTGCGGGCTCGAATCTCCCCCGGACCGTTTCGTTACAGGGGGATTTTTCCCTGGGAGTTAACTTGGTTCTGACTCTTTCCCCTACAGTCACTGGAAGAACTACAAACCGAGTTCCCCGTGGTGAACGCACGCAAAACATCTTGCACACAGAAACCCCATAACCAATTTTCCGAAGAGAGGCCAGTTTGGCCTTTGGTAGGATACACTTTACACATGCATGCACCTGCTGAAAATGGAAAAAATGAAGGAAGTGGGAAAACGAGTGAACGATATTGAACGATTTGACTGGAACACGAGAAACACGAATGAATCCCCGCTGGCGCTCTTCAGTCGGCATCCCCGGGTGGGCAGCCCTTTGTAAACGAATGGGATTGTAAAGCGTTTTAAGCTTGGCCCTTAGCCGGGATGGCGCTTTTAGTATTCTAATTTTTAAAAAAAAATAATAAAATATAATAATAATAATTAAAAAAATAATAAAAATAATAATTATAATAAGTGTTATTTTTTTCACATTGTTTAGCAATGTCCATTGTGCTTGTCCTGAACTAAAATTTAGAGAAAAATAAACCCCCTTTAAAAAGTCTACATATATATGGAATAAGTTTTTGTACATTATTTTAAAACAAAAAAAAAATCGTCATCCGAAAAGGGGGATGCAAGTAAGAAATACTAATGATGCAGCCATGATGAAAGAAGCTTTTTTTTTTTTGGTGTGCTTTGCACCTGGCGGGCCCCCTTAAATGCTGGGCTAATTCACCTTCCAAATTACTGTGTCCCTTTTGTCTGGCACATTTCTTACTAAGACAACTTTTTTCCCCCTCCCCCCCCTGGACCCTCGATTTGATCACAGGATCCCTATAAATGGCGGGACACTTCATCTTCGAGAACCACCCACTCGTTTCAGTATAGCACATTCTATTCTTGACAACTCTCTATTCAGTTCCAGACTATACATCCCAATACCCCTTTAAATCAACAGGGTCTACTTTCGATGATCACTGCCTCTTTAAAAGCTCCCATGTTCCATTTTTGAGATTACTCGAATTCTGTCGTCTGTCTGTCTGTCTGTTGTCTGTCTGTCTCCTCTCTTCTCTCCCCTCTCTCCCTCTCTCCTCTCCTCTCCTCTCTCTCTCTGCCTCTATGGTGTGTTATGTTAAAAGAAAAAAAAAGATGAAGAAGAAGAAAGAAAAAGAAGCAGAGAGAGAGAGAGGAGAAAAAGAGAGAGAGAGAAAAAAGAGAGAGAGAGAGAGGAGAGAGAGAAGGGGGAGAAGAAGAGAGAGGAGGGGGAAGAAGAGAAGAGAACCCGAAATCCGGAACTCGGAAAAATTTAATTGAAAGGCCCCCCCAAATCTGCAATGAGGTAAAGAAACCAAAAATTTTAAATCACACACACTGACGCTGTAACTTTCACTGACACGCATTTACAAAAATTTTTCCCCCAACGTAAAAAAAAATTGGTAAACCCAAAAAATCTCCCACCCCTTTTGTAGAACTCTCCCGCCGCACAGTCGCACTAAAATTTCGCTCGCACTTACAATTGCGCGCGCGCAAACCCCAAAACCACCACCACACACCACAAACCCACCCCACCACCACACAAAAACACACAACACAAACACACACACCCCCGCACATATTATATTTTTAAAATTTTTTATATATATATTTTTTTAAATATATATAAAAAAATATTATTTTATATTATATATAATTTTAAATTACACATTTTTTATAAAGACCCTAGTATAAAACTAATTCGCCCACGAAACGGGTAAAAACAGTTTTTATGAAAAACAAATGGTATTTCCCAAATTTTCTTCCCCAGTAAAAATTTCCTTTTTTCAAGGATGGAAGAATACACCAACGGGGGCGAATCAGCCCCATTTTTCGTTTTGCAGCAAAAACTTCAAAAATGGCCGTGTACTTTTGTTACATATTCTATATCGATTTTTAAATCTTGATATCCGCAAAAAAGTGTTTTTTCATTTTCTTTTTTGTCAAAAAAAAGGGCAGCTTTTTGAGTTTTTTTGTACTGTCGTGGACTTTTTTCACGTTTCCAGAAAAACCTTACAGAACTTTTCGAAAACTTTGGGATTTTTAAATCTAAAGATACTTTTCGGCTGTAGTTGATTAAAAAAACGATAATAGAATACCTGTCCTGTTTGCTTTGGTGTTCCACTTTTGCTGAAAGAAACCAATCTTTGTTGCTTTATTCCTGTAGAAAAAACTTTCTACCAATCCCCCTTTAAAGCCAACAAAAGAAAAAACCATGTAAAATCAAAAAATTTTTTTTTACAGATTTGCCCATTTGAAGTTTAACAAAGTCTTGTGGAATGCGCATTTTTGATTTTTCCATTTCATATGCTTGTTTGGTATTCTTGCAATTGGAACTTTTGCTTTTAAAAACCAAATCAGCAAGTTTTTCATGGCACTATCAATAACAAAGGGTCCTCCTAATTCACCTACACCATAATGTTGGGTTTTTTGGACTTTCGGTCAAAAAGCGCTTTCATGCAAACAAAAGTGGAACCTCAGTATGAAAGCGAGAAAGCCCCAATTTCAGCAGCAAAAAAAGCATTGGTTAACTTGTACATCAAATAACGAAAAAGACTTTTCTACCCTACTTTCCAGCCCACTTTTTTTTTCAAACTAACATCTTGTTTTTTGCTCTACCAACAAATTTTCCCCAAGTGCAACATCAAACGACAGTTTTTTGGTCAATGAACCTGTATTTACTTTCCGCGAAATAAAATTTTTTTGGGTTTGATGCAAAATTTTTCATATTCCCAACATGAATGATGTTGAAAATGCAAATTGATTCACCCTTCCCCTGCCATGTCAGTGTACAAGTTCAGGCAGTCGGCGATAAAAACGGCTGGGGGGGTAAAACAGGCGTAACTTTCGACTGTCGACGGGTTTGCAGCGGGAAATTCACGGCAAAGACAGAAACAATATCACAAGACCCAAAAGCAGGGGATAAAAGGGGGGTTTTGGGTTCATTGAAAAAAGAAACCCGAAACAAAGGAAAAATGCCAAATCTGAATAGCCAACAACGAGAAATGCGATAGGCCGGTTGCAGGCCGGACAGAGTCAAGCGGCTGTTGCCAGACATTTCAATGTGGCCAGAAGCACCATCAGTAGGCTTTGAAACCGGTTTGGAACGACGGGGTCAACAGCAGATCGACCTCGTTCAGGAC
>CM031616.1:33738243-33740743 GCA_018398815.1 Conus ventricosus | reverse complement strand
TTTTGTTTTTCCATTTAACTCTTCTTGATGGTTTGGTTTTTTGGTGATAACTTTTATTTCCCAAAGAAAGGAAAATCCAACCCCTTTTTCCCGGGGTTGATTTTTGGGTTTGTTTGTTTTTGGCATTTTCCCATTAAAAACATTGTTGAAGTAAAGAGAGAGAAAGAGAAAGAGAGTATATCCCATATCAGCGGAACAAGTCAACCTACCATTCAGTTTATGTACTACAAAAATAAAGACCAGAAGCAGACATAAACATCGAGCACGTGGTAAATGATAAGAGGTATGGAACAAAAGGAAGCGACGAGGCACAAACGAAAAACAAAAGTGCAGAAAGCAAATAAAAACAAAACAAAAAACACCCCTCCTCTTCAGTTGGAGGATGGGTGGGCGTAAATGTGGGGGTGGAGGTGGGGATGTTGGAGTAAAATTTAGAGCACCCACAAAATGTCTTTTTAAGAAAAAAGGGAAAAAAAAGATGTAAAGTAGAAGAAGATAGTGAGAAACAGACGAGAGGAAAAGTGGAAAGAAGAGACACGGATGTGACATACTATTTAATTGAATGAAAGGAGGCTGGGCGTCGAAACAAACAAACAAACAATTAAACAAACAAGCAAACAAACAAACAAACAAACGAGCAAACAAACAAAACGAATATACAAACAGGCCAGCAATCAAGCGTAAAAAAGTGAAAAGAAAGAAGAAAAAGGTTGATCATTTCCTGGTACCGTCTGCCCAGATTTCGTCATGCTGTTCACAAGGCAGCTAACTCGTAGAGGAACACAGGATTTCTCCAGAGACCATTTTCATACACAATGCAAATAGCTTTTCAGACCTGTATCGGAATTTGAGTGCAAGTTTTGCGACGCATATGCACATTAGAAAAAAGTGTTTCTATTCTTTTTTTGCAACAGTTTTGCATATAAATCACAACAGGTTACAAGAGGTGGGGGACGTTGTGAAACCATAGACATAAAATTTATTGAAAGCGCTTGCTATTGACTTACATTGTTTTCAAACAAGCAAAAGTAACTCATAAGATCATGTAAACCAACCGGTATTTGGATCCAAATATAATAATCAGTGTAAACTGGAACATAGACCTGGATATTGATGATAATAATACACTTAGATGCAAACACATAACTTGGCAATGTTCATCAAAAAGGTAGCTGATATTGTGGTTGATGGGTGAAGAAAATTCACCTAGTTAAAACGGAGAGAGAGAGAGAGAGAGAGAGAGAGAGAGAGAGAGAGAGAGAGAGAGAGAAGAGAGGGGGGGGGGAGACAGACAGACAGATAGATTATAAAAAATAAATAAATAGATAGATAGAGAAATAAATAAATAAATAAATAAATAAATAAATAAATAAATAAATACAAGATCGTCTGAGTTCAGGAAGGCACGGTTAATTATTAACTAACTTTTAAATACTTCATGTTGGGGCTTTCAATGCTAATTTTAGGTTACAGAATCGTTACCGGAAATTCAATACCCTCTTAAGAGGTAACCATTGGATTCATTTGACCGAAAAAGACACATTTAAAATGATTGTAGTGTCTGCTTTATCGCCGTAGTCACATGGCTAAATCTTAAGGGAGTATTATCAAATTTCCAGCAAGAGCTTAAAGGAAATTAGACTACTGTCCTTTGATATAAGCATGCGCGTGATATGGTCAGGCAGACACTAAACGATTGTCAAGCATATGATAGCGAGAAACAGAAATAACCATTGTAAAGTGCCAAATGAATTAACAGTTTTAAATCAGTTGTCACATATTTTCTATAGATATGATCAATGGAAATAGGGATTAAAACGATTTCATGTTCCTTATATTAAAGAGAGGAGCATAGTAAAACATTAGAGAAAGCTTCTGTAGCTGAAATAATGGCATTAGAAGAAACGAAAGATGATATATCTGGGAGTGATATTGAAAAGCTGGAACGGAATAAACGGTTATTTTACAATATAGAGAAAAAAAATCCAAGGATGGTTTGGTTGCTGTAATTTATTCACCGACAGTTTCCTTTGCGTGTTCATTACCACTAAACTGTTTGTACCATATTACCCACTTTTACACAACGATGTTGTATTTTTATCGAGAAAAAACACACCAAAGGTGCGGGTGGGACTAAGAGAAGTACTGTCCTCAACTGCCGAACAAACCATCTGGTCGAAGTTAGAATGCATTGAATGTGCATCCATCCTCATACGATTTCACCCAGTCATGAATATACCCTTTGAGTCGCAGACATTTTATGCAAGGTAAAAAAAAATATACAGGTACGGATGTGTGTCATTCGATGGTCTCAATTTCCGATGATCCTGAAGTCACGTCTTTTATTATGTTAGTATGATGGGTCATAGGTTGTATGTTATTTTGATGTTCATTCCAAAACAGCATTGGAGACATGTCCGTTTATACATAAAGTTCTAAATGGTTGTTATCTTGGCTTTCCCGTCAGAGATGACATTGAAATGATTTCTCGTTAATCAAT
>CM031616.1:33715743-33733243 GCA_018398815.1 Conus ventricosus | reverse complement strand
GTGTATGAAGAAGACTGTAACAACAGGTAGGGACAAAAAGCAGGTTTGGTACGATTTGGAATGTAGACAAAGTAGATTATTTCTAAGGAGAAAGTTGAGAGTTTTTAATAGGACACACGATGACACGGATAGACTGGCATATTGTGAGAAAAGAAAACAATATAAATACTTGTTAAGAGATAAAGCAGCTGGACACAGGGAGAGGGTGCTGTTGACGCTACAAGAAAAAAATGATTGATCCGAAAGTTTTCTGGGCTACTGTGAAGTCTTATGTTTCAAAATCTTCCGCTTCAAATGAAATTACTAAAGAGGAGTGGTATAATCATTTCAACAATGTATTCAATTCACTGCCTGTTGATGGTAACGATATTGATTCCTTTGACATTGATGGCTATGGTAGTAATGATGATGTTGGTTTCCATGTTGGGGAACAGGTTGATGACGATATTATTGAAGTTTTAGAAGATGATAATATAGATATTCTTGAGCGAGACATAAATAATGATGAAGTTTTGGAAGCTATAACAGCACTAAAACAGGGTAAGGCTTCGGCATCAGATGGTATAATTGGTGAATTTTTCAAAAACCCGTCAACACAAATAATACAATTTCTTGTTAAATACTTCAATTTTCTTTTCACGTCTGGTTCATACCCTGATATATGGATGGAGTCTTTAATCCAACCATTACATAAAAAAGGTGATACTGCTGTCCCAGATAATTATAGAGGCATATTTTTGCTGAATATAAGTAGTAAAATTTATAGTTTTATTTTAAATAAAAGACTCTCAAATTGGATAGAACAAAAAGAATTAATTCATGAAACCCAAGCCGGCTTTCGAAAACATTACAGTACTATTGATCAGATCTTTACTTTAACAGCGTTAGTTCAAAAGCAGTTAGTTAAACGCAAGAAATTGTATGTTGCTTTCATAGATTTTAAGAAGGCGTTCGATTCCGTGATACGGGAAAGGCTTTGGATTGTTTGAAAAAAAATAAGATAAGGGGTAAAATGTTCAATGCAATAAAGAGCATGTATAATGTTGTAAAAGCTAGGGTTAGGGTAGGAGGAGATGTTTCAGAAACACTTATGTGCCCTCGTGGCCTTAAACAAGGAGAAATATGTAGTCCTGTTTTATTTTCTCTTTTTATTAATTATTTAGCTGAAGAAATTACACGAACAGGAAAGCATGGTGTTCAACTTTATCCCGATTTCATAGAAATTTTAATCCTCCTCTTTGCAGACGACGTTGTGCTAGTTTCAGATACCATAAACGGATTACAAACTCAACTAAATATCTTGTGGAATGTGTCCAAGCGATTAGGACTAATTGTGAACCTTGAGAAATCTAATATCGTTATATTTAGAAATGGTGGTTATGTTTCCATTCGTGGAAAGGTGGAAGTATGGAAATGAAACACTTTCGATAGTAAATATGTATAAATATTTAGGTATATTCCTTTCTACCCGTCTGTCATATACACATCTCTTTTGGATTTGTCCAGTCGTGCAAAAAGAAGGTGTAATTGCAATATTTCGTATGTTATGGTCAATTGGTAATTCGTCTCCTGCAGTATTTTTCAAACTGTTTGATGGCCAAATACAGCCCATGCTGACGTATGGGGCTGAGATATGGGGTATAAGAACAAATCTTCAGCCAATTGAATCTGTTCATCTTTTTTCTTTAAAAAGGTTTCTCAATATAAAAATACATTCTTCAAATATACTAGCTTATGGTGAGACTGGACGATATCCACTTTTTGTAAATGTTTATGTTAAATGCCTGAAATATTGGTTACGCATTCTGAGAATGCCACTGAATAGGTTACCACTTAAAGCATATAACATGTTACTAACTCTGCAGAATCAAGATAAAGAAACTTGGGTGTCCTCCATGCGGAATCTTTTATATCGTTATGGTTTTGGACACGTCTGGGAAAGCCAAGGTGTCGGAAATTGTAATTTGTTCATATCAACCTTTAAAAATAGATTAATAGAGTGTTATAAGTAGGAATGGCATTTTGACATAACAACAAGAGATAGATTCTCTTTTTATTGTTCATTCAATTCGGCGTTATCTATTAGTTTTCATCTAACTACAGTAAAACATGTTCCTGTGCGAAATGCTTTGACTAGATTAAGACTTGGTGTCTCATCATTGAGACCTCATCGTTTACGACATTGTCAAAATGTTTCAGGAGAAAATTTGAACTGCCAATTTTGTTTTGTTGGAGAAACGGAAATACACTTCATTTTAGTATGTCCGAAATATAAGGAACTAAGGGAATAGTATATTCCCGCTAAGTTCTATAAATACCCATCATGTTTTAGATTATCAATGCTTTTGGCAAACCAGAATAGTATCGTAATAAATAATCTAGCAACATTTATATTCAAATCATTGCAATTGAGACGGCTTTTCCTGATTTAAAAGAATTGCAAACAGTTTCAAATCATCTGGTATTCCAGCATGTACTTTTGCTTTCCCATTGGTGAACATGTTCTGTAGTATGTCTAATGTTCGACATGTTACACTATATTTGTTGTCATATTGTACTTTGAACTCAACTCCCATGATATGGGCTGTAGGCCTAATCATTAAATTTCGTATTCGTATTCGTATTCGTATTCTCTCCTCTATCTCTGTATTAGAACCTATCTCTCAATGCATTTATTTGTGAAGCCCCTTACCTGTGTGTGTGTGTGTGTGTGTGTGTGTGTGTGTGTGTGTGTGTGTGTTGTGTGTGTGTGTGTGTGTGTGTGTGTATGCATGTATGCATGTATGCATGCGTGTGTGCGTGCGTGCGTACGTGCATGTGTGTGTGTGTGTGTGTGTGTGTGGTGTGTGTGTGTGTGTGTGTGTGTGTGTGTGTGTGTGTGTGTGTGTGTGGTTTCTATCTGCCTGTCTGTTTGACTGTGTGACTGTCTGTCTTTATGTATGTATGTATGTATGTATGTATGTATGTATGTATGTATATACCCTCTGTGGACTTGCAGGTAGCGAGACGTGTGGGAGGACGACTTCATCTGCCAGCCCTCTCCTCTCCTTCACCACGTCCTGAAATCAACGTACAAGCTGGCCCTGTCTGTCATTCATAGCCTTTCCTCCCCCAGCCCCAACCCCAGCCCCATCCCACCACACCACACACACACCCTCCCTGTAAACACCTGTCCGCCATTGTCAGCACACACAACCAACCGGGCAGATGTACCACCACATTCCTGTCTATCTCTTCGCTTGATCTTGTGGTGGTGGGGGAATTCCGTTATCGCGATCAGCGTGAGAGAAGTACTGACGTGGTGGGTTACATGAAACACGCAGACTATTCTCCACAGTCTGAAGTGAGTCATGGGCCATGAGTCCATTAGCAAATTCTTTCACAGGAGCGTTCTGTGTCTATGCTTTGATAACTCATGGTACTGACAGACTGCTTCATCGCATAATCTGGTTTGTTCATGAGAGAGAGAGAGAGAGAGAGAGAGAGAGAGAGAGGAGGAGAGAGAGAGAGAGAGAGAGGAGAGAGAGAGAGTGAGAGAGGAGATGAGGGAGAGAGAGAGAGAGGAGAGAGAGAGAGAGAGAGAGAGAGAGAGAGAGAGAGAGAGAGACAGACAGACAGACGACAGACAGACAGACAGACAGGCAGACAGACAGATGGACGGAAAAACACGGAGACAGAGCGACAGACAGAGACAGAGACACAGAGAGAAAGAAACAGACTGACTGAAAGACAGATAGACAGACTACAGAGAGACAGACAGACAGACAGACAGACAGACAGACAGGCAGACAGACAGACAGACAGAGAAAGAGAAGGAGACAGACAGACAGACAGACAGACAGACAGAAAGACAGGCAGGCAGACAGACAGACAGAGAGACTCTCTGTGTGTGCGTGCGCGCTCTCTCTCTCTCTCGTGTGTGTGTTGTGTGTGTGTGGTGTGTGTGTGTGTGTGTGTGTGTGTGTGTTGTGTGTGTGTGTGTGTGTGTGTGTGTGTGTGTGTGTGCGTGCGTGCGTGCGTGTGTGCGTGCGTGCGTTCGTGCGTGCGAGTGTGTGTGGTGTGTGTGTGTGTGTGTGTGTGTGTGTGTGTGTGTGTGTGTGTGTGTGTGTGTGTGTGTGTGTGTGCGCGCGCGCGTGCGTGCGTGCGTGCGTGCGTGCGTGAGTGAGTGAGCTTGAGCGCACGTGTGAGTGGAGTGAGTGTGTGCGTGCATGTGTGTGTGTGCGTGCGTGCATGCGTGTGTGTGCATGCTTACGTGCGTGTTTGCGTGGATGAGCGCGCGCGTGCGCGCGCGCGCGTGTGGTGTGTGTGTGTGTGTGTGTGTGTGTGTATGTGTGTGTGTGTGTGTGTGTGTGTGTGTGTGTGTGTGTGTGTGTGTGTGTGTGTGTGTGTGTGTGTGGTGTGTGTGTGTGTGTATGTGACAGAGAGACACAGACCGGCAGACATGTAGATGTACAGGCAAACAGACAGCTGTACAGAGAGACAGGCAAGCATAGGAAAATTGTCAATTTTTTATATGAGTGAGACAAACTGAGAGTATGTTCCGATTCCAAGTTTTTAGTACTTCGAAGGCCTTGAGTGTAATAAGCGCTAATTGAAACCATGCTGTCGAACAATTATCTTGACTTGACTGGACTATTTCTTCATCTCGAATACCCAGATTCAGATTTGTGACTGAGATCAGAAAAGCAAACCAAAATCTTATCCAGCTGGTGAAAAGAAATGTGGTAAAAGTAGATTAAATTAGGTACGGTGTTACTTTTTGTTTTGGATGGGGGGGGGGGGGGGGGTGGGGGGGGGGGGGGGTATAAGTTATGTGTGTAATGCTCAGTCTTTAAACACGTTTGCTTTCTTTGTTTTGTTTTTGTTTTATGTTTCCATAGTCAATAATCTCTGCTTTAGAGACAGAGTAATAATGCACAGTGTTCGGCCCGAAGGACATCTCGGCCTATATTTTCAAAGAGAAACTGGTCATCTTAAATATTTTCATTCATAAGGAAAGATCTTCGTAGAGCCATTAGGGGAGATGTGTTAGGTTTGAAATATGATAGTTACATGAAAAACGTAACAAATTACTTTGAAGTGTTTGAATTGTTCTTGTTGCTAAAAAAAAATGTACCTTCCAATACTGGAAATAGAAAGAGGAAGAGAGGACAGATGGGGGCGGGGACGCATAGCTTAACATCGTGGTTCGGATTCCTGTCAATGCCTTTGTGCGATTGTGTGGCTCTGACCGGCTTCACCCAGTGTTTAGTTCGCTACAGGTCAGCTGGGAAGTAGGAACAACACAGGCGACGACCATCCAGCTTGGAAAACACCGTCGACTACCATTCACTTAATGGGTACGTCTCTGTGAGTGTCGCTCAAATTACTGACCAACATGCAGATGTTTGGTTGACACCGGGACATATCTATCTATCTATCATCTATCTATCTATCTATCTACTTCATCTATCTATTTATCTATCTATCTATCTATCTATCTATCTATCTATCTATAGACATGCATACACATACATACATACAGACAAGGGACCACGAAGACTAAGCTATGTAGTCTCTGACCAAAATGGAACACAATCGCATTATCTTCATCATCCTCATCCTCATCGATCGGCACGTCCTGCTCTCATAGTGACTAGGTTTCCATTTCCTCAAACGTCTATGCCCTCAGTGATTTGGTGTCGATTGTCGCCGGCATTAATAAGGTCATGGGGACCGTCGCTGGAACGACGTAGTGGCATCTCCTGCAGAGTAAACTCACTAGCGCTGGCTCGATAGCAGGGGACGTAGTAGGTGGTGCCTGCGTATACTGGATCAAACAGGAGCCACTGAATACCACAGATGGACCACCCGCCGGGGCAAAGTGGTTAGCGTCGCGGACTCCCGACTGGGAGGTCGTGGGTTTGATTCCCATTAGAGACAACGTGGGATTTTTTGCCCCAAACCCGTTTCTCACCCGGAGTTGAGTTTGCTACGGGCTCAACTGGGAAAACTGGGACAACACAGTCGAGATTCATCCACTGAGTGGATGCGCCCTTGGGGGGTGTTGCTCAATATCCTGACCAAACCCACGCAGGCGTCTGTATCTCTCGGGCCTGGTTGACGCCGGGATAGTATGAAGTAAGCATAAAGTACAACCCTGTCATGCAGTCTCAGACCGGAATGGAAACCCTTTTGCATCATCTTCTTCATCCTCATTCTCATCAATCAGAAATTTAAAAGAAGTGTCAAATTATGTAGCCCTTCATGCCCTGCTGTCTTGTGATCTCCGTTTCAATGTCTCATCACGTCTATGACCTTGGCTTGGTTCCGTCGGGGTCACCGGTATAGGCAAATCCATGCAGGCTGTCGTTGGACGGACTTGGCGACGCCCTCTGGAGGAGGGTCACTCATGCCGGCTCGCGACTGAGAGATTATTGACGTCAGTAGGGGGCTTAGCAGGTGGTGTCATGCGTATGTAAGATCAGAACAGGCGCACTGAACACCACCAAGGTGACTCGACAGCAGTGAGTGTCTCTCCGGTGGGGCTGTGGCTGTGGACGGTAGTTGGAATGGGCGGCATGGGAGCAATACCACTAAGGCGGACAGAAGATGGGACAGCAAAAAAAAAAAAGATGAAAAGAAATTGAAGAATAATAAACAAAACACCACATCACACACACCACACACACACACACACACACACACACACAACACACACACACACACACACACACACACACAACACCACACACACACACACACCACACACGCACAGCACGCACGCACGCACGCACGCACGCACCACACGCACCACACACACACACACACACACACACACACACCACACACACACACACACACAACACCACACAGCGCGCACGCGCGCGCCACGCACACACGCAAGCAGCACGTACGCGCCACACACACACACACACACACACAACACACACACCACACACAACACACACACACACACACCACACAACACACACAACACACACACACACACACACACACACATGTTTGTAGACATTGTGCAGATCATGATAATCCCGTGTTCGGAGATACATTTACCAAATCTCTTGGGCAAACCCGAGTACCACCGTGCTGCAATAATTGACTCTGTTCCTTAAAAAACAAACAAACAAACAAACAAACCTGTCACTCTTTATGATTACAGACCTGTTCCTTTGATGTCTACAGTTGCGAAAGTTTTTGAATGTTTTATACTTTGTTGTATGATACAACCTGCTAATGTTAAACTGGATCCACTACTGTTCGTCTATTGGTACAGGCAGGTCTGTTGAGGAGACTGCGTCCCTTGACCTTCATTTGGTTCTCCAACATTCAGAAAGCTGCGACATTTATGCCAGCATTCTTTTCATTGATTTTAGTTCAGCCCTTAACACCACAGTTTCTTTCCACCTTTGTCAAAAATGGCTGACCTGAATGTCAACAGCAGTTTATGCCGCTGGACTGCATATTGTCTGATTTGTTACCCCAAGTTGTCAGAGCTGGAAATCAAATGTCGGATTTTAAACGTTCTTGTCCCCAAGATGCGTTTTATTTCCCTTAATATCCACATTATCCACCCATAAATTTCGCTTCAGTACCTGTCTGCTTCTGTTATGAAATTCTCTGATGCTACGACTACAGAAGGCTTCATACCTCAAGGCAATGCAACAGCCTACAGGGAAGAAGTTGGAAAAGTGGTTGGTTGTCATGTGTTCCACAAATAAACCTGAACTCAATCTAAGGGAAAAAAAAACACACACGCACACACAAATAAACAAAAAGCTAATGATATAATAGATTCTCGTGAGAGAAAACACACCTCTCTTACAGGTGTGCCTATCTCAAACGCATGTTGCTTTGCAAGAAAGCACAACAGATGTCAACTGAAGAAGTCTGGCATTGCAATCTTGACCCAGTTCTATTAGTCCATCATTAAAAGTGCATTGACATTGTCGATCTCTGTCTGGTGTAAATCTGCCTCAGCCAGAGACAGGGAAAATAAACCGTCAGCCCAATACAGGAAACATACGCAGTCAGCCAGAGACAGGAAAAACAAGCCGTGTCGTAAAGATCGCTTCGAAATCGTAGGCAATGGGCCAACGCCTATGGATACTATCCACTATTTGCGCTCGAGGGAACAAAAAAACCCCAGATCCCTCGTATCAGATAACACACAGCCCAGCCAACCGTCAATTCCAGCTTCTTCCCTCTGGCAGAATGTACCACTGTTAGGTGCAAAACAGGCCGCCTGAAAGAACGACTCCTACTCCTTTGCCATGAAAACATTCCATTTGTAGACCTCCTCTCAGACAACCAAGTATACGAGTATCTCAAAGACCTTGCGTTACGTTGTGCCGAAGTATAATGACGATCATTCTGGTTAAGGGAGAGAGAGAGAGAGAGAGAGAGAGAGAGAGAGGGGAGAGAGAGAGAGAGAGAGAGGAGAGAAGAAGAAGAAGAAGAAAGAAAATATATTACAGAAAAGAAAAGGGGAACAAAGACATCGCATCCACGTCCATCTTCTGAAGAAATTGACACTCTTATCTGCTCTGTTTCTTTTTATCATCACAATGCATCGCTGATTCATTACAAAATCAGCTTTCAAGTAAAAACAAACACGCAGACTATAAAACACGACCCTTGTAATCGGACACTTCTACAGAAGAAGAATCTGCAACAACCTGCATCAGGAATGAAGTTACGCGTGTTAGTAATCCAAGTGGTGCGCTGGCATCTCCTTGGTGGCAAAGAACGATGTCCATGTGTGTTCCTCTAGGTTACAGTCCAGGGGGTCCCCATGCCATTAGATGTCTTTTTAAATGGCCAGTTCTAGAAACGGGCAGGGATGAGTGTGGACAGAGCAGGAACTGGGAATGAGACTTGGGTGCTCAAACACGTGTCTAAAAGCTTCCTGTTTGCAGATGGAGTTGCTGGCCTTGTTCTAGTGTGATAGATATTTTTTTGCCTATGGCTGATGGATTGGGATTGCTTTTCTTGGTTATACAGGCGATGGTTTCTGCCACAGCGTTAAGCGGGGTCAATCATGTGAAGTTCCCTTGAATCTTGCCATTGCTGAAGGGTATTGATCTTGTTTCTGACAGCACACAAAAAAGGGAGAAGAGAAGCGCTGCTTCTCAAAGAGGACCACCAGAGAGTCGTGTGAATGTTATTTGGCGATTTGTTTTTCTTTCAGAGCGCCACAATATGTAATTGCACAATCATTTAGAGGGATATCTAACTTATCTAGCTCTTAATGTTCCGAGGCGCTAGGGAATTTGCAGTGTGTGTGTGTGTGTGTGTGTGTGTGTGTGTGTGTGTGTGTGTGGTGTGTGTGTGTGAGAGAGAGAGAGAGAGAGAGAGAGAGTGTGTGTGTGTGTGTGTGTGTGTGTGTGTGTGTGTGTGTGTGTGTGTGTGTGTGTGTGTGTGTGTGTGTGTGTGTGTGTGTGTGTGTGTGGTGTGTGTGTGTGTTCAAATCAACGTTATTCTCCCACACATTCTTTTTTTTTCCCCCTTTGCACCCTCTCTGTTATACATGCGCATTCCTTTGATTGTTCATTGTCCCTGTCTACTTTCATCCTACTGTTTTCGTAACAGTGCAATACCAAAATGAATTCATTCGACAGTTCAGTGTCTAGTAAAGAATCTTGGATCTTGAAGTGACTTGCTACCAATGCAGTGTCTCCTGTGATGAGTGGCGATGTGACAACGTCATCTTTACTGGTCCCTGTGGATTGCCAGTGCTGGGCTTGTTATGGAATTAACTGGGATGTGGCTGTGAATGGGGAGCCAGAATGAATAGCATGGAGGTCGTACAACTGAGTGGTAGGGAAACCAAAACAGCGAAAAAGAAAAAAAAGAAAAAAAAGGTGGAAATAGAAAAAAAATATACAAGGGAAATGAAAAGGGAGCTAAAAAAGAAAGTGTCACTCTCATCTGATCTATTTCCTTTTACTACATCACTGCATTACTGAATCCCTTCAAATTCATTCTTCGCAGAAAACACACAAACAAACAAACAAACAAACCGATCAAAACATGCCTCTCATTAACTCAACTATCACTGGTTTACAGAGAAAAGTGAGCTGGGACAACCTGCGTCAGGAATGATGTGACCATCTGAGTAAGACCAAGCGGTGCGCATGTGTCTCCTTGATGGCAAAGAACGGGTGCTTCTAGAAACGGAGAGGGATGGGTATGGATGGGGCGGAGACACTAAAGGAGATTTGGGTGGCTCAAACATGTGTCTAAAAGCTTCCTGTTTGCAAATGGAGTTGCTGTCCTTGTTCTAGTGTCTATATATATATATATATATATATATATATATATATATATATATATATATATATATATATATATTATATTTTTTTTTTTTTTTTTTTTTTTTTTTTTTCTTGCCGAGGGCTAATGCATACAGGCTGCTTTTCATGATTATACGGATGATGGTTTCTTGCACAGCGTTAATGCAGGGGGTCAAATACAAAAGGTTCCTTGTCTCTTGCAGTTGCTGAAGGGTGTTGATCTTGTGTCTGGCAGCACAGGGAGAAGAGAGAAGGGAGAAAAGAAGTGACGCTCCAAAAAAGCGGACCACCAGAGAGCTGTGTGAATTTCATCTGATGATTGGTTTGTCTTTCAGAGCACCACTGTTATCACTGCACAGCAGTTTGGAGAGATGTCCAACGTAGCTAGCTCCAGATGTTTTAGGGCGCTAGCCAATGTGACACTAGCAAGGAATTTTGTTTAATGCACCTTCATATAAACTCACGTGATTGTAGACATCTGACATGTAACGATTTTCACTTTAAAATGTCATCAAAGATAGAAAAAGGACGGGTGGAAAATGGGTGGTGAGGATGTAAATATAGGAGAGATGGGGGGGACAGTTGGGCAGTATGCAGAGGGAAATGGAATAGATGGCGGCAGGGATCAACAACGAATATCTGAAGTAACCTTGAATACTGTTAAAAATAGAACTTACTGGGCTTTGTAAAATGTAAATCGTTCATTCAACAACAGAAGCCTCTGGCTTTGCAAATAGTGGATGTAAAAGAAACCTTTCAAATGTTTTTGCTATCAGTTAATAACTAATGTATCTCCTCGTTTTGCATTATAAACCAAAATGCAGTATTGCTAAAAGTCTGCAATCATATTCTCCATTTCGTTCCTAGATCAAAAGCAAAAAAAATCTGATAGTACCATACCATGCCTTGATGGGTAATTGTGACTCTAGCGCTGACACCTGTTCCTACAAAAGCGCTGAGAGGCTTCATCCCCCTTCCTGCCATCATGATGTGATTGGCAAATTAGACGCACAGAAAAAAGACGAAAGCAAAAATGTGATAGATAAATGAATGATAAGATAATCATTAAACAAAAACTCCTAACAGTAAACACACAAATAAACAAATGAAGTTAGTAAACAGATAAATAGATACATGAAAAAAGAAAGAAAAGAAAGAAAGAAAGAAAGAAAGAAGAATTACCTGCCCAATCATCATATCAATCTTGTGTTTTCCAGAAGAAAAAAAGAAAGAAAGAAAGAGAGAAAGAAAGAAAGAACGAAAATGGAAAAAAAAAAAACAGAAAAAAACCCTGCCTTATCATCATATCACTGTTGAGTTTTCTTCCCTGGAACGTTCAGGGCGAAAGTCTTGCTTCCATTCCATGAAAACTGCTGATTACCTCCCATGAAGAATGTTAGACAATGAGTTTCAAGAATTACACTCGCATATTGCTTGGAATTATTTGATTAATAAAAAAAAACAGAAAACTAACTGCTTTTGTGTGAGTGAGTGAGTGAGTGAGTGAGTGTGTGTGTGTGTGTGTGTGTGTGTGTATGTGTGTGTGTGTGTGTGTGTGTGTGTGTGTGTGTGTGTGTGTGTGTTGGCCTGCTGCGTGGGTGCGTGCGTGCGTGCATGCATGCGTGTGTGTGTGTGTGTGTGTGTGTGTGTGTGTGTGTGTGTGTGTGTGTGTGTGTGTGTGTGTGTGTGTGTGTGTGGAGAGAGAGAGAGAGAGAGAGAGAGAGAGAGAGAGAGAGAGAGAGAGAGAGAGAAAGTTTAATACCTTCATTTTTTGTTTGGTGGACTGGGTCACTGGAAGCACAGGACATGAGACTGAACCTTGGCATCCTGTCCAGAGGCCAATCATTAACAAACAAAATAAACGGAAAAATAAAACTTAATAATCAGTCTGTGTTTTGTCGATAAACAAAGTTGGAGTCAGTATGAACAAAAACAAATGCAATAATACAACTTTATTTCATAAAATTTATGAATCGGTTTTAATGGATCCATTACAGTTTATCTATTGAGCAAACGTTGAGATGTGTAGAGTATGTTGTGTCCCTACACCTTCATTTTGTTCGATAGCATCCGGAAAACCTCGACACTTACACACATTCTTTGCATTGATTTCAGTTAAACATTTAATACAACAGTCCCTTCCAAGCATATTAAGAAGCCATCTGACTTTGATGAACAGCATTGTATTCCACTGGATTGCATCTAAATAACTTATAGATTCCAAGCAGTCAATGCTGGAAATTAATAAATGTCTGACAAGATCATTTGGAACACTGACGATGCCAAGGCTGTGTTTTAACTCCCTTACTGTTAACACTACCATCAATCATTTTCGCTTCAGCAACCTTTCTGTTGCTGATTCTCCACTTTGCAGGGCCTGATATGTCATGAAAATGAAGCAGGGACGAAATTGTGAAAATACTTAAGTGGTGTTCAAAAAAATAAAATAATAATAGGTGAAAGAGAAAAAAACCTATCTATCTTGATTGGAAATGAAATAAGGCAGGGAACAGTAAGCAATAAACAAGTGGGGTAACATTTGCTCCCATAAGAAAACCTAACACAGAGTAACTTTTATTCAAGACTGGCACATCCTTTTAAACTTGAATAAAGTCAGACAAATACATAGACAAACAATCTAATCGTGGGGGAAAAAACAAGCGCAGGCCAACAACTGAACTGTCTTCATAGTAATGACATGGCAAAGATTTGGACTTAAGGAGGAGGGGGGGGGGGGGGGGGGCAGTTTAAAGATGGAGAAACTGCGAACATGAAATTAAGAAAATATATTACAGATATGAAAACTCTTCACTAGCTGCATAAGGGAACCATCGCAATCCCTTTTGAAGGCAGATATATTTGTATTGCCTGCTCCAAGGCCTTTCGTCCGCTGGGTCGGAACTCATCAGAGAGACACGGCTGGTTGTGTCTGCGCTCCTGGCGTCAAATAGAGACACACCACAGTCCATAATACTGTGGTGTTCTTACCACCAAGGGTGCAGAAAAGAATCCAATAGCACCCCCAAAGCAGCCAGTGAAGGGTAGTAAATGAAACCAAACGAGAGTGTGGGGAGGAAAAAAGTTGCTGAAAAACTAAAGACATTATGCAAATTTTTTCCTCCCTACACTCTTGTTTGGTTTCATTTACTACCCTTCACTGGCTGCTTTGGGGGTGCTATTGGATTCTTTTTTGCACCCTTGGTGCTAAGAACACCACAGTATTATGGACTGTGGTGTGTCTCTATTTGACGCCAGGAGCACAGACACAACCAGCCGTGTCTCCCTGATGAGTTCCGACCCAGCGGACGAAAGGCCTCGGAGCAGGCAATACAAATATATCTGCCTTCAAAAGGGATTGCAATGGTTCCCTTATGCAGCTAGTGAAGAGTTTTCATATCTGTAATATGCTTTCTTAATTTCATGTTCGCAGTTTCTCCATCTTCAAACTGCCCCCCCCCCCCACCCCATCCTCCTCCTAGTCCAAATCTTTGCCATGTCATTACTATGAAGACAGTACAGTTGTTGGCCTGTGCTGGTTTTTTCCCCCACTATTAGATTGTTCGTCTATGTATTTGTCTGACTTTATTCAAGTTTAAAAGGCTGTGCCAGTCTTGAATAAAAGTTACTCTGTGTTAGGTTTCCTTATGGGAGCAAAGGTTACCCCACTGTGTATTGTTTACTGTTTCCTGCCTCATTTCATTTCCAATTTTGTTTTGTTTTGATTAAATTGAGGTTACTTGTATTTGTTTCTGTCCGTCTGTGTGTTTGTCTTTTGATCTCCCTTGCATCTTTGGGTGGATCCTCAAGCGTAGGATCAAAGATTGTCCCCTACATTTTATACTATTTGCATAATGTCTTTAGTTTTTCAGCAACTTTTTTCCTTCCCACACTCTCGTTTGGTTTCATTTACTACCCTTCACTGGCTGCTTTGGGGGTGCTATTGGATTCTTTTTTGCACCCTTGGTGGTGAGAACACCACAGTATTATGGACTGTGGTGTGTCTCTATTTGACGCCAGGAGCGCAGACACAACCAGCCGTGTCTCTCTGATGAGTTCCGACCCAGCGGACGAAAGGTCTCGGAGCAGGCAATACAAATATATCTGCCTTCAAAAGGGATTGTGATGGTTCCCTTATGCAGCTTGTGAAGAGTTTTCATATCTGTAATATATTTTCTTAATTTCATGTTCGCAGTTTCTCCATCATTTGGTTTCTTTTTTGCACCCTTGGTGGTGAGAACACCACAGTATTAGATTGTTCGTCTATGTATTTGTCTGACTTTATTCAAGTTTAAAAGGCTGTGCCAGTCTTGAATAAAAGTAACTCTGTGTTAAGTTTTATTAGGGGAGCAAATATTACCCCACTTGTTTATTATCTATCTTGACTTTGTCTTTCAAGGGTCAAAACAATTAAAAAGTTTGAATTATTCAAGAATGTAGGGAAACGTCTCTCAAACACATTAGACTGAGGCGTCAAGAAATCACAACAGAGTCTGCACGTTTTACGTCGGCTGAAGGAGTTCGTCATTAGTACTGCAGTCTTGACCTAATCTTATCGACTTGTGAGTGGTTTTGTGTACATGTCCAAGCGCACCTCTTGTGTGTGTGTGTGTGTGTGTGTTTCTTCAAATCAACGTCTATTCTCCCACACGTTCTTGATTTTTACCCCCTTTGCACCCTCCCTGTTATGTATGTGCATTGCAGTTATTGCCCATTGTCCCTGTCCACTTTCATCCTGTCTGTTTGCGGGAACAGTGCAAAACCAAATGATTTCATGTGCTGATCCAGTGGGTACTTAGGAATCCTGAATCTTGAAGTGACTTGCAGGCAATGCAGTGTCTCCCCTGATGAGTGGCATCGTGACAACATAACCTTGATAATCGCTGTGAACTGCTGGTACTGAGCTCGTCATGGGACAAACTAGGATTTTGCTGCGAGCAGGGAGCAGCCAGAATGTTCAGAATGAAGGTCATGCCATTGAAGTGGCAGGGAAAATAAGACAGCTAAAAGATGGGGAGGGGGAGGGGTAGAGAGAAAAAAAAACGTAAAGAAAAGAATGAAAAAATATGAGAGAAAAGAAAAGGAACGAACGAAAAAAAGAATTGCATGTGAAGGAAGCGTCACTCTCATTTGCTTCATTTCTTTTAATCAGCTCACTGTATTACTAAATCAGTTCAAAAACACCATACATAGAAAACAAATAAAGAAACTCATGGACAAAAACATGCCACTCAAAACCATACTACTGCTTTGCGGAGAGAAATGAGCTTGAACAACCTGCTTCAGGAATGCTGTTACTATCTCCATGACGGCAAAGAACGATGGCCATGTGTGTTTCTCTAGGCTACAGTCCAGGGGGTCCTCAGAAAAAATAGAAGTCTTTTTAAACGGGCGCTTCTACAAACGGGGATGGATGGATGTGGATGGGACGGGAACAGTGAATGAGATAAGGGTGGCTCAAACACGTATCTAAAAGCTTCCTGTTTGCAAATGGAGTTGCTGTCCTTGTTCTAGTGTTACAGACACCTTTTGTGCTGGGGGCTAATGGATACAGGTTGCTTTTCTTGGTTATACGGACGATGGTTTCTGGCACAGCGTTAATGCAGTGGGTCAAACAGGAAGGCTTCCTTGAATCTTGCAGTTGCTGAAGGGTATTGATCTGGTGTCTGACAGCACACGAAAGGGAATAGAGAAATCCTGCTCCAAGCAGAGGACCAGCTGGAAGTTGTATGAATTTTATTAAGAGGTTTTTGTTTTCCTTTCAGAGCGCCTCACTTGTAATTGTACAGTAATTTCGAGACTTGTTCAACTTATTCAGCCCCATATGTTCTGGATCGTTACCCAATATGTCATTTGAAAGGAATTTTTCTAATGTCCTGTCATGCGCTCAGGTGACTGTAGACAGCGAATTGAGGTAAAGGTTTTCACGTTAGAATATCATCGTTAAAAAAGAAAGAAAAGGCTTGTGAGATATAGAGGTGGGAGATGTCAATGTGGGAAAGAAGGAACAGTGTTGTGTTACGTACAGAGGGAAACAGGAAATATGGGGGCAGAGGTCAACAATGAACATCTGAAGTATTCTAGGCTTAGTTTCAGTTTAATCAAGAAGGTGTCGCTGCGTTTGGACAGTACATATACGCTACACACACCACATTTGCTAAGTTTCTAGACCACATTGTGCATGACTTAAAACTGACGGATGAATAAATGACCAAGAAAAAAAGATTTTGAGAATACGACTCATATCTACGACTTTGCATGTGTCTGACCCATGCGTCAGCCCGACGCGCTCGTCAGACTTTGGGTACTGACAAGGAGGGTGATTTACCCTTGGAGTAACAGACAGAGACTCAACAGAGAGAATTCAATTGTCACACAAATATAACTCCCTTGACTCCAACTTTCACTCACAGTCTTACACGGTCTCCCGCATTCAACCTTCCTTCTTACTAGGAGACAGTTTCCTTTTGGAGTTCTTATATTGTAACCCTTTTTGTACAAATATTTACATTAAAGCTTCCAATGATTTCTCCAGAAATTTTGTTCACCAACTTCTTTCACATCAACATTTATTCAAAGATTATTTAGCACACTCTAATCAATATAACAAGCCCCACAGGCTTCACCCTTGGACAACAAGAACTTCAAATGACTTTATCAGCTGAGGCCATCAAGGTCACACAAAGAACATCATTCTTCAAATTGGCCACTAGACCACACTATTTCCATACACCCAACATTGCCCTTCAAGGCCACAAGCAAGTAGTTATAGTCTTCCACTCTCAAACCATCCCAACCTAACTGAGAACTCAATCAGTCACTATTTGTTTCATTCATTTTCTTTAATGTTTTAGACTTCCACTGCCTGACACTAATTCATTCTTTTTATTTTTGTCACTTAGGGGACTTAGGGGAACAAACTATTTTGAAGGAGAAAAATCCCTTTTCCTTTCCATATTTATGCCCGCACTGGCAATTCAATGCCTTGATTTACAATTAATCTTTGTTTCTACAGAGGTGAGAATGACTCCCACCTCTGAAACACAGCCCCTATAAATACTAGCACAGTTGAGGCCAGTGTCTCTCTCTCAAACACCTCTGCTGACACTGATTACTATATTAACCAGCTATTCCTGCAACGGCCAAGTGAACAATGATATCCTAGCACAAGCACAATCATGATTTTCTTGCAGTCAAGCAAAAATCAT
>CM031616.1:33708243-33710743 GCA_018398815.1 Conus ventricosus | reverse complement strand
TGGGGGGGGGGGGGGGGGGGGGGGGCTGTTGTTTTCAGCCGAAGAAGAGAGCAGTATAGCGCACCTTAGAGAGCGAGAGAGAGAGAGAGAGAGGAGAGAGAGAGAGAGAGAGAGAGAGAGAGAGAGAGAGAGATGAGAGAGATGAATGAATGAATGAATGAATGATTTATTCAATAAGGCCAAGGCCCCATCTGAAGGGGGTCAAATCTATGAGAAGTTAACAACAGTAAGAACATCAAAATCAAAATAATCAGTTCACTGAAACAATGTAAAATGTACAAACATGTTCACTCTACTCGCCCTTATTGAGAAAAGGCTCTGATACGTTGAAATGACTTATATAGATAAATTGCAAAATTTCTTATTGTATTTTCATTTTTTGTTGACAATAGCAATACTAAACGAAAACTAGATGGTCTACAATGAAATTTTGATGGAATAAATTTACTTCTTAGGTCATTTAACACTGGACAGCTAAACACAAAATGAAATTCATCTTCAATTGCTGAACGACATAAGCGACAAATTGCAGTTCCATTTCCGCCATATCTATATCTCTGGGAGTGCACGGCAATGTCAGATACGCCAAACCTAAACTTGGTTAATGCTGCCCTTACAAAACTACACAATGACAATGAAACGTATGGTTCAATCAAGTGATTGACTTTAAACAATCTGTACAATGAAAATCTGTCACTCGTCCGAATATGGGACTCCCAATCCTGTCACCTACAATCTATAATACGTTGCTTGAAACAAGTCAAAAAACTATTTGCACACCCGAGACCCTGATTCATCCATACGTAATAAAAACCATAATTACATAAGCAACTACGCACGCTACTTGCCCACGTTTGCTTACCTCTTTGATCGAGTATATACATATTCTTATAAGCCAGAGCAGGTAGTCTGTTATCATTCATTTGAACTACCTTTAACCAGTACCTAATACTTTTCGTGTACGCGTTTAAGTAAATAGGATATCTTCCAAGTTCTCCGTATATAAAATCATTGGGAGTCTTTTGATCAACATGCAAAAACTTTTTCATAGCAAATAAATGTACCTTTTCAATTTCTTGATTATTATTCAAGCCCCATATCTCAGCTCCATATAGAGCCACTGGTTGAACTTGTGTATCGAATAGTTTAAAAAATATACTTGGGGAGTAGTTTTTAAACTTATACATTAAGGACAAAATGCAAACAACAGATTTTTTCGCTCGACTGACCAAATCTTGGCAAGTAAACCTAAAACTAAGCTTAGTTGAAAATATAATCCCAAATATTTATATGCATTCACCACAGACATCTGACTACTTCCATATAACCATGTTTCACGTGCCGCTAGATACCCACATTTACGAAAAACTATGATGTTAGATTTTTCCATGTTCACTTTTAGCTCCAGTCTCTCCGCTGCCGCATATAACTGATTTAACTGATTTTGCAGACCAATCGGAGTTTCAGACAATAACACAATATCATCTGCAAAAAGCATAATAAATATTTCTACTAAATCAAATGTTACTCCATGTTTACCATTTTCATTAATTTGTTGATCCAAATCATTAATAAACAATGAAAACAAAACGGGACTACACACATCGCCCTGTTTCACTCCTCTTGTACATTTTATTAGATCACTAACTCTAGCACCACATTTGATTCTAGCTTTGACATCCTGATACATACTTTCTATACAACGGTAAAGTTTTCCTTTTATTCCGCTATTTCTAAGTATTGGCCATAAAACTTTTCTCGAAATTGAATCAAAAGCTTTTTCAAAATCTATAAAAGCTACGTACAATTTTCGATTATTTGCGAACTGCTTTTGTACAGCTGCCAAAAGAGTAAACATATGATCAGTCGTTGAATAATCTTTTTTAAACCCAGCTTGATGTTCACCAGTGATGTTATTCATTTCAGCCCAATTTGAAAGTCTTCTGTTTATAACTGAACTATAAAGTTTACTTGATATATTACATAAGGAAATTCTCCTATAATTGTTAGCATTGTTGACTTCACCTTTTTTATATAAAGGCATAATCACAAACTCTGACCAGCCCTCTGGATACATTCCTTTGTCAAACAGCGCATTGAACAATTTCACTAAAAGTCAACAGCACATCCCCCAAATTCTTAAAGAATTCCCCAATCAAGCCATCGGGCCCAGGAGCTTTCGATTTTTCAACTTCCTGATTGCTAATAAAATTTCTTCCTTTGTGATAGGCTGGTCCATGTAATTAATGTACACGTCATCTGTAACATTCTGAACTGCTTGAGGTGGGTCATCTTTCTCTAACACTAATTTGAAATGTCGGTGCCATTCCTCAATAGTTATATTATTTCGAGGCTGTGATCTCTTTTTGTATACTGAGCGCAGTGATTTCCAAAACTCTTCTTGATTATTCACAGAATTAAGTATTTTCATAAACTGAAAATCATTATACAACTTCTGCTTTCTAAGCAATAAATTTTTATATTCTCTCCTCGCTTTACA
>CM031616.1:33700743-33703243 GCA_018398815.1 Conus ventricosus | reverse complement strand
GTATCATTTTGCTGTGTCTAGGTCAGTGTGTGTCCTGTGTGTGCTGCGTTCTGAGCTGTTGCGGTCTAGGTAACTGTCGACGTGGTCTGTGCGCACGTGATGAGGCTAGGACTTTCAGACATCAGAGCTCATCAAGAGGACATTTCACTGTTCACAATTCCCTGGCCCTGGTATCTTTCCATCCAGACTTTCCACTTCTCATCAGTCAGTTTTCCAACAAATCTCCTGTTAATTACTTTTGCAAGAGAGGAAGCCACACGCTGCGCATTCCTTCTCTCTCTCTCTCTCTCTCTCTCTCTCTCTCTCTCTCTCTGCCAGCTCATCAGCTTGTTTCGCCAAGCATTCCCCGTTTTCGTCAGCGAGAGAACCAGTCTCAACTTCCTCTCCAACATGTTCGCATCCTGAATGAGAGATTTATTCTGCTTTCTTCGCTTGGCACCGCTGTACTTCCCATATGTTTACGCAGTGGTAGTTTCGGACCTTGCCTCATTGTTTCTGTGCTCTTCCCCGTTTCCGTGCGTTCTTTCTCTGTCTGATTGGCTCTATGATGGCTCTCTCTCTCTCAGTGCTCTTGACCGTTTGCGTTTCGTTTGTTTTTTTGTTGTTGTTGTTGTTGTCGTCATTTTCTTTTTATTACGAAAGCATACAAACGATGGCTTTTAACTGCACATTGTATTTTACACACACACACACACACACACACACACACACACACACACACACACACACACACACACACACATACTGCGCGCACACACACACACACACACACACACACACACACACACACACACACACACACACACACACACACACACACACACGCACGCACGCACGCACGCACGCACGCACGCACGCACGCACACACGCACACACATTCGCGCGCGCGCGCACACACAACACACACACACACACACACACACACCACACACACACACACCACACACACACACACACACACACACACACACACACACACACACACACACACACGCAAGCGCGCACATATGCGTGCGCACGCACACACACTCATGCATACGAATATACGCAAATCATGCACACACACACACATGCACTCGCAGTGACACACGGGCCGTGCACACACACACACACACACACACACACACACACACACACACACACACACACACATGTGTACATTCACTACACACTCATGCAATGATAACAATTGCACGACCAATGTCAGGTAGGTAGGTACTCAAGGTCTGATCAGTGCGTTGGGCTAGGTCAGACTTCGGAAAAGCCGTAGCCACGAGACCCTCTTCTTCAATTCTCTCATCTTAGTCATTAATTCATTTATCCATCAGTTTTAAATCATGCGCAGTGTGGTCTCAAAACTTAGCGGATGTGGTGTAGCGTAATATGGACTAGTTTGCACTTAGTGACGTCCCCCTTGATGAAACTGAAACTGAAACATTGTATTTCACAGCCGCAAGAGTCCCCAGCTGCCATCATTATGGCAGGGGCTTAGGGATGGGAATAGTAGGTGATGGGTTGAAAACAAAAATAAACAAAAACCAAAAAAAAGCAAAAGCAAAAACAAAATTGACAAAACGCACTGTCTATATATCATTTGAGACAGCAAAAGTCAAAGAAATTGTTAGCACCAAGAACACCAAGAATTAGGCCAGAGAGAGAGAGAGAGAGAGAGAGAGAGAGAGAGAGGAGAGAGAGAGAGGAGAGAGAGAGGAAGAGAGAGAGAGAGAGAGAGAGAGAGAGAGAGAGAGAGAGAGAGAGAGAGAGAGAGAGAGATTGATAGATGGATAAATGGACGGATAGATATATAAATGGATGGATAGATCAACGAATAGATAGATAGATAGATAGATAGATAGATAGATAGATAGATAGATAGTAGATAGATAGATGGACAGACAGATTGATTGACAGATAGATAGATAGATAGATAGATAGATAGATAGATAGATAGATAGAGAGATAGATAGATAGAGAGATAAGAGAGAGATAGATAGATAGATAGATAGATAGATAGATAGGGCTTCTCATAGTTATAATATATTTCCCCCATTTTCTTCATCTTCAATTATTTTTTTTTTTTTTTAAGTCCAAATATTTGCCAAGTCATTACTATAACGACTGAAGAATTGTTAACCTGCACTTGTTTTCCCCCACTACTTAATTGTTCAGCATTCTATTGTTTGGTCAATCAGTGGGAGATTGCATCTCTTAGGAGAGCCAAGTAAAGGTTGTTCTGTACAATTCTTAGCCACTCACAATGCTTGGGTTATTGAACAGCAGAGCTGACCACTCAGTCTGTTCCATATCTTTTGATCTCCCCTGCATCCTTGAATGGATCCTCAAGCATAGGCTCAAAGATTGTCCCCTACATTTTATACTGTTTGAATAATGCTTTTAGTTTTTCACAACTTTTTTCCTCTCCACACTTGTGTTTTGTTCCATTTACTACCCTTCACTGGCTGCTTTGGGGGTGCTGTTGGATTCTTTTTTGAACCCTTGG
>CM031616.1:33693243-33695743 GCA_018398815.1 Conus ventricosus | reverse complement strand
TTTTTACAATGTTATTACGTATGAGAGAGAGAGAGAGAGAGGAGAGAGAGAGAGAGGAGAGAGAGAGAGAGAGAGATTATATTGTTAACAACTACCTTGAGGCGATCGTGGAGAGAGAGAGAGAGAGAGAGAGAGAGAGAGGAGAGAGAGAATGAGAGAGGAGGAGAGGAGAGAGAGAAGAAGGAGAGAGAGAGAGGAGGAGGAGAGAGAGAGAGAGATTATATTGTAAACAACTCCTTTGAGGCATCGTGAGAGAGAGAGAGACGGGGAGAGGAGAGAGAGAGAGAGAGAGAGAGAGAGAGAGAGGTAGAGAGAGTGAGAGAGAGTGAGAGAGAGGAGAGAGTGGAGGTAGGAGAGTGTGGATGGGTGTGTGTGTGTGCGTGCGGGCGTGCGTGCGTGCGTGCGTGTGTGTGTGTATGTGTGTGTGTGTGTGTGTGTGTGTGTGTGTGTGTGTGTGTGTGTGTGTGTGTGTGTGTGCGTGTCGTGCGTGCGTGCGTGGTGTGTGCGTGTGTGCGTGCGTTTCGTGCGGATGTGTGGTGTTGTTGTGTGTGTGTGTGTGTTGTGTGTTGTGGTGTGTGTGTGTGTGTGTGTGTGTGTGTGGTTAATCATGTGTGAGTACGTCTTCTCCTCTGTTTATGTTTCTGGTCTTGTTGGCCGCTGTGAGTGTGGAGTGAGAATTAGTTTATCAGCAGACCTACCATCAACATCCTGCATTCATAACACGATCTCTCATTCCCTTTCAACCTGCGGTGTCCTTTGTTCTCCATCGTCTGTGTTGCACAGGTCTATAACTGTTAGCAAACACAGACTGCCTACATACATAGGGGCTGCACAAATGTACAGAGTGAGCCAGTAGATACGTGCTATTTGCCTGTAACAAGTAACGAGGGGAACGTGTCAATAGATACATAGCAGCATCCATGGCTCTTTGCAAAACAATGTACCAATAGATGTGTACGTCCTGTCACATTTCCATTATCATTAAAAACCAAAATAAGTATGCTATACAGACATGTAGCACGTGCCTACACTTGTTAGCGAACAATATGTGGCTGTGGTGGCGAGGTACAGGTCAACAGTTTGTTTGCAAACAAGAGGCCCAACAGATATATAGTATGTGTCCATATTGTAGCAACAAGTATGTCCCAAGGATGCCGGCACGTGTCTACCTACTTTTAGTGACCAAAATTGTTAGTAGATGTGTTTTCCATTCTTTGATTATCAACAAAGTTTGTCAACAGATGCGTAGTACTATCCGTAAATTATAGCAAACAGTTGCACCAATTTAATGTGTGGTACTTGTCTGTAATTGTTCGCAATTGAGCGTGATAACAGACGTCTAAGTACGTGTCTGTAAATTACTGGCAAAACAGAATTGCAAATAGGTGTGTAGTCCTTGTCTGTGATTTTTTGGCAAACAGAATGTACCATAGGTGTGTAGTCTTGTATGTTTTTTTTGGTTTTTGTTTTTGCAATTCGAATGTACAGTACATGCTTAGTACTCGACTCTGAATGTTTCGAATAGAATGTGCCATTAGAAGTCTCGTACAAAAAAAAAACCCAAAACAAAACAAAAAAGTCTCGTACTTGTCTACAATTGTTTGCAAACAGAATGTGGCCAATCAGCATTTTTAGTCCTTGTCTGTGATTGTTTACAAAGAGAATGTGTCAATAAGTATTTAGTCCTTGCCTGAATTTCTTTATATATATATATATATATATATATATATATATATATATATATTAACCACACACACACACACACAAACCGAATGTGCCAATATATGCATAGTCTCATATTGATTGTTGCGAATAGGATGTGTCAATGAATGTTCAGCCCTTGTCTGTGATTATTTGCGAATAGGATGTGTCAATAAATGTCCAACCCTTGTCTGTGATTGTTTGCGAATAGGATGGTCAATAAATGTTCAGCCCTTGTCTGTGATTGTTTGCAAACAGAATGCACCAGCAAATGCATATGACTTGTTCATAATTGTTGGAAGACAGAATGTGTCATCAGATGTGTAGTACTTGTCCCAAATTGTTCCTCGACAAATTGCGGCAGTAAATGTACAGCACTTGTCTAGAATTATAAGCAAACGGAATGTACCAATGGACTGCAGTTGATATCCATGATTTGAAGCAAACAGAAACTTCGATGAATGTTAGAAAGGAAACACTGCGTGTTCAATGCGTCCTTCAGGTTTACTTCTTTCAGTGACGGTCTCATGGCGTCCCCAAGTGACGTGACCCACAGATGAATTACAAGGCGCGGACAACCGAGTCTCTCTCTCTCTCTCTCTCTCTCTCTCTCTCTCTCTCTCTCTCTCTCTCTCTCTCCCCTCTCTCCCTCTCTCTCTTCTCTCTCTCTCTCTCTCTCCCTCTCTCTCTCTCTCTCTCTCTCTCTCTTTAACATTTATTTTTCAGATTGTGTCAATAATAATTCCTTCATTATCTTTGTGGTCATTTCTTCTTAAACCCCATCGACTTGCCTTTCATT
>CM031616.1:33680743-33685743 GCA_018398815.1 Conus ventricosus | reverse complement strand
TCATCATCATCGTCGTCGTCGTCGTCGTCGTCGTCGATCGTCCGTCGTGTCTGTCGTCATCTCATCATCATCATCATCCATCATTTATCATCATCATCGTTGTCGTCGTCGTTGGTCGTCGTCGTCGTCATCATCATCTCATCATCATCATCATCACTCATCATCATCATCATCTTCACTCAGCATCATCATCATCGTTGTCGTCGCGTCATCATTCAATCATCATCATCTCAAACTTTTCTGAGCAAGACATTTCCATGAGGGTCAAATGAAATCGTTTCTTGCCAGGGAAGTGATTGTGGGAACGGTCTGAAACTGTGCACCGTTTTTTTTTCCTCAAAAGGATCTAGCATGTGTCCAAATGTCAACGGTTATATTATTTTTAAAAGTTTCAAATTCCTTGAAAATGTCTGCTTCATAGCTAGCTATCAAAGTATAAACAGAATGCTCACAGTGTTCTCGAGAACCCGAAAAAATTGATCATCTTATTGAATGGACACTGGATCAAAAGATGTTTGATCCAGATCTCACGACCGATCCACACCAACATCAACTTTTTGTCAGTTGTCTACCAACTGTGGTTAGGATCGGCTCCGCAGTCTTTGTGTAATTTTCCAACAAACAAACAGACAAATGGACAAGGTTTTAGAGCGTAACATCCTAGGTGAAAGTAAGTACTGCAGCAGTTGGCAGAGCACAGAGAGTAGTGATATATGAAAAAAAAATGCTTTACTGTGTGATCAAAATATAATAAAAGTTACTTTTCCATTGTGTCAACAAGGTGAATGTTCTAATGTTTATAAAGACTGTGCCGTCGTGTTAACAAAACTGCTGTTTCATTGTGTAAAGAAAATCACTCTTTTATTGTGTTAACAAATTACTCTCCCATCTGAAAAATACTGTTAGCAAAATTACTGTTCCATTGTGTTAGCAATATCCGTTTTCCATTGTGTTAACTAATAACCGTTCAATTTGTTGACAAGATCCCTTTTCCAATGCGTCATCAAAATCACTGTTCCTTCGTGTAAAAAAAAATCACCGTTTCATTGTGTGAAAAAAGTCACTATTCCATTGTGTCAAAAAACCGCAATGTTGTGTTAACAAATCATTCTTCTATTCTGTCAACATAATCACTGTTCCAGTGTGTTAGCAAAATCGCTTTTCCAACGTGTTAACAAAAAGACTGTTTCACTATGTGAACAAAATCGCTCCTCCATTGTGTTAACAAAATCACTGTGCCATTTTGTTGACAAAATCACCCCTATGTTCTCAAAAATCACTGTTCCAGTGTGTTGACAAGATTACTGTTATATTGTGTTAACAAAACCACTGTTCTGTTGTGTTAACAACATCACTGTTCCATTGTGTTGACAAAACCACTGTTCTGTTGTGTGAACTAAATCACTGTCCCATTGTGTTAATGAAATCAATGCTCCATCTTAGAGACAAAATATCTGTCCTAGCGTGTTCACAAAATCGCTGTTACTTTCATGAAAATTCTTTTCCATTGTCTCAGCAATGTCACTTTTCCATTGTGTTGACAAAATCATTGTTCAATGTGTCAACCAAAACACTATTCTATCATGTTCACAAAATCACCGTTCCGTCGTGTTTACAAATTAAGTCGTCTATTGTGTTGAAAAAAAAATCCGTCTTCTATTGTGTTAACAAAGTTATTGTTTCAGCGTATAATTACTGTTCCATGGTGATAACAAATCCACTGTTCCATCGTGTTAACAAAATCATTGTTCCACTTCGCTTCGCTTCGCTTGGGCTAAACTTTCCTGTGTGAAAAGGTAAAAAACAGAGAGTGTGTTTAATCATATCATTTGTTCCATTGTTTTACCAAATAACTGTTCCATCGCGCTCACAAAATCAAGGCCTTTGTTGCGTTGTGGTAACAAAGTATCTGTTCCGCCTTGTTAACAAAATGTCTGTTCAACCGTGTTTACAATATCACTGTTCCACAGTCTTCATAGATAAAATCACCGTTCCACTGTGTTCACAAAATGTATGTTCCATTTTGTGCACAAAATCACCGTTCCATATACTAAAAAATCACTGTTTCGTTGTGTTGACAAAATATCTGTTACATTGTGTTCACAGAATCACTATTACATTGTGTTAAAAATATCTGTTACATTCTGTTTACAAAATTACCGTTCTATTGTGTTAACACAGCATCTGTCCCATTAGAGTCACTGTTCCATTGTGTTAAAAAAATCACCGTTCCATTGTGTTATCAAAAATTTATATTTGTTCCATTGTGTTAAAAAATCACCGTTCCATTGTGTTATCAAAAATTTATATCTGCTCCATTGTGTTAAACAAAATCACCGTTCGATTGTGTTAAAAAAATCCATTCTGTTCACAAAATCATCTTTCCATTGTGTTAACAAAAAATTCGTTCTATTGTGTTCACAAAATCACCGTTTCATTGTGTTGACAAAAATCGAAAGACCCACTTGTCTCTTCTTCCCAACCATAAAGGATGGCTTTGTGTACCCCCCCCCCCCCCCCCACCTTCCACCCTTTTTTTCAAAAGCCTTTGGGCAACTGGTATTGCTGGATGCTGTCCAAAACAAATGCTTTTTTCTCCAACAGATAGGAGATAAAAGAGAGGAACACTCAGAGAATGCTTTCGACTGTGAGCAGAAAGTGTATCTAAAAGCCCTTTTGTTTGTAAATGGCGGTGGCAATGGTGGTACAACGCTCGGCAAATTGTTGCTACTGAGCGAAAGTGTCAAACAGCGAACAATGGCTACAGCGTTTGGCGCAGCCTTCATCTAGTGGCTTAAAGCTTCGATTTTCCTAAAGGTTGATATGAAGTGAATTCAAGTTTTCAAATACAGGAGAAGAACGCTATACCAAGGAATAAGGGAAGTGAAAGTGTGTACGGATTCTCTCTCTCTCTCTCTCTTCTCTCTCCTCTCTCTCTCTCTCTCTCTCTCTCTCTCTCTCCTCCTCTCTCTCTCTCTCTTCTCTCTCTCTCCCTCTCCTCCTCCTCTCCCCTCTCTCTCTCTCTCAATTGTAATTGATCTGATACTGCAAAATAAAACGTACTAGATCTCTCTTCTCTCTCCTCTCTCCTCCTCCTCTCTCTCTCTCTCTCTCTCTCTCTTCTCTCAACAATTGTCTATTATATTTAATCATTAATGAACTAGCACAGGAAGTTAACATTGTGGAAAGTATGGTGCAGATGTCATAAATGACGTTCTGGAGGTTTGCATTCTTCTTTTGGCTGATGATGTGGCCTTAGTATCAGAAACAGTGATTGGAATACAAACCAACTTAAATGCTGTGCCTGGAGTTGCTGCTTCATTAGAGTTAAAAGTTGACATGGCAAACAGCAATAACTTATATATAGATAGGGTGGATATCTTGCAACGAGAGAAAGATGGACGTACAATGAATCAACAATGCCTGTTCTCGATGTGTATTAATACTTAGGAATATACTTCTCAACGTTTTTAAGTTTTGTCTTTGCTTTCAAGGATTTAGCCAGTGGGCGAAAAATGCGTTACTATGCATAATAAGGAAATCATCATTGCTAAATAATGATTCTCTTTATTTTGTTCTTGAAGTGATTTGATAGCCAAGTTCAACCTATGGTACAGTATGGAGCTGAAGTATTGATGCTGCTGCTGCTGCTGTGCATTATGCGAAGAATCATCTTTTTGCTCTGAAGAAAATTCTTGGTGTATTATTACAAACGCCGCATGATTTAGTATATTGTGAAACGGCTAGATTTCCTATATATTTGAATTCCATTATTGAATGTGTTCGATATTGACTGAAAATACTTCAGATGCAAGATGACAAATTGCCATACAAAGCATATTGTATGATGTTACAATTAAATGACAGAGGTAAGAAAATCTGGGTGACTAATGTGAGACTGAAACTGTTTCAATATAGTTTCGGATGTGTATTGATGAATCAAAGCGTTGGCGATAGGGGCGTCTTTATCCAGGTATTCCAAGTAAGATTCGTTGATTGAACTTGTCAAAATTGGAATTCTTATGTACAGAACAGTGACAGATTTGAATTATATAGAACATAATATAATGATTTATTATGTTTCCCTGTCTAGTACAAGTGAAAATAGAAAACATCTAAAACGTATCATAACTAACTTTAGATTTGCTGTATTTACGATATCTTTACTCACCACTTTCGTTATAGACAGTCATGTAGTAGAAATTCGGTCTTTCCATTATGTCGAAGTGCAAAAGAGGATGATGTTCATTTTGCACTGGCGTATTCGGAATTAAACGAACTTAGAGAGAAATTCATCGGACGTAAGTATTTCAATAACCATTGCCTTTTCAGATTTATCTTGTTATGTCATCATCAAATGAAAACACAGTTACAAAGCTAGCTAATTATTTATATAAAGCATTAAAGAAGCGAAATATGTATATAACATAAAGAATACCAAGATGAGTCTGCGACATGATTTATAATGTACATCCCTATTCTAAGGGGCTATGACCTTTAAGAATAAAACATTTCAAACTTGAGTCTTGAAACTTGAGTCTAGAATCTCTCTCTCTCACTCTCTCTCTCTGTCTCTCTCACTCTCTCTCTCTCTCTCTCTCTCTCTCTCTCTCTCTCTCTCTCTCTCTCTCTCTCTCTCTCTCTCTCTCTCATCACCTTCATTATGTGTGTTTAGCTGCCCTTCATGTAAATAACTCCCTGAGCTTTAACAAGCAACATGAGATAGGGAAAAAGAAGCAGAAAAGGGGGTAGGGATAGCATGAAATGATTATATATCATAGCAAAACGTGTGCCTGTGGGGGGAGGAGGGTGGGGCGAGGGGGGAGGGGGGTTAATGAAACATAAGCCAACAAATGATTTGTAAAAGGTATATATATGGCTCCACCGAAAAACGTAGACAAACGAATCACAAAAAGAAAACACTACACGTTTCGACCTCTTAGGTCTTCTTCAGGCAAGATACACAACATTCAGGACAACGACAATGAACGAGCAATCGC
>CM031616.1:33655743-33658243 GCA_018398815.1 Conus ventricosus | reverse complement strand
TTAAGAGGGTTGACATCATCTGTAAGATCTGGCATCAACAGCGGCGTTCTCTGAGAGGAGGTCCAGCAGCATGACTGGGTCGATCTCTTCAGAGGATGAAGGAGGGAAGGAGGGTGTCTGCAGGTGGCAAAACTGGTAGCTAGTCCATGCTCTGAATAGTATGCTCGTCTCTTTAACTGCAGGCTGTTCATGTATTCTCCACCGGAGTTACATAATTGCGTTACTACAATCTCGCATGAATCTAAAAAGATAGATAGATAGACAGATAGAGACATACATACATACATAGATTGACAGATAGACACATAGATGGCTGGATAGAAAGATGACAGATAGATAGATAGATAGATAGATAGATAGATAGATAGATAGATAGATAGATAGATAGTAAGTAGATAGATAGATAGACAGGCAGAAAGATAGATAGAAAGATGGAGAGACAGAAAGACAGGGAATATCTTTGTAGATAGATAGACAGACAGATAGATAGATAGATAGATAGATAGATAGATAGATAGATAGATAGATAGACAGATAGATAGATAGATAGAGATAGACAAACAGACAGACAGACAAACAGACAGACAGATAGATCGATAGATAGATAGACGGACAGAGAGACAGACAGACAGATAGAAAGATAGATAAATAGGTTGGTGGGTGGGTGAGTGGATGGTGGATGGATGGATGGATGGATGGATGGATGGATGGAGGATGGGAGAGAGAGAGAGAGAGAGAGAGAGAGAGAGAGAGAGAGAGAGAGAGAGAGGAGAGAGAGAGAGAGAGAGAATGCTAGATAGACAGGTAGGAAGGTAGGTAGGTAGGTCGATCGGTAAGTAGATATATAGATAGAGAGAGACATAGAAAGATAGACGGATACACTGAGAGATAGCTAAAGAGATCTAGATTGTTGGATCGATATAAAAGAGAAGGAGAAAGGCAAGGTTGGGGCAGGAGTCGGAGTTTTAGGCGGTGAGAGCAGAAGAGGAGGGGCAGAAATGAAATGTGACAGCCAATATCTTCATGTTCCGCTTTGTACGAGAAATAATACGTTTGTCTTCATGAAACTGGATTTACGTCCATAAAGTCCATTGAAAACTCTCTCTCTCTCTCTCTCTCCCTCTCTCTCTCTCTCTCTCTCTCTCTCTCTCTCCAAACATATTAAGAGATGAATACAAGCATGTTTTTTATGGTATATATATATATATATATATATATATATATAATTTCAATTATAAACAAGCTTGCTCTTATGTCTAGATTGAAGAATAGGGGGAGATAAGCAATTCATATCTGCATGGTAGATAATTATGCCTAACAGTATGCTCGAGGGTGGATGGAAAAATAAAATTATGTTTCAAAATGGCCTTCAGCAAGCTTATAGTCTCCAATGGGAACAATCTCCAATAGGGAGGAAACTCACTAACAACTTAATCTGGTCAGATACCGATATTTCGAAACTGATTGTTTTCCTCAGTGACCGGAAATGGTAATTTGACTCTCTTGCTTTTGAGTTGGACGAAGAATGCTATCCCAGAAAGCTGGTGTTAATACCGTAGTATGTTGTGAGTTTTCAAAAAAAAACCAAAGGTGCCACCTAAGAAGCAAAGAAAATCATGAAAGAGCGAAACAAGCTACAAAAAAAACCGATATAGATATTTATATATATATATATATATAATATATATATAATATATATCTATATTATATATATATATATATATATAGATAATATGCATGCATTGATAAGCATCTATGGTTGTTCTCTCTCTCTCTCCACACAACCACACACACACACCACAACACAAACACACATCACAACACACACGCACGCACGCACATACGCACAGATAGACAGATAGAAAAACAGACAGAATAATAAACAGACAGATAGATAATAGATAGATAGATAGATAGATAGATAGATAAGATAGACAGACAGACAGATAGACAATAGATAGATAAATAGATAGATCGATTATAGACCAGGCAGATAGATAGATCAAACCAGCTACATTATAATATTTATTTGAAATACGGGGTCTACAAAGATTAGAATAAACACAGGAAAGCCAGGAACATTTGGTATACCACAAAGACAGCCGAATAAAATAGTGTACGGGACACAAGAAAATACACACTTCATATAGAATCTTTACTGATTTCTGACATACTGGTTTATAGACGTGTACGACTGAATCCAGATTACCGCATAATGCTTATCTAATGTTGCTTATATGGACAGATTGGAAAGAATGGTTTGACTTCTCCAATAGGCCAAATTCTATATGCAACAAGATTTAGTATTCTGTGGCCTCAGTAATGTGTTGAAGACCATAAGGCTTTAGAGTTTTATTGTAACAAAGGCTCGTCGACTTTTTTTTCAGCAGTGGTCCAGGTGAATAAAAGATCGAGAGAGGTACGACAGTTAAAGATCTCTTCAAAACATTTTTGAACATGAAAAGTGCATCAAAGGTATGGATAGTTACTACGTTAGACT
>CM031616.1:33638243-33653243 GCA_018398815.1 Conus ventricosus | reverse complement strand
GATCACAGACCCTTTACAGCAGATCTCAACCACACCCCCGGATAATTACATTTGAAATACCCCCACACTAGGACCTATTCCATCAGATCATTCCTGCCAGCAGCAACAACAACACCTCAGCCTCCCAGATGACCGCGCCACCACCATCATTACGCACTGAGGGACGAACGACTAACCCACCCACCAAACAACTCCAATCATTCTCTGCTGACACAGAAGTTCCCCCGATGTTTCCGCTGAAGGAGTCACACGACCACTTCCCCCCCCAAACCACTGTCTGAACTGTCCTGAAAGCCGCTACAATTTGCCAGCCTGGCGGGACTTCTGTTGTTGGCTGTCTGACAGCCCTGCTGGCTGTATAGGCAATTGTCGGCTACAAAAAAAAAAAGCTCTTGGCCGTCCCTCCCTTTTTCTCTCTGTCTGGATTTTAAAGGAAACTTCGGGTTGGACTGCTTTCTTTGTTCAGTGGTTTTTCTCCCTCTGATTTTCATTAGGTCTGTATGATCACTTTGTGTAGGACTGAATGGCTCGTATCATACTGCGTGGGACGAGTTGTGTTAGTACTGTCTGCCCAGATTGAGACAGGATTCAAAAGTTCATAAAATGTTGCACAAAGCTGGGTTGTACAAGAGCTGACTGTCCATCTTCAGAGGGGTGAACAGCATCTATTATTCCATACATTGATGGATTGTTTCAGTATAGTTTGCACCTCCTCATATGATTAAATGGCTTATGTCATGTTGTACAGAGGATTGTGCTGGTACTGTCTAGTCATCTGATTAATGCTTTGTATTTATTTGTGAAATTCTTTTATCGATTAGATGAACAGAATAGAATGGCTTTTCTCTCTAATGACATGCAGCCTCAATCGGTTCTAAATGTGAATGAACTTATTTGCTCTGGCGACAGTCTGTAACTAAACCTCGTGATTTCTCTGTTCCAGATCCATGCTGCAAATGTTAACCGAAACACAAGCAGTATCTAAAATGAAGTCACACACACACACACACCACAACACACACACACACACACACACACACACACACACACACACTCACACGCGGCGCGCGCGCACACACACACACACACACACGCACACATCCACGCGCGAGCACACACACCCGCGCGCGCGCGCGCACACACACACACACACACACACACACACACACACACACACACACACACACACACACACACACACACACTCACATTATTGCGATTCATCAACAATGGACGAGAGTGGTTAACGAAATTTTCTCATTTTTTCTAATTATTTTGACCGTCAGTCCTTAAAATGTATTTATTTATTAATAACAGTTTGAATAACAGAAAAGAAAAGGAGGGAGCAGGAGAAGGACACAATCAGATGGAGAGAGAGAGAGAGAGAGAGAGAGAGAGAGAGAGAGAGAGGAGAGAGAGAGAGAGAGAGAGAGGAGAGAGAGAGAGAGAGAGGACTGACAGACAGACAGACAGAGACAGAGAGCTAAGAGACAGTACTTCGAATGAGACTATAAACCGAGGTTCCGTGTGTGAACGCACGCATAACATCTTGCACACACGTAAAATCCCATCACCAACTTTCGGAAGAGTAGGCTAGTTTGGCCGTTGGTATGGATGACACGTTACACATAGCATGCACCCTGCGTGAGAAATGGAGAGAATGAAGGAAGTGAGGAAAATAAGTGATCGGTATTGAACGATACTGACTGGATGACACGGGAAACGACTGAATGAAGCGCCAGCTGGCAGCTCTTCAGTCGGCACTACCCAGGTAGGCAGCCCGTTGTGTAAACGAGTGTTGATTGTAAAGCGCTTAGAGCTTGGCCTCTAGCCGAGAATAGGCGCTATATAAGTATTCATTATTATTATTATTATAAGACAGAGTGAGGATAAGGGAGACTTAGACAGACAAGCAGATAGACACACAGACAGAGACAGATGAATAGAGAGAGTCAGGAAGGGAAAGAAAGAAAGACAGACAGACAAACAGAGAGACAGACAGACAGAGACACAGACACACAGACAGAGAAAGAAATTCGTGGGCGTCATGAGGACAATACACACAAGACCTTGGCCACAGAAGAATTGCAGATCCTTTACACCAAAACTCGCCCACACCCCAGGCAATGACATTGTAAACACCCTCACTAAGACCAACTCCATCAGACCATTCTTGTCGGAAACAACAACATCTCAGTCCACCCCACCCACCCCTCTCCCCCAGATTACTTCACCACCACCACCCCACACAACACACACACACCACACACACACCACACACAAACAACCGCGCGCGAGTCCCCCGAGCCGCGGCCACACCACCACCACACCACACACACACACAACACCCCCACCACCAACCATTAAATGAAAAAGGGGACAAAAAACAAACCCAACAAAAATTTAAACACCAACACAAAATTGAAACGTCGGAATAAAAAATGGTTACGAAAGCAACAACATGTGATAAGACTTTTAAAAAGGGAAACGGGGGGGATAAAGGATTAAAGAAAGAACAGGGGCAGAAATGGAAGAGAAAGACAAAACAAAAAAAAAAAAAAATAAACACAACACAAACACGTAAAACAAAAAAAACACCACACACACACACACACACACACACACCACACACACACACACACCCCACCACCAACACACCCCACCCCCACCCCACAACACAACACACACACAACACACACACAAAACACACACACACAGGTTGGGCAGATTTTCATGACTGAATTTGTATTAGACCTTGCCCACGGCAAAATCACAGTACCTTTAAAACCACAACTCGACCACATTCCCGGGCAATGACATTTTCAATTTACCATCACCACAGCAACCAATTCCATCAGATCATTCCTGTCAGCAACAACGGACACCTCAGCCTCCCAAATGACCACACCATCACCACCCTTTACCACCGGGGACGGACGAGTAACCACTCACCAAACAACTCCAATCATTCTCTGTCGCGGACACAGAAGTTCCTCCGTTGTTTCCCGGGGTAAAGGAGTCATATAACCACTTCCCGCCGAAGACCACTGTCTGAGCTGTCCTGGAAGCCGCTATAATTTACCAGCCTATCGTGTGTTCTGTTGTTGGCTTTCTGACTGCCCTGCTGGCCGTATTGGCAATTGTCAGCTACAAGGAAGCTCTCTCTCTCTCTCTCTTCTCTCTCTCTCTCTCTCTCTCTCTCTGGGTTTAGACGGAAACCACAGACTGGACTGATTTCATTGTTGAGCGATGTTTCTTCCTCTGATTTTTATAAGGTCTGTCTGAACACGTCGTTGAGAAATGATGCTTTGTATCATACTGCATTGGGGTGGATTTGTATTGGTAGTGTCTATGTATGGTGTGGCACAAAGGCGAATCATATTAGAACTGGAAGTCTATCTTTACAGGCGTAAATAGTTTGTATCATGCTATATTATCATGGTTTGTTCGAGTATTAATATGTGCATCTTCATATCATTGAATGGCATGTATCATCTTGTACATGAGTGGATTGTATTAGAACTGTCTGTCCATTTTTACAATATTTAATGATACGTATAATACAAGAGTTAAGTTCGAATTGCGTGTTCGTTGGAACAAGAGTTAAACTGTGTTAGTAATGTCTATTCCTCTTTGCAAGTTTCAGTTCTTAGTATGAATATTTCTGCCTTTGCAGTATAAGAATTGTTTATATTCTGTTGCGTTGGGTGGATTTTGTGAGTGGCTAAAGTTGGGGATGTCCAACTGAATGTTATTAACCAAACCCAGACCTAAATACTTTGCCCACGGTGGCGATGGGAAGTTGATGGAGTAGGGTGAGGTAAAAGGGAGGGGTGAGGATGCGCATGAGTTGGCTGTCACTCAGAAACTGACGATTGGTGGTATAAAGAGATAGAAGGATCAGGGAACAGGGAAATGGGGGAGTGGAAGAGGATTGGGGTGGAGTGGATACAGAGCTGAAGGTAAACATGAGACGTGACTGATCCCATGATTTTCATTTGTTCCGTCCAAAACGCCTTAACATTTCTTCGGTTGACAATGTTATGAGTTTTCTCATATTAACGATGCCGCTACCTGCCTTCTGTTGACAGTACCATGACATTACTTCTGCTGACAAAGCTAGGACTTAACTTCTGTCGACAATGCTATGACTTATTTTCTCTGAAAACACTATGACATATCTGTTGACAACGCTATGAAGGTCGTTGCCAATGCTGTGACCGTTCGTTTTCTTTTAACAACGCTCTACCGTTTCTTCTTTTGGAAACGCCAGTACGTATCATCTTTCTGCAGACAGCAACGTGATTTTTCATTTTCTTATTTAAAATACTATAAGATTTCCTCTTCTGTTGTGAAAGTGTTGATGTTTTCTGTCTTTTTTGTTGATAAGCTCGGGTGTTCAGTTGTTTTCCCGTTGAAAACACGTTGAGTATTGTTCTCCTTGTGTTGACGCCAAGGCTTTTTTCTGTCCACAATGCATTATGTCCTCTGTTGGTAACTCTGTAACGTTTTCTTTCTGCTGGACACACTATAACGTTTCATTTCACGTGAAAAACGCTATGACACTGTCTTAAACATGCCACAAACAGGAAATCCTGCTATGCTTCCAGTGAAGGAGTCACATGACCACTTCCCGCCCCAAATCACTATCTGAGCTGTCATGGAAGCCGCTACAATTTGCCAGCCTAGCGGGAGTTCTGTTGGCTGTCTGACAGCCCTGCTGGCTGTCTCGGCAATTGTTGGCAGCGAAGAAGCTGTTGACTGCCCTTTCTGTGAGGGCTTAGGAGCAAACTATGGGTTCAACTGATTGTTTTTTGTTCTGCTGTGATTGTTCTCCCCTGGGTTGATTTGTGTTGGGTCTGTCTGTCTGTCTCCACCGGACTGAATGGCTTATATCATATTGCAGAGAGGTGGATTGTATTTGTAGTGTCTGCCTGCCCAGTCAGGATTCAGATGTTTGCATCATATTTCACAGAACTTAATGATTTTTCATAATACTGTCTGTCTGCCTTTAAAGAATTCACTGGCTTGTACCATACTGCATTATGGTGGATTATCTCAGCACTGTCCATCCGCCTCGACAGATCCAATGGTTAGTGTCACAATGCACAACAATGGGACTGTGTAGGTACTGTCTTTCTGTCCTTACAGGACTGAATGGAATCAAATTTGTTTGTCCTTGTGAAACGTCGGAGTTACTCAAAATTCCTTTTAAAAATTGTTTCAATGTCCGCATGCAGTCACCTCATTTTGAAACTAGGATGAAATGGATTTTTCAATGGCACTCAGATGGATTCTGTTAAAACTGGCCATCCATCTGTACACTATAGTCTGTATCAAACTGCACAGGGCTCGATCGTATCAGTATTTTCTGGCTGTATTTGCAGGACTCAAAGCCTTGCATTACTCTGTGAGCTGACGAATTGTTGCGCTGTATTTGTTTACGTAGCTGAATGGTTTGTGTTAGACTGCATAGGGGTGGGTTGTATTAGTGCTCTCTGCTTGCCTTAACAGGGTGGAATGGTTTGTGTCACAGGAGCGGCGTGTAGAGGGGTGGGATTGGCACAAAGTTCCATTTTCAGGTGCAAAGCGGAGCCACACTTTTGCGCATTGCTCTCGGAAGGGGGGCAGGGGAATACATGGTCGGGGGAAAACTGGGGAAGGTGAGTTGGTAGGGGTTATGGGGAGGGGAGGGGATTTGCAGTCACTAAGAAACTGGCGTTCAGTGAAGCAGGGTAGAAGGATCAATCAGTGCAAGGAGAGAGAGAGAGAGAGAGAGAGAGAGAGAAGAGAGAGAAGAGAGAGAGACTCATGAACAGAAGTGAAACAGATGAGAAATGCTGTCTTCGCCACCAGTACTATGATAAGTCTTTTTTTTTTCTTCTGTACACAACGATTTTCATTTCTGTTGTCCCCAACGTTACGGCGTTCCTTCTGTTGACAATACTATGACCGTTCTCCTGTTCACAACGCTATGGTTTTCGGTTCACAGCACTACGACTTTTCATCTGTTGACACCGCTGTGACATTCTTTCTGGTGATACCGCTATGACGTTTCTTTTAGCAATAATTTACTTCGTTTCATCTGTTGACAAAGCTGTGGCATTCTTTCTGGTGATACCGCTATGACGTTTCTTTTAGCAATAACTTTGCTTCGTTTCATCTGTTGACAACGCTGTGACGTGTCTTCTGGTGGCAAGACTATGACGTTTCTTCTGTTGACAACGCTATGACGTTTCATCTGTTGTCAACGCTACAACGTTTCGTACGTTGACAAGGCCATGATGTTTCTTCTTGTGACAACGCTACAACTTTTTTAAAAATGTTTTTTGTTGACAACGTTGTTGTGTCTTCTGGTGACAACACCACGGAGTTACATCTGTCAACAGTGCTGTGACGTTTCTTCTGCCGACAACGCTACGACGTTACACATGTCAACGACGCTATGACGTTTCTTCTGGTGACGACGCTTTGATGTTTCATCTGTTGGGAACGCTATGACGTTTCCTTTGTTGGTTTTAAAAGTAGGGTGCCTGCAGGCGGAAATGGATACAAACTTTAAAAAAAAAAATTACAGCGTCGCCAAACCATAGAAACAAAGTCCTGCAGTGTGTTTGTTTCTGTCATTCGATGCCATTGTCATTTTTCTTTTCTTTTAATGTCGTTTCTTCTGTTGACAACCACATGACATTTTATCTCCTATCGAAAACTCTATGACGTTTCATCTTCTGTACGATGACACTATCAAATTTTTTCCATCTTTTGACAACTCTTTATGTTGACAATGCTAACACGTTTCTTCTTCTTTTGATAGCGCTGTGATGTTTATACCTCTGTCAACAACGTCAAGGTGTTTGTTTGTTGTTGTTTTTTCTATCGGCAAAGCGATGAGATTTTATTGGGTTTTTTTGCTATTGACAAAACTATGAGATTCATCGGCTGTTGCCGTTGCTGTGGCGTTTCTTCTTTTGTTGACAATATTGCGGTGGATGTTTTATTTTTATTTTTATTTTTTTAGAATATATTGTTGATAATGCTTACGTGTTCTCGTCATATATATTAACACAATGACGATGCAGAAACGACAGATATAAAGCTACATTATTATCTGTTGCTCAACAGGTTTACAGACATCAGTGGACTGGCAGGAATTAGAAGCACTGGCATTTGTCTCACAAAACGAGACACACACGAGAGAGAGAGAGAGAGAGAGGAGAGGAGAGAGAGAGAGAGAGAGAGAGAGAGAGGAGAGAGAGAGAGGAGAGAGAGAGAGAAGCTGAAAAGAGTGGACACGGAGACAGAACAAACAAAGGAACAAACGAGTTTTCAGTCAAAAAGGATAGTGGGATAAGCATAAAGAATGCTTTGATTCATTGATTAATTGATTGATTACCAGTGCTCGGGAGAGAGAGAGAGAGAGAGAGAGAGAGAGGAGAGAGAGAGAGAGAGAGAGAGAGGAGAGAGAGAACTAAAGCGAATTGAAGAGGATTCAGAGAGAGAAAGAGAGAGTGGGTGGGAGGGGAGAGGGTCGGCTTGAGGATAGGGATGTGGAGGGAGGGGAGGGGAGGGGAGGGGTGGGGACGAAAGGGAAGCGAGTCACACGTTGGTCGGGTTTTGGGCCACCCAATCGATGGTCCTCCAGTCCCAGACACCGTAGTGCAGGACAGGCAATCAACACTCACATCAAAGAAGCTTATCTCGGCAAACTCTACTGTCTCCCCCCACCTACCACCCCCACCCTCACCCCCCATCCCCACCATCCTCCCACTCCTCTCTCCTTCCCCTGTCAACTCTCCCTGTCTTTTTCTTTCTCGCCCCCCCCCCCCCCCCCCCCCCCCCCCCCCATCCCACCCCTGCTTCCCAGTTCTGTTCCCTCCTCCTTCCCCCCCCCCCCCCCCCCCCCCCCCCCCCCCTTCATTTAATGAGGAGCCAGTGAGGAAAAGGATGGACGTCTTTGTTGGCCGTCTAGTTCAACCGTCTCCGTTTACCTTGCAGGTGATAGCCAGTCTGTTGGAAATGGAATCGTTCGGCTGCCTTTGTTGTTGCTGTTTTCTTTGTGCTGTTTTCTTTGTGCTGTTGTTGTTGCTGCTGCTGCTGCTGCTGCTGTGCTGCTGCTGCCGCTGCTTGCTGGCTTGCTTGCTTGCTTGCTTGCTGCTGTTCTTCGAACTGTTGTGGCTATTGATGCTGTGGTTCCTGTCGTTGGCTGTTGCTGTTGTTTTGATCATTATTCATTTCATGGATGCTGATGGTGGTGGAGGTGGTGGCGGTGGTGGTGGTAGTAGTGGTGGTGATGGTGTCTTCGATATAGTTGTTGATAGTGATTGCGCTATTGTTATGTTGACGCTACTATTGACGGCTACTACTGTTGTTGCTAATGTCGTTGATAATGAAGCTGTGGCAGTTGTGCATACGATTGTTGCCGTTGCTGATGCTATTGTTGGTGGTGTTGTTATTGCAATTGTTGTGGTTGCCAGTGTTTTTGTTGTTGTTGTCTTAATGTTGTTGATGTTGCTACTGTTGTCATTATCGACGCTATTGCTGTTACGTTGGTGCTGCTACTGTTGTTTCTGTTGCCACTGTTTTTGTTGCCGTCGATAATGCTATTGTTGCTACTGTTGCTGTTTTTTTGTGGCCTATTATGTTGTTGTTGTCGTTGTTGTTGGTGTTGTTGTTGCTATCCTGATGCTATTGTTTCGCTGAAGTTGCTTTCGTTGCTGCTGCTATTGTCTTTGCTGGTGTTGATACTAATGTTGTTGCTGTTGCTGCTGTTGTTTTTGGTGGTGGTGGTGATGGTGGTAGTGTCGCTGTTGCTGTTGTTGCCGCTGTTGTTGATGCTACGTTGTTATTGTTGTTGTGGTTGTTGTTTTTGCTGCTGTTGCTGCTGCTGCTGTTGCTGCTGCTATGGATGTTATTGTTCCGTTGCTGTTGCTGATGCTTTTTGTTCCTTTCTTAAACTTGTGCAACAACAGTTGTTTGCTTTTGTTGTTGATGTTATTGCTGTTGACGTTACTGTTGTTGACGTTAATGGCACTATTGGGATTGTAGTTTATGTTTCGTTATGGTAAATGGCCATTGAATTCCATATTAACTTGACCGTACGCTGAGACCACTTTCGAGCAAGACTTTCATTTTGAAATTTGTTTGTCCATATGATAATTCTTTTTTCAATTGTTAGTTTGTTTTAATACAGTTGTGGCATATTGATTGAATATTGGCAGCGTTTTTTGTACGGTCGGCACACGCCTGCCAAATGTTGAAGTGTTGACGTTTGAATTAAGTGAAATAGCGAGGGGGGGGGGGGGGAAGCAAAAAGTAGGGGGGGGGGGGGGGGCTCTATATTATATCTTCAAGCGTACAGGTCATTCTGTCAGAGTGGCTCAAGTTTGTTGTCCGCCTCGGGTCATTTTTGTTTTCATTTTGGCTGCTGTTTATGTCACTGTCGTACTCGGCGAATGGTGGTGGTGGTGGTGGTGGTGGTGGTGGTGATGGTGGTGGTGATGGCGGTGGTGGTGGCGGTGGTGGTGGTGGTAGTGGTGGTGGTGGTGGCGGTGGTGGTGGTGGTGGCGGTGGTGGTGACTGCGTTTCCCGATGCTGTTGTAACTGGTAATGTCTCGGTTCTTTTGCACTGTGTTGCAAATGATGCTGTTAGTGTGGAGTCTGGTCGTTGCCGCTGCTCTTCTCTCTCTCTCTCTCTCTCTCTCTCTCTATCTCTCTCTCCTCTCTCTCTCTCTCCCTTCTCTCTCTCTCTTCTCTCTCTCTCTCTCTCTCTCTCTGCTGCAAGGTGTCGTACTAATGAATGCTGTTGAGCTGTTTGCTGGGAGCGTCCTGAACTTTATTACCTCTTTTGCTACTGTGTCGCTGCTGCCGTTGCTGCTGCTGCCAATTAAATGGCTGCTACGCCTGTTGGTACTCCGGCTTGTGCTGCTGCTGCTGCTGTTTTTCGCCGCCGCCAATTCTACTACACTCTCCTCCTCCTCCTGCTGCTACTACTACGACTACTACTATTACTGCTGCTGCTGCTGCTACTACTCTACTACTACTGGCTATTACTACTACTACTACTACTATACTACTACTACTACTTTCTATACTACTACTACTATACTATCGCTGCTGCTGCTGTTACTACTACGACTACTACTATTGCTGCTGCTGCTATACTACTACTCTCCTACTCCTCCTCCTCCTCCTACTATCACCACTGCTGCTGGTGGTGCTGCTACTGTTGTTGCTGCTGCAACGCTGATGCTACTGCGGCTGCTATCGATGTTATTGTTGCGGCATCTGCTGCTGCTGCTGCTGCTACTACCGCTGTTGCTATTGCCACTATAATCATAATGCCGCCTCCACTGATGCTGTTGCTTGCTGCTGCTGCTATTACAACCACAACAACACAACAACAACAATCAACAACAACAACAACAACAACAACAACACAACAACTACTACTACTACTACTACTACTACTACTACTACTACTACTACTACTACTACTACCGCCACCACCACCACCACCATTCCTATAGCAGCTGCTGCTTGTGCTGATATTTCTCTGCTGCTGCTGTTCCTGCTGCTATGACAACGAAAACTACTACATCGACTGCTGCTTGTGTTATTTCTAACGCCGCTATTTATGCTGCTACTGCTGTCGCTGCTGCTGCTTTGACAACGAAAACTACTACTTCGGCTGCTGCTTGTGTTATTTCTAACGCCGCTATTTATGCTGCTACTGCTGTTGCTGCTGCTGCTATGACAACGAAAACTACTACATCGACTGCTGCTTGTGTTATTTCTAACGCCGCTATTTATGCTGCTGCTGCTGCTGCTGCTGCTTCCGCTGTGCTGCTTGCTTTCCCAAAGTCTGTGGAAACGGACTAAAATCCCCCTTCATCGTGCTTGCCGAATCTAATCTTGTTTGTGGACAGGAATTAATTTACGGAAAAATCAGTTCAGCACGAGCACCGTTTCTCTATTCCGTGACGACTGTCATTGGCCGTTGTGACATTCATGGTGCAGATGACGGCTGCAAATGGATTAGATGGCATTTGCTCTTTATTAACCTTGAGCAGACGACGGCCCCCAAATGTACTAAACGTCATTTGCGCTTCATTGGTCCCATTTCAGAATGCCTGTCACGCTGTAAGGTGAACGGAGAGAAGGGGGAAGGGTTGAGGAGTGGAGGGGTGAAGATGGGTGGGTGGTGGAAGGGGGGGGGGGGGGGGTGGGAGAGAGGGTAGATGGTCTTTGGAATATTCGATTTTTGAGGAGACCAAGAAGTTTTGTTTCGTTTATTCTTTTCTCTGTGCCCATCTGTGGCATCGTACCTAGCCATGCATAAGTTTGTGCCGTGGTATCGTGCCGAAACTCCACAGGGAGTAATTAACATCGAGTCGACAGGAGGCAACCCTGAAGAGGAGACACAGCATTGCTGCCGCGTCACTCATCTCGATGGTGTTCCGTTGTGCCTGTAAGATCCAACATGCGCACGGATCTTTCTACTGAGGCCCGCTACAGATGGCAATAACTGCTTAGTGGCGGAACAGCATGAGAGCACGCCCCCTTCCAGAAGGTGCCACCACGCCATCCGTTCAAAGTCAGTCCTCATGAAGTTGCTGATACCGATGATTTCGACAATTTCATTCTCGCGTGGACATGAAGAGGAAAGGAAATTGAAGTCACCGCCAAACGAGGGTGTAAAATGCCATACAATTCCAGACTTTCTTTCTAAAACTTTGATCAGCGAGGATGGGGATTACGAGGCTAGTGCAGTATGGTTCTGTTCACGTCAAAGAAGCCAAAGTTTGGTGTGGATCTGGAATTGGAATCTAGCACAAAGTGACCTTCCTTTCACTTCCTATCAGATCTTGAAACGTGTTCTAAGAGCATTTTTTCGGACGATACAAAGCTGTTGTAGAAGCTCGTGGGTATCATATCAATCCTGAAAACCAGAAAGACTGAACAATTAGGCCCTGTTTCGGAGGAGGGGGGGGGGGGGGGGGGGCAGAGAGGTCAAGAGGCAGTGTGTTACTAAGGTCACGGGCCCCACCTTACTGAAACTTGAAGAACTGCTTATAACATATGAGCCCTAAACTTCATTTTCGGAAACTAACAACATAGTTTAAAAATATAGAAATTTGCTGCAGAAACTGTAAACATTTGGAAATGAAAGGAATTTGTTTCAGTTGTTTTATACCTGTAGGAAGGGATCTTTATACGGCGAAATCATTATTCTTTAAAAAACAAGACAACAGAAAAGAAGAAGAAGAAGAAGAAGAAGGAAGAAGGAGGAGGAGAAGAGGAAGAAGAGGAGGAGGAGGAGGAGGAGGAGGAGGAGGAGGAGGAGGAGAGGAGGAGAGGAGGAAGAAGAAGAAGAAAGAAGAAGAAGAAGAAGAAGAAGAAGAAGGCTGGCACAATTGCAGGCCTGCATCCTACACCAAGGAACTCGTACCGACGAAGATGTGTTCCAGACAAAATAAGCATATAAACTGCGAGCTGAATATAACAACAGTAGTATTCAAGATCACAAACAAATAGTTAATGCTCTGTGCCGAATAATGCACATGTGGGAACCAAACGTTGTAACAATCGGAATAAACTAGAGGAGAAACGGCACAATTCTGTGGTTATTAATATCTCGAGCTGTACCCGGTCTAATTCCCACCCCATTGACGCTGAATAGATGTTAGCTCCAAATGTTTTTTGATGCCACTCCCAAAATGCATTTCTGTGTAATGAAATTGTCAGATTCATCACCTACCACGGTTTCGCTGCAACCGAACCACTCTGAGTTGTGGAGGGTACTTGTATAGCACCTATATTGATTAAAGACCAAGCTATAAGCGCGTTACCATCCTTGCTCTTCTCTACACAATATGCTGCCTACTGGATATGTGCACACTATATTTATATCGCAAGCAAGCGTGCGGTGAGGCAAGCATATTGGATGGGGGGGGGGGGGGGGGGGGAGAGAGCAAATGATGCACTATTCAAGCGTCAATGGTCCATTCTAATGCAATGCATCAACAGACACACCACATTTTCTGAAAATCTAAAGGAATGCGATTTTTTTGTAAACAACAAAACAACAACAACAACACACACACACACACACACACACACACACACACACACCACCACACACACACACACACACACACACACACACATAATCATATGGTTTTTTGGTTTTGTTGTTGTTGTTTTTTGCTTTGTTTTGTTTTGTTTTTGTTTTTCCGTCTAATAACACTTATAGTGAATAGACGTTAAACTAAACAACTAACACACACGCACGCACTGATGCAGTAAAAAGCTGTGCTGCAGCTCAGCGCATTATTACATGACAGGTCACAACAATACCAGACGAACAATACAATACAATACAATACAATACAATACAATACAATACAATACAATACAATACAATACCATACAATACAACAAACAGAATAGATGTGTAGGGTATATGACACGACTCGTCGACTCGTCAAGTTTGATGTTTTTCAACGCAGAGAAGAACGCTGAACTTAGCCGATCTCCTCGGCTATACGTTTTGTTTGCATGTGAAAAATCGATCGCTCGGCTAGCGAGACTCAGGTAGAAATAGCTGTGTTTTGACACGAGGACTTGTTTTGCTGTCGAGATCGTGGGAACTAGGGAGTAGACCACGGCTGTGGACGATAATAGTGGATAGATGGTGTGTGTGTGTGGGTGTGTGTGTGTGTGTGTGTGTGTGTGTGTGTGTGTGTGTGTGTGTGTGTGTGGTGTGATCATTCCCATTTAATAATAGCTGTGCACGCTGTATCCATACACACGCAAAGACAAGAGACACTCAGAAACATACTCACGCCCTTAATAAAGACACGATCCAAACATTCCAATGATAAGACTCTCAGCTGACACATACATACAACATGCAACAGCCCGAGATATGTCTACAAACACAAATCAGCATGATGGTTTCATATCAATTTGTATTTGTATTTGTCTATGTCTGCCCGCCTCATTTATTAAAGCTGCGATTAAAGAGAAACAACAACAAACACACAGACAGACAGACAGACAGACACGGAGGCAAAGTACACAACACTACAGTCAGCAGTCCGCAGACGCGCATCGCTGCGTTTCAAAAAAATAGAGATAAAATAAATCCCTCAGGTGTGACTGGAAAATAGAAGATGAACCTTGATTTATTATTAGCCTAGTACCGTAGTCATATTAGGTGATTGGTTTTGCGTGGTTGTTTTCGAGCGTGCGTGCGTGCGTGCGCGCGCGCGCGTGCGTGAGTATGTGTGTGTGTGTGTGTGGCGTGCGTGCGTGCGTGCGTGCGTGCGTGCGTGCGTGTGTGTGTGTGTGTTGTGATGTGTGTGTGTGTGTGTGTGTGTGTGTGTGTGTGTGTGTGTGTGTGTGTGTAGGTGCGTGCGTGCGTGCGTGCGTGTGGCGTGTTGTTCTTCCACCCGTCGAGTCTTAGCTGTTCTTTAGGCTGTGACAATGCCAGTCTGTGTGAACGCTCTCAGCACTGTACCCGATGACATCAGCCTCGCCTGACATTGCGCAACCCCTCTGTACTCTTCCCCCACCCCGCTGTCGTTTACTTCACTTTTTATCCCTTTTTCTTCTTTTTTTTTGTGTGTGTTTTGGCTTCTTTATAATTCAGCATTGCCGCCAACACACTATGATCTCATTCCAGAGACTCTTGTCTGAAAGAGAACACAAACAACACAAAACAAACAACAAAGAGCAACAAGGCTCAAAACTGTGGCGGGGAGACATTTATATTGATCTCGTTTTCAGCTTCTGATTTTAGGAACGTATTGATTCCGTTCCGCTTCCATGAAATCAGAGTTCGATTATTGTTTGACTTGTTGGAAGGCTTTGTATTGTTGTGGTGGTACATTAGAAGAGAAAATAAAAGAAGCGAACAAACTAAAACCTGTCTGTCTGTCTGTCTGTCTCTCTCTCTTCTCTCTCTGTGTCTCTCTCTGTCTCTCTCTGTCTCTTCCC